>CM050924.1:16067283-16593963 GCA_027742785.1 Vigna reflexopilosa
CAACATGGCTACAAATAATAACGAGATGCATAATGAGAGAGGAGCTCCAATTCAACAGAAGGGAGTTCTACAATTGCAATCAAATGATGCCTTGCTTATGCAAAACAAAATCATAACTCAACAGTTGGAGAATTCTACAAAGACACTTGCTCAGTTGCCAAAGGAGCTAAAGAATGTTGCACAGGTTCAACAACAACTTTGTGAACTGTGTGGTGGTGACCATATCAATGGTCAATGCGCTTTTCCAGTGGATGCTTTAGAAGATGTAAATTTCATGGCCAATCAATTTCCATACCGCCAAGGGAACTACAACCAAGGGTGGAAACCACACCCAAGCATGGGTCAAGGTCAGAATGGACAAGCTGGTCAAGCAGGACAATTCAATAGACCACAACAACAACCATCAATATGGCAACGAGTATCTGCATTAAATGAGAAATCATCAAAGCTTGAAGAAACTCTTCAACAATTTATTCAGGTGACCATCTCCAATCATAAAAGCACTGAAGCTGCAATTAGAAATTTAGATATACAGATGGGCTAAATGGCTAACGATTTGAAGCATATTCCTGATAAGAGTTTTGGGGCTAATATTGAGGTTAACCCTAGGGAAGAATGTAAAGCTATTGTAAGTGCAGATGATAAGAGGGTGGATGAGAAAGAGAGTGTTGAGTTGAAAAAAAGAGTGGAAAGAACAAAAGAGATAATATGTGGGGATAAGAGAAAAGAGAATGAAAAGAAGAGGGGAGAAAAAAAATTGAGAAAAGTGATAAAATTCTTCCTTATCCTAAGGGGAGTGAAAAGATTGAAAAGGAGAGACAATATGGGCACTTTAAAGACATCTTCAGGCAATTGGAGACTACAATACCTTTGAATGAAGCATTGCAACAAATTCTAGCTTATGTGGAGCACATGAAGCAAGTCTCTACAAAGAAGAGATATCTAGATGAAAAGGGAGATTGCAGTGCTATTGAGAAGAAGCCACTTCCTCCAAAAGTGAAAGATTCAGGAAGTTTTACTATTCCTTGTGTCATAGGGAAGGAGAAAATAAGGAAAGCCCTAATTGATTTAGGGTCAAACATTAATATGATACCTTTATCTCTCCTTGAAAGGATTGGTGATCTTGAAGTCAAGCCAACAAAGGTGACTTTGCTAATGGCGGATGGATCTTCCAAGAAACCTTATGGTGTGGCGGAAGATGTGATGGTTTGCATAGACAAACTAAAATTCCTAGTAGATTTTGTGGTGATGGAGATGAAGGAGGATGAGAGGTCCCAATCATTCTTGGAAGACCTTTATGAAAACGGCAAAGGTAATAATCAATGAGGATGATGGGATGATTGTGCTTCAAGACCGAGGAGAAAAGGTGATCTTTAATGTCTTCAAAGGGGAGCAGCAGATTCAAGAGAAGGAGGCTAGTCATAAAGCTGCATGTAAGGATGCACCCTTGACTAGTTCAAAAGCTGCAAAGCTGGTCTTCAAAGGTAAACATTGTTTCTTGCCACAGGGTAGGGAAGAAGAAAAAGATGGCAAAGGAAGGAAGGTTCTTGATGACTTGATCCAGGCACAACTCAAACTTGGTACACCAGTAAGATTCAAGAACAAGTTGTGGGTTGTGAAAGACTATAAAGAGAATAGAGTGAGAGATTGAAGCTCCATATTCAAGAAGAGTCAAAAAGGTGGACCGGAAACAGTTGATGAGTTGGTGTGATGAAAGAAAGAGGAACACGAACATTGAAGATGGAACTTGAGCTTATTGGGTCAAGCTAATGACGTTAAAAGAGCGCTTATTGGGTGGCACCCCAGTTATTTGAGAACATTAATTTCTTTGATTTTGGTTATGTAATTTTATAAACTTTGGGACATTGATTTATGTTGTTTGAGATTTTATGGTATAACATCTACTGATGGATGCTAGGTGGTTGAGTATCTACTAAAGGATACTAGGTTTGTTTACACCTATTGATGGTTGTTGGTAAGAAAGATCTGCACTTACTAAAGGGTGGTGGAGGATTTTGGGTCAGGCTCGTGACGTTAAACAAGCACTACCTGGGAGGCAACCCAGTTGATTTACTTTATTTTTGTTTGTTTGCTTTGATTCTGCTTTAGATGCATGATAGGGATGGAATGGATGAGTGATTTGAGGACATAAATGCATGAGGTGAGTGAGAGGCATGATTGTAAGAAATCTAGGGCAAGCCAGGAAGAAGGAGAGTAGGTGCCGCAAGTGCCGCTCAACGGAAATCTCCATTGAGCGCGAATACTGCAGAGTTGGGTGGACTGGTTTGGTTCAATTGGGCTCAGCAGGATTAGGCCAATTTTGGGTATTTTTATACCCTAGGGCGCGATTTTTCTTCCATTTTTAGGTCTCCCTCTTCCCACACACTCTCAAGCACTTTCCAAAGAGTTCTCCTCACTTTTCCCTTTTTCTCCCTTCACAAAACCTCTCTTCCACTCAGTTTTGCACCAAGTTTTAATTCAAGTTTGGGGTTTGGTGAGAGCATTGTTGTTGGGGGCAGATTTCTTCACATTTCTGTAGCACTTTTCACTCATTTAGCATCTCCAGCCAAGTAAGTACAAGCATTTTCCATTCTAGGTTTTTGAAAGCATGAATTGGTATGAACATGGTTGTCTAAGCATAATTCTTGAGGGATTTTGATATTTATGCATGATTAGATGAATTAACTGTTGTTTGGACCGATTAAACTGCTTGATTTTGGTTTGGAACTAGGAAGAATGTAGGTGGGTGGAGATTAGGAGAACTTGTTTAAGATTTTGACAAATCTGCATAATCGTCGCTTAGCGGAAATTTCCCCTGAGCGCTGATAACAGTTGAAAAACTGTTATTTTCATGCTTAAAATTGACACTAAAAGCAACCTTTATACTTAGAAACTAGCTTGAAATCATACTTTTCTTCATATTTTCATAACTAAGAGAGCTGGACAGGTTTATGCTTGATTTCAGTGTTTTTGTGCAGGTTTTTAGGTGAATTTGGTGAAAGAAGTGAAGAAGGAGAGATATGGAATCAGAAAAGATATCAAAAAGTGCAAAAGGAGAAGCGGAGCTGAGGGGCACAGACCACGGAGGCTGGGGCAAAGGCGCTGAGGAGAAGAAACGTGACACGCACTTACCGCTGAGCGTGTTTTACGCTGAGCGGCACTTTAATGGGCTTGGACCTAATTTTCTGTAATTTACGAATAATATATAAGCTTTAGGGTTTCCTAGGGTTAGGCATCTTTGGTTGGAACGAAGCAAACACTCTCTCTTCCACCCCTTTGAAGGAGGATCTTGGATGCTCAGGCTTCCTCTTCACCTTTCTAGGGTTTTATCTCTCATTCTTTCATTGTTGTTCATCTAGGTTGACCATGAATATGGTGAACTAAACCTTGTATGTTTGTTGGGGAATCAATGTAATCTTTTGAAGCTCTCATATATGGAATTTGTTTTTACATCTTTTATTTAAGATCTATGCTTTCTCTCATCATTAGTTAGGGTTTTCCCTCTTTGCTTAATGCTTGCATTGTTTAACTCATTCGATGCATGGTTATTGGTTTTGTCGATACGGGCGCGTACGGGGAAGTCTAGATCCGGGGAATTTCTCCCAATATTATATTGGTTGTCGTTAAGCTCCTACACTTATGAACTGATCATTAGGAATGCTAGGAATTGTATGAACTCGTGATTAGGGAGAAGCCTTCTTGAAAGGTACTTTAGAGAGTGGCATTAACAATGATGATTTGAATGTTGAATTCCTAAAATATATGAGAGTGGATAAGATGAAATTGACCCCCAACAATATATTCATACATATATTTCATTGAAAGTGTTTATCTTTTGCTTTTTGCCATTGATCAAAACTTCATGCATACATATTTAATTTTCGTCTTTTGCATATAAAATCCAAATATTTCGTCTTTAAGTCTTAGCTAATCAAGAAACCACACAACTAAACTAGGCCGTGAGTCCTTTGGGAAGAACGATACTTGGTCTTACCAAGTTTATTACTTGAACGATTCGATCATACTTGCCGATTGAAAAACAAGTTTGTGACATCATATTTTGGTGTTCATAAATTTGTCCATCAAGTTTTTGGCGCCGTTGCCGGGGACTCGTGGTTTAACTGGTTAATTTGTGTGATTATTGATTATCTTTGACTTTAATTTTGAATTTCTGTTTTTATTTTCTGTTTTTATTTTTTCAGTTTTTATTTTTATTTTATTTTGTTCTTTGAATCTTATATCTTCTCCTATATCTTTTTGTCCTAACCAAATATTCTAGGGTTTTGTGTTCTTGTGTATGCAGGAGGCAGTTCGAACTAGGAGCAAGAAAACAACAGAACCTCTTCTTGAAGGTCTAGACGAGAGTAGACGGAGGAGAAGAATCCGAACATCTAGAGAACTTTTCCCTCCTCCGGAAACTCTGTTGCAACCATCACCACAAGGTTCTGACCATAGCACAAAAAATATGGAGAACAATAATATCAGAAGAACTCTTGTTGATTACACCAATACAGCTGGACCTCAGCACTTTAACAGTATAGCTAGACCTAGAGTCAATGCAGCTAACAAGGAGGTCAAACCAGCATTGATCCAACTGGTGAAGAGCAATCAATTTAATGGGTTATCTCATGAAAGCCCATATGAGCACCTTACTACATTTAATGAGATCTGCAACACGGTGAAAATCAATGGTGTGCCAGATGAAGCGATCAAACTTAGTTTGTTTCCTTTCTCATTAGGAGGCAATGCTAAGCTTTGGTTAAATTCTTTTCCAGAGGGAAGTTTCACAGAGTGGGAAGCAGTGGTGACAAAGTTTTTAAACAAGTACTTTCCACAATCAAAGGTGACAAAAGGCAAGCAAGAGATTTCTTCATTTAAGCAGGGCATGGAAGAATCACTGGGGCATGCATGGGATATATACAAAAGTCTACTAAGAAAAACACCCACGCGTGGCTTTGAAGAACAGGAAGTAGTCTTAACTTTCCTTGGAGGCCTTGGTTCACAAACCAAGATGATGCTTGACGCCTCAGCAGGAGGAAATATCAAATGGAAAACTCCAGAGGAAGCTATAGAAATCATTGACAACATGGCTACTAGTGATAATGAGCTGCACAGTGAGAGAGGAGCTCCTACGCAATAGAAAGGAGTTCTACAATTACAGACGCATGATGCCTTGCTAGCACAAAATAAAATTCTAACTCAACAGCTGGAAACTCTGACTAAAACTCTTGCACAATTACCCAAAGAGTTGAAAACTGCTGCACAGGTACAAACCCAGTTGTGCGAATTATGTGGAGGTGACCATATCAATGGTCAATGTGCCTTTCCAGTTGAAGCTGTAGAGGACGTTAATTTTATGGCCAATCAATTTCCATACCGTCAAGGGAACTACAATCAAGGGTGGAAACCACACCCAAGCATTGGTCAAGGACAAACTGGGCAAGCTAATCAATATAATAAGCAGCAGCAGCAACCAACCTTTTGGCAACAGTTATCTATGCTTAATGAAAGATCAACAAGGTTGGAAGAAACTCTTCAGCAATTCATACAGAAAACTGAATCTTCTCAAAAGAGCACTGAAGCTGCTATAAAGAATTTGGAGATTCAAATGGGTCAGATTACCAAGCAATTGGAAGAAAGGCCATATAGAAATTTTGGGGCTAATACTGAGGTTAACCCCAGAGAAGAGTGCAAGATGGTAAAGAGGGTGAATGAAGAGATAGTTGAGTTAGAAGGAGAAGAAACAGAAGAAAGAAGAGACATAGAGAGCAAAAATACTTTTCCTTTTCTATTAAATCAAGAGAAAAATTTGATTTCACAGAATTATTCAAGATGTTGGATAATGATGCACCTTGGGAGCAGATTCTATAGAAAATCACAGTTTACACAAAATCTGATGAGAATATCTCTACAAAGAAAAGACGTAGAGATGATGAGGCAAAAGAATGTATAACTGTTAAAAAAGAGTCATTCCCTCCTAAAGCAACAGATCCAGGCAGTTTTTCTATCCCTTGTACCATAGGGAAGAAAAAGGTGAAGAAAGCTCTCCTTGATTTAGGTTCAAGTGTTAACTTGATACCTTACTCTTTACTAGAACAAATCGACAATGTTAAAGTGAAACCTGTAAAGGTTAATCTAGTCATGGCCGATGGATCTTCAAAGGAGCCATGTGGGATTGCAGAGGACATTATAGTTTGTGTTGGCAAACTTCAATTCTTGGCAGACTTTGTGGTGATGAAGATGGAGACAGAGAAGATACCTATCATACTTGGAAGACCGTTTATGAAAACGGCCAAAGCTATCATTGATGTAAATGAAGGTATAGTAGTGCTCCAGGACAGAGAGGAGAGAGTGGTGGTAGACGTCTTCAAAGATGAGACGCAAGCATAGGAGGAAGAAGCTAGTTATAAAGCTGCATTTCAAGATGCACCCATGACTAGCCGTAAAGATGAAAATCTCAAGGTTACAGGTAACCATTGTTTGTTGTTTCATGTACCCAAGGAAGAAGAGACTGGAAGAGGAGAAAAAATTCCTAGTGACTGGGAGAAAAGAAAACTCCAACTTGGCACACCTGTAAGAATCAAGAACAAGTTGTGGGTTGTGAAGGGCTTTAAAGAGAAAGAGATGATAGAGATAGAGTCTCCATATTCTAGAAGGACCAAGATAGTTTAGAGGAAACAGCTGAGGAGTTGGTGGAATGACAACATCAACTATAAAGAAGATGGAACTTGAACTTCATTGGGTCAAGCTAATGATGTTAAAAGAGCGCTTGCTGGGAGGCAACCCAGTGGATTTAAAGACTTTTGGTTTGGTTTTGTAATTTTTAATTTGTGAACATTATTTTTGCAATTATTTTGTTGGAGATAGCATCTACTGAAGGATGCTAGGTGGTTAAGTATCTACTGAAGGATACTATGTTTGCAACACCTACTGATGGGTGGTGGTAAGAAAATTTAACACCTACTGAAGGGTGTTGGTGGATTTTGGGTCAGGCTCGTGATGTTAAACAAGCGCTACCTGGGAGGCAACCCAGTTGATTGAATCTTTCTGTTTGTTTATTTTAGTTAGGGTTTGCATAAGCATTTTAAACATTGAATTGCAGGGAATCAATGAGAGGCATGTTTAGGAGGCACGTAGGTTAAGAAAAGAAGGAGAAGAGCACATCACGAAAGTGCCACTGAGCGGTACTCTCGTAGATGGGCTTTAGTTTCCCCTTAGCGGGACCCGAGCCCATTAGGGTATTTTTATACCCTAAGCTACGTTTTAGGTTTTCTATCCAGGCTCTTCTCTGCACAAACACTTCCACATACCTTCTCCAAGGTTTTCCACATCTTTTCACTCTTTCCTCTTTAGAAAATTTCTCTTCCACTCACTTTTTCACTAGTGTTTCATTCAAGTTTGGGGTTGAAAGAGAGTATCTTAGATTGGAAACATTCTCATTGCATCAAGTATCTCCACCCAAGTAAGTAAAATACATTTTGTTCATTCTAGGGTTTTTGATTTTGAATGTGATTGTCAAAGCATGAATATTTAGGGGTTTTGATTTCTATGCATGATTTGATGATATATTTGATGTTTGAACCGATTAAACTGCATGATTATGAACTGGAAAACTGAAAATTGCATTTGGGTGGAGTTAGGACAGCTTTAAAACAAGATTTTCAAAAATCTGCAGAGTTACCGCTGAGCTGCGGTTTACCGCTGAGCGGCACTCTGCCAGATTTGGTTTTTCTGAATTTTTGCGTGTTTGAATGTGGCACTGGTGGCACTGAGGGGAAATTCTGGCCCTCAGCGGTGGTTTAGCTTCGAAAGGAGTTGTGTTTTATGTTTTACTAATGATTAACATCATGTTCTGTGGTTTTGTATTTGTGTTTGAATGTAGGAATGGCATCCTCTTCAGGAAAAAGATTGAAAACCATGGCAACCAAGAGAAAGGAAAAGGAACCAGAGCAACCCCACTCTAGCAGGTTCCTCTCTAGAAAACATGAGAAGCACTTTAGGGTGGTTCAGAACAGGAGACTTCTGATGGAGAGAAAGGTTGGAATGATACCTAACTTTGCTCCTCAATTTGGAGAGCAAGTGTTAGGGAATGACTGGGGAAAGCTAGCCACTTATCCTGCACCTGCCAACATAGCTGTGGTAAAGGAATTCTACATCAATGCAAAGAAGATTGGTGATTATCCAGTTGAAAATTATTTGGGCTATGTTAGAGGCCATGCTATCAGGTATGATTCTGATTCTATTAATAACTTCCTGGACACTGTATGGGCTGGTGAGCAGTGCCAGTTTGCTCTTTGCATGGAGGAAGGTGCTGATTATGAGGATGTGGAGAGAGTACTGTGTATACCTAGAGGACACTTCCAAAGGAATCGACCTGGCTCAGTGGTTAACATTAGGAGGACGGATTTGACTCCTCTTGCAAAGTATTGGATGGCGTTTTCTCATGCCAACATTCAGCCATGTTCACATGTGTCAGATATTACTCTCAGCAGGGCACTATTCATCTACTGTGCTATCAGAAATTTAAATGTTAATATTGGGCAGGTGATAGCTGATGAAATTAGTGTGTGCGCCAACACCTCAAACAACAAAGCACCATTAGGACATCATTCTTTGATTACTCACCTTTGCAAGCTAGCTGGGGTGGATACTTCTGTTCCACCATTTGAGAGGCCAAGAAAAGCTATTGATGAGGCCTATTACAGACAGTACTGTTCCACCACGCCGTGCTCGTAGAGAGAGGGAGCCAGCACAGAGCCAGACATCTGCTGAGACACATGAAGCAGAACCATTTCAGATGAGGGACATGTCTATGTCTCTTATAGGTGCTCAGTTGCAGTCCATTCACAAAGGGCAGGTGGCCACTGCGGAGATGATTGTGGGGATGTATGATACACCTCCAGCCCACAGGTGGACTATGGATGAATTCCATAATGTGGTAGCTTGGCCAGAGGAACCAGTGCATGGAGGAGGAGCTGGAGCAGCTGAAGCTTCAGCTAGAGAGATGGAAGAAGATGAAGATGATGATGATGATGCATTTGAAGATGATGAAGATGAGGAGGAAGAGGAAGATACAGAGGACAGCTCAGATTGATGAGGAGCTGAGATAGCATTTACTGATGAATGCTATCATATGCTTATGCGTTTGTTGGTTTAAGTTTTCTGAACTTATTTGTTTTTGTTTTTAGATTAGGGTTTGATGTACTCTATTGAACACCTGGTTTGTTATAATGGTTTGCTATTAATTGTGATTGTGTGATAAGTAATGCTGAATGATGCTTATGCTCGATTGATGTTGAGATGATGTGCACATTAAAATGATTATACAGGTGATTCACAAGCTTTGTGAACAAATGCAGGATATCATGATTGTGATTGTGAAATTAAGCAGGATGTGTATGTCAAATGTGAATGAGCTTATATGTGAGATTTTGAGCTCTAGAGTTGTTATGTTTGAATGCTATTACTTTGAAAGCATGAATGATTTTGCCCAGGTTTTCTATGATTGAATCAATTGCTTGTTTTGCATCATATGATCAAGGCCATTTGTTGGAACCCTTTTTATTGGCCTAATTCATAAAGTTAGCCCACTAAAAGAGAACACTTATTGTTCTATCCTTTGAACCCTTAGCTTTGAACATACACTGAAACCCTTGATTGAAAATCTTTACCTTGAGTTAAGTAGAAAATATTTTGTGGTATTGTTAAATGTTCAAATTTGGGGTTATTGGGAAAACATGAAAAAGGAAAAGCATTGAGCTAAGAGCCAAAAAGAAAGTATAGGCAAAGAAAAAGAAAAGAAAAGAAAAAGAAGTAAAGCTCAATGCAAATGCAAAGGCAAGTTGGGAAAAATAAGAATAATTGTGTGTTATGATTCTCTTAACTCAAGGATTTTGCGATCCAGAAAAACCAATTTTCTTGTTAGCCCAGCCACATTATAAGCCATTGAAAAGTCCTTGTGATGATGCATGCTTGTGAATGTTTTTGATTGTGATAAAATGAAAGGCAAAGTTGATTCATGTGATATTGTGATAGTAGAGTGAATGAGTGATTACCTCTTATACACTTATGTGTGAGTGAAACACTTTATCTAGTGAGGAAATATTCCATGAGCACATGACCATCCATGCTTAATTGATTGATCATTCATGAAAAATAGCATTTGTTGGAATTTAAATGACTTTGTGAACACTAAAGCATGTGCACATCTTGATTGAACTATTGGTCATAAGTTTGAGTGAAGTTGTTACTTATCTTGAAAAAGAGGATTTTTGAATGAGTGAACCATCATATGAATTGGTTGGAGATTGAGTTACATCTTGTTTGCTTGAGGACAAGCAAAGTTCTAAGTTTGGGGTTGTGATAACAGTTGAAAAACTGTTATTTTCATGCTTAAAATTGACACTAAAAGCAACCTTTATACTTAGAAACTAGCTTGAAATCATACTTTTCTTCATATTTTCATAAATAAGAGAGCTGGACATGTTTATGCTTGATTTCAGTGTTTTTGTGCAGGTTTTAAGGTCAATTTGGTGAAAGAAATGAAGAAGGAGAGATATGGAATCAGAAAAGATATCAAAAAGTGCAAAAGGAGAAGCCGAAGTCACCGCTGAGCGGCAGTTTACCGCTGAGCGGCATTCAGGAGCTCACGGGAGGACGGCTGAGGGGCAAAATGGCCGCTGAGGGGAAGAAACGTGACACGCACTTACCGCTGAGCGGTGTTTTACCGCTGAGCGGCACTTTAATGGGCTTGGACCTAATTTTCTGTAATTTACGAATAATATATAAGCTTTAGGGTTTCCTAGGGTTAGGCATCTTTGGTTGGAACGAAGCAAACACTCTCTCTTCCACCCCTTTGAAGGAGGATCTTGGATGTTCAGGCTTCCTCTTCACCTTTCTAGGGTTTTATCTTTCATTCTTTCATTGTTGTTCATCTAGGTTGACCATGAATATGGTGAACTAAACCTTGTATGTTTGTTGGGGAATCAATGTAATCTTTTGAAGCTCTCATATATGGAATTTGTTTTTACATCTTTTATTTAAGATCTATGCTTTCTCTCATCATTAGTTAGGGTTTTCCCTCTTTGCTTAATGCTTGCATTGTTTAACTCATTCGATGCATGATTATTGGTTTTGTCGATACGGGCGCGTACGGGGAAGTCTAGATCCGGGGAATTTCTCCCAATATTATATTGGTTGTCGTTAAGCTCCTACACTTATGAACTGATCATTAGGAATGCTAGGAATTGTATGAACTCGTGATTAGGGAGAAGCCTTCTTGAAAGGTACTTTAGAGAGTGGCATTAACAATGATGATTTGAATGTTGAATTCCTAAAATATATGAGAGTGGATAAGATGAAATTGACCCCCAACAATATATTCATACATATATTTCATTGAAAGTGTTTATCTTTTGCTTTTTGCCATTGATCAAAACTTCATGCATACATATTTAATTTTCGTCTTTTGCATATAAAATCCAAATATTTCGTCTTTAAGTCTTAGCTAATCAAGAAACCACACAACTAAACTAGGCCGTGAGTCCTTTGGGAAGAACGATACTTGGTCTTACCAAGTTTATTACTTGAACGATTCGATCATACTTGCCGATTGAAAAACAAGTTTGTGACATCATATTTTGGTGTTCATAAATTTGTCCATCAAGTTTTTGGCGCCGTTGCCGGGGACTCGTGGTTTAACTGGTTAATTTGTGTGATTATTGATTATCTTTGACTTTAATTTTGAATTTCTGTTTTTATTTTCTGTTTTTATTTTTTCAGTTTTTATTTTTATTTTATTTTGTTCTTTGAATCTTATATCTTCTCCTATATCTTTTTGTCCTAACCAAATATTCTAGGGTTTTGTGTTCTTGTGTATGCAGGAGGCAGTTCGAACTAGGAGCAAGAAAACAACAGAACCTCTTCTTGAAGGTCTAGACGAGAGTAGACGGAGGAGAAGAATCCGAACATCTAGAGAACTTTTCCCTCCTCCGGAAACTCTGTTGCAACCATCACCACAAGGTTCTGACCATAGCACAAAAAATATGGAGAACAATAATATCAGAAGAACTCTTGTTGATTACACCAATACAGCTGGACCTCAGCACTTTAACAGTATAGCTAGACCTAGAGTCAATGCAGCTAACAAGGAGGTCAAACCAGCATTGATCCAACTGGTGAAGAGCAATCAATTTAATGGGTTATCTCATGAAAGCCCATATGAGCACCTTACTACATTTAATGAGATCTGCAACACGGTGAAAATCAATGGTGTGCCAGATGAAGCGATCAAACTTAGTTTGTTTCCTTTCTCATTAGGAGGCAATGCTAAGCTTTGGTTAAATTCTTTTCCAGAGGGAAGTTTCACAGAGTGGGAAGCAGTGGTGACAAAGTTTTTAAACAAGTACTTTCCACAATCAAAGGTGACAAAAGGCAAGCAAGAGATTTCTTCATTTAAGCAGGGCATGGAAGAATCACTGGGGCATGCATGGGATATATACAAAAGTCTACTAAGAAAAACACCCACGCGTGGCTTTGAAGAACAGGAAGTAGTCTTAACTTTCCTTGGAGGCCTTGGTTCACAAACCAAGATGATGCTTGACGCCTCAGCAGGAGGAAATATCAAATGGAAAACTCCAGAGGAAGCTATAGAAATCATTGACAACATGGCTACTAGTGATAATGAGCTGCACAGTGAGAGAGGAGCTCCTACGCAATAGAAAGGAGTTCTACAATTACAGACGCATGATGCCTTGCTAGCACAAAATAAAATTCTAACTCAACAGCTGGAAACTCTGACTAAAACTCTTGCACAATTACCCAAAGAGTTGAAAACTGCTGCACAGGTACAAACCCAGTTGTGCGAATTATGTGGAGGTGACCATATCAATGGTCAATGTGCCTTTCCAGTTGAAGCTGTAGAGGACGTTAATTTTATGGCCAATCAATTTCCATACCGTCAAGGGAACTACAATCAAGGGTGGAAACCACACCCAAGCATTGGTCAAGGACAAACTGGGCAAGCTAATCAATATAATAAGCAGCAGCAGCAACCAACCTTTTGGCAACAGTTATCTATGCTTAATGAAAGATCAACAAGGTTGGAAGAAACTCTTCAGCAATTCATACAGAAAACTGAATCTTCTCAAAAGAGCACTGAAGCTGCTATAAAGAATTTGGAGATTCAAATGGGTCAGATTACCAAGCAATTGGAAGAAAGGCCATATAGAAATTTTGGGGCTAATACTGAGGTTAACCCCAGAGAAGAGTGCAAGATGGTAAAGAGGGTGAATGAAGAGATAGTTGAGTTAGAAGGAGAAGAAACAGAAGAAAGAAGAGACATAGAGAGCAAAAATACTTTTCCTTTTCTATTAAATCAAGAGAAAAATTTGATTTCACAGAATTATTCAAGATGTTGGATAATGATGCACCTTGGGAGCAGATTCTATAGAAAATCACAGTTTACACAAAATCTGATGAGAATATCTCTACAAAGAAAAGACGTAGAGATGATGAGGCAAAAGAATGTATAACTGTTAAAAAAGAGTCATTCCCTCCTAAAGCAACAGATCCAGGCAGTTTTTCTATCCCTTGTACCATAGGGAAGAAAAAGGTGAAGAAAGCTCTCCTTGATTTAGGTTCAAGTGTTAACTTGATACCTTACTCTTTACTAGAACAAATCGACAATGTTAAAGTGAAACCTGTAAAGGTTAATCTAGTCATGGCCGATGGATCTTCAAAGGAGCCATGTGGGATTGCAGAGGACATTATAGTTTGTGTTGGCAAACTTCAATTCTTGGCAGACTTTGTGGTGATGAAGATGGAGACAGAGAAGATACCTATCATACTTGGAAGACCGTTTATGAAAACGGCCAAAGCTATCATTGATGTAAATGAAGGTATAGTAGTGCTCCAGGACAGAGAGGAGAGAGTGGTGGTAGACGTCTTCAAAGATGAGACGCAAGCATAGGAGGAAGAAGCTAGTTATAAAGCTGCATTTCAAGATGCACCCATGACTAGCCGTAAAGATGAAAATCTCAAGGTTACAGGTAACCATTGTTTGTTGTTTCATGTACCCAAGGAAGAAGAGACTGGAAGAGGAGAAAAAATTCCTAGTGACTGGGAGAAAAGAAAACTCCAACTTGGCACACCTGTAAGAATCAAGAACAAGTTGTGGGTTGTGAAGGGCTTTAAAGAGAAAGAGATGATAGAGATAGAGTCTCCATATTCTAGAAGGACCAAGATAGTTTAGAGGAAACAGCTGAGGAGTTGGTGGAATGACAACATCAACTATAAAGAAGATGGAACTTGAACTTCATTGGGTCAAGCTAATGATGTTAAAAGAGCGCTTGCTGGGAGGCAACCCAGTGGATTTAAAGACTTTTGGTTTGGTTTTGTAATTTTTAATTTGTGAACATTATTTTTGCAATTATTTTGTTGGAGATAGCATCTACTGAAGGATGCTAGGTGGTTAAGTATCTACTGAAGGATACTATGTTTGCAACACCTACTGATGGGTGGTGGTAAGAAAATTTAACACCTACTGAAGGGTGTTGGTGGATTTTGGGTCAGGCTCGTGATGTTAAACAAGCGCTACCTGGGAGGCAACCCAGTTGATTGAATCTTTCTGTTTGTTTATTTTAGTTAGGGTTTGCATAAGCATTTTAAACATTGAATTGCAGGGAATCAATGAGAGGCATGTTTAGGAGGCACGTAGGTTAAGAAAAGAAGGAGAAGAGCACATCACGAAAGTGCCACTGAGCGGTACTCTCGTAGATGGGCTTTAGTTTCCCCTTAGCGGGACCCGAGCCCATTAGGGTATTTTTATACCCTAAGCTACGTTTTAGGTTTTCTATCCAGGCTCTTCTCTGCACAAACACTTCCACATACCTTCTCCAAGGTTTTCCACATCTTTTCACTCTTTCCTCTTTAGAAAATTTCTCTTCCACTCACTTTTTCACTAGTGTTTCATTCAAGTTTGGGGTTGAAAGAGAGTATCTTAGATTGGAAACATTCTCATTGCATCAAGTATCTCCACCCAAGTAAGTAAAATACATTTTGTTCATTCTAGGGTTTTTGATTTTGAATGTGATTGTCAAAGCATGAATATTTAGGGGTTTTGATTTCTATGCATGATTTGATGATATATTTGATGTTTGAACCGATTAAACTGCATGATTATGAACTGGAAAACTGAAAATTGCATTTGGGTGGAGTTAGGACAGCTTTAAAACAAGATTTTCAAAAATCTGCAGAGTTACCGCTGAGCTGCGGTTTACCGCTGAGCGGCACTCTGCCAGATTTGGTTTTTCTGAATTTTTGCGTGTTTGAATGTGGCACTGGTGGCACTGAGGGGAAATTCTGGCCCTCAGCGGTGGTTTAGCTTCGAAAGGAGTTGTGTTTTATGTTTTACTAATGATTAACATCATGTTCTGTGGTTTTGTATTTGTGTTTGAATGTAGGAATGGCATCCTCTTCAGGAAAAAGATTGAAAACCATGGCAACCAAGAGAAAGGAAAAGGAACCAGAGCAACCCCACTCTAGCAGGTTCCTCTCTAGAAAACATGAGAAGCACTTTAGGGTGGTTCAGAACAGGAGACTTCTGATGGAGAGAAAGGTTGGAATGATACCTAACTTTGCTCCTCAATTTGGAGAGCAAGTGTTAGGGAATGACTGGGGAAAGCTAGCCACTTATCCTGCACCTGCCAACATAGCTGTGGTAAAGGAATTCTACATCAATGCAAAGAAGATTGGTGATTATCCAGTTGAAAATTATTTGGGCTATGTTAGAGGCCATGCTATCAGGTATGATTCTGATTCTATTAATAACTTCCTGGACACTGTATGGGCTGGTGAGCAGTGCCAGTTTGCTCTTTGCATGGAGGAAGGTGCTGATTATGAGGATGTGGAGAGAGTACTGTGTATACCTAGAGGACACTTCCAAAGGAATCGACCTGGCTCAGTGGTTAACATTAGGAGGACGGATTTGACTCCTCTTGCAAAGTATTGGATGGCGTTTTCTCATGCCAACATTCAGCCATGTTCACATGTGTCAGATATTACTCTCAGCAGGGCACTATTCATCTACTGTGCTATCAGAAATTTAAATGTTAATATTGGGCAGGTGATAGCTGATGAAATTAGTGTGTGCGCCAACACCTCAAACAACAAAGCACCATTAGGACATCATTCTTTGATTACTCACCTTTGCAAGCTAGCTGGGGTGGATACTTCTGTTCCACCATTTGAGAGGCCAAGAAAAGCTATTGATGAGGCCTATTACAGACAGTACTGTTCCACCACGCCGTGCTCGTAGAGAGAGGGAGCCAGCACAGAGCCAGACATCTGCTGAGACACATGAAGCAGAACCATTTCAGATGAGGGACATGTCTATGTCTCTTATAGGTGCTCAGTTGCAGTCCATTCACAAAGGGCAGGTGGCCACTGCGGAGATGATTGTGGGGATGTATGATACACCTCCAGCCCACAGGTGGACTATGGATGAATTCCATAATGTGGTAGCTTGGCCAGAGGAACCAGTGCATGGAGGAGGAGCTGGAGCAGCTGAAGCTTCAGCTAGAGAGATGGAAGAAGATGAAGATGATGATGATGATGCATTTGAAGATGATGAAGATGAGGAGGAAGAGGAAGATACAGAGGACAGCTCAGATTGATGAGGAGCTGAGATAGCATTTACTGATGAATGCTATCATATGCTTATGCGTTTGTTGGTTTAAGTTTTCTGAACTTATTTGTTTTTGTTTTTAGATTAGGGTTTGATGTACTCTATTGAACACCTGGTTTGTTATAATGGTTTGCTATTAATTGTGATTGTGTGATAAGTAATGCTGAATGATGCTTATGCTCGATTGATGTTGAGATGATGTGCACATTAAAATGATTATACAGGTGATTCACAAGCTTTGTGAACAAATGCAGGATATCATGATTGTGATTGTGAAATTAAGCAGGATGTGTATGTCAAATGTGAATGAGCTTATATGTGAGATTTTGAGCTCTAGAGTTGTTATGTTTGAATGCTATTACTTTGAAAGCATGAATGATTTTGCCCAGGTTTTCTATGATTGAATCAATTGCTTGTTTTGCATCATATGATCAAGGCCATTTGTTGGAACCCTTTTTATTGGCCTAATTCATAAAGTTAGCCCACTAAAAGAGAACACTTATTGTTCTATCCTTTGAACCCTTAGCTTTGAACATACACTGAAACCCTTGATTGAAAATCTTTACCTTGAGTTAAGTAGAAAATATTTTGTGGTATTGTTAAATGTTCAAATTTGGGGTTATTGGGAAAACATGAAAAAGGAAAAGCATTGAGCTAAGAGCCAAAAAGAAAGTATAGGCAAAGAAAAAGAAAAGAAAAGAAAAAGAAGTAAAGCTCAATGCAAATGCAAAGGCAAGTTGGGAAAAATAAGAATAATTGTGTGTTATGATTCTCTTAACTCAAGGATTTTGCGATCCAGAAAAACCAATTTTCTTGTTAGCCCAGCCACATTATAAGCCATTGAAAAGTCCTTGTGATGATGCATGCTTGTGAATGTTTTTGATTGTGATAAAATGAAAGGCAAAGTTGATTCATGTGATATTGTGATAGTAGAGTGAATGAGTGATTACCTCTTATACACTTATGTGTGAGTGAAACACTTTATCTAGTGAGGAAATATTCCATGAGCACATGACCATCCATGCTTAATTGATTGATCATTCATGAAAAATAGCATTTGTTGGAATTTAAATGACTTTGTGAACACTAAAGCATGTGCACATCTTGATTGAACTATTGGTCATAAGTTTGAGTGAAGTTGTTACTTATCTTGAAAAAGAGGATTTTTGAATGAGTGAACCATCATATGAATTGGTTGGAGATTGAGTTACATCTTGTTTGCTTGAGGACAAGCAAAGTTCTAAGTTTGGGGTTGTGATAACAGTTGAAAAACTGTTATTTTCATGCTTAAAATTGACACTAAAAGCAACCTTTATACTTAGAAACTAGCTTGAAATCATACTTTTCTTCATATTTTCATAAATAAGAGAGCTGGACATGTTTATGCTTGATTTCAGTGTTTTTGTGCAGGTTTTAAGGTCAATTTGGTGAAAGAAATGAAGAAGGAGAGATATGGAATCAGAAAAGATATCAAAAAGTGCAAAAGGAGAAGCCGAAGTCACCGCTGAGCGGCAGTTTACCGCTGAGCGGCATTCAGGAGCTCACGGGAGGACGGCTGAGGGGCAAAATGGCCGCTGAGGGGAAGAAACGTGACACGCACTTACCGCTGAGCGGTGTTTTACCGCTGAGCGGCACTTTAATGGGCTTGGACCTAATTTTCTGTAATTTACGAATAATATATAAGCTTTAGGGTTTCCTAGGGTTAGGCATCTTTGGTTGGAACGAAGCAAACACTCTCTCTTCCACCCCTTTGAAGGAGGATCTTGGATGTTCAGGCTTCCTCTTCACCTTTCTAGGGTTTTATCTTTCATTCTTTCATTGTTGTTCATCTAGGTTGACCATGAATATGGTGAACTAAACCTTGTATGTTTGTTGGGGAATCAATGTAATCTTTTGAAGCTCTCATATATGGAATTTGTTTTTACATCTTTTATTTAAGATCTATGCTTTCTCTCATCATTAGTTAGGGTTTTCCCTCTTTGCTTAATGCTTGCATTGTTTAACTCATTCGATGCATGATTATTGGTTTTGTCGATACGGGCGCGTACGGGGAAGTCTAGATCCGGGGAATTTCTCCCAATATTATATTGGTTGTCGTTAAGCTCCTACACTTATGAACTGATCATTAGGAATGCTAGGAATTGTATGAACTCGTGATTAGGGAGAAGCCTTCTTGAAAGGTACTTTAGAGAGTGGCATTAACAATGATGATTTGAATGTTGAATTCCTAAAATATATGAGAGTGGATAAGATGAAATTGACCCCCAACAATATATTCATACATATATTTCATTGAAAGTGTTTATCTTTTGCTTTTTGCCATTGATCAAAACTTCATGCATACATATTTAATTTTCGTCTTTTGCATATAAAATCCAAATATTTCGTCTTTAAGTCTTAGCTAATCAAGAAACCACACAACTAAACTAGGCCGTGAGTCCTTTGGGAAGAACGATACTTGGTCTTACCAAGTTTATTACTTGAACGATTCGATCATACTTGCCGATTGAAAAACAAGTTTGTGACATCATATTTTGGTGTTCATAAATTTGTCCATCAAGTTTTTGGCGCCGTTGCCGGGGACTCGTGGTTTAACTGGTTAATTTGTGTGATTATTGATTATCTTTGACTTTAATTTTGAATTTCTGTTTTTATTTTCTGTTTTTATTTTTTCAGTTTTTATTTTTATTTTATTTTGTTCTTTGAATCTTATATCTTCTCCTATATCTTTTTGTCCTAACCAAATATTCTAGGGTTTTGTGTTCTTGTGTATGCAGGAGGCAGTTCGAACTAGGAGCAAGAAAACAACAGAACCTCTTCTTGAAGGTCTAGACGAGAGTAGACGGAGGAGAAGAATCCGAACATCTAGAGAACTTTTCCCTCCTCCGGAAACTCTGTTGCAACCATCACCACAAGGTTCTGACCATAGCACAAAAAATATGGAGAACAATAATATCAGAAGAACTCTTGTTGATTACACCAATACAGCTGGACCTCAGCACTTTAACAGTATAGCTAGACCTAGAGTCAATGCAGCTAACAAGGAGGTCAAACCAGCATTGATCCAACTGGTGAAGAGCAATCAATTTAATGGGTTATCTCATGAAAGCCCATATGAGCACCTTACTACATTTAATGAGATCTGCAACACGGTGAAAATCAATGGTGTGCCAGATGAAGCGATCAAACTTAGTTTGTTTCCTTTCTCATTAGGAGGCAATGCTAAGCTTTGGTTAAATTCTTTTCCAGAGGGAAGTTTCACAGAGTGGGAAGCAGTGGTGACAAAGTTTTTAAACAAGTACTTTCCACAATCAAAGGTGACAAAAGGCAAGCAAGAGATTTCTTCATTTAAGCAGGGCATGGAAGAATCACTGGGGCATGCATGGGATATATACAAAAGTCTACTAAGAAAAACACCCACGCGTGGCTTTGAAGAACAGGAAGTAGTCTTAACTTTCCTTGGAGGCCTTGGTTCACAAACCAAGATGATGCTTGACGCCTCAGCAGGAGGAAATATCAAATGGAAAACTCCAGAGGAAGCTATAGAAATCATTGACAACATGGCTACTAGTGATAATGAGCTGCACAGTGAGAGAGGAGCTCCTACGCAATAGAAAGGAGTTCTACAATTACAGACGCATGATGCCTTGCTAGCACAAAATAAAATTCTAACTCAACGTTTAGAGGAAACAGCTGAGGAGTTGGTGGAATGACAACATCAACTATAAAGAAGATGGAACTTGAACTTCATTGGGTCAAGCTAATGATGTTAAAAGAGCGCTTGCTGGGAGGCAACCCAGTGGATTTAAAGACTTTTGGTTTGGTTTTGTAATTTTTAATTTGTGAACATTATTTTTGCAATTATTTTGTTGGAGATAGCATCTACTGAAGGATGCTAGGTGGTTAAGTATCTACTGAAGGATACTATGTTTGCAACACCTACTGATGGGTGGTGGTAAGAAAATTTAACACCTACTGAAGGGTGTTGGTGGATTTTGGGTCAGGCTCGTGATGTTAAACAAGCGCTACCTGGGAGGCAACCCAGTTGATTGAATCTTTCTGTTTGTTTATTTTAGTTAGGGTTTGCATAAGCATTTTAAACATTGAATTGCAGGGAATCAATGAGAGGCATGTTTAGGAGGCACGTAGGTTAAGAAAAGAAGGAGAAGAGCACATCACGAAAGTGCCACTGAGCGGTACTCTCGTAGATGGGCTTTAGTTTCCCCTTAGCGGGACCCGAGCCCATTAGGGTATTTTTATACCCTAAGCTACGTTTTAGGTTTTCTATCCAGGCTCTTCTCTGCACAAACACTTCCACATACCTTCTCCAAGGTTTTCCACATCTTTTCACTCTTTCCTCTTTAGAAAATTTCTCTTCCACTCACTTTTTCACTAGTGTTTCATTCAAGTTTGGGGTTGAAAGAGAGTATCTTAGATTGGAAACATTCTCATTGCATCAAGTATCTCCACCCAAGTAAGTAAAATACATTTTGTTCATTCTAGGGTTTTTGATTTTGAATGTGATTGTCAAAGCATGAATATTTAGGGGTTTTGATTTCTATGCATGATTTGATGATATATTTGATGTTTGAACCGATTAAACTGCATGATTATGAACTGGAAAACTGAAAATTGCATTTGGGTGGAGTTAGGACAGCTTTAAAACAAGATTTTCAAAAATCTGCAGAGTTACCGCTGAGCTGCGGTTTACCGCTGAGCGGCACTCTGCCAGATTTGGTTTTTCTGAATTTTTGCGTGTTTGAATGTGGCACTGGTGGCACTGAGGGGAAATTCTGGCCCTCAGCGGTGGTTTAGCTTCGAAAGGAGTTGTGTTTTATGTTTTACTAATGATTAACATCATGTTCTGTGGTTTTGTATTTGTGTTTGAATGTAGGAATGGCATCCTCTTCAGGAAAAAGATTGAAAACCATGGCAACCAAGAGAAAGGAAAAGGAACCAGAGCAACCCCACTCTAGCAGGTTCCTCTCTAGAAAACATGAGAAGCACTTTAGGGTGGTTCAGAACAGGAGACTTCTGATGGAGAGAAAGGTTGGAATGATACCTAACTTTGCTCCTCAATTTGGAGAGCAAGTGTTAGGGAATGACTGGGGAAAGCTAGCCACTTATCCTGCACCTGCCAACATAGCTGTGGTAAAGGAATTCTACATCAATGCAAAGAAGATTGGTGATTATCCAGTTGAAAATTATTTGGGCTATGTTAGAGGCCATGCTATCAGGTATGATTCTGATTCTATTAATAACTTCCTGGACACTGTATGGGCTGGTGAGCAGTGCCAGTTTGCTCTTTGCATGGAGGAAGGTGCTGATTATGAGGATGTGGAGAGAGTACTGTGTATACCTAGAGGACACTTCCAAAGGAATCGACCTGGCTCAGTGGTTAACATTAGGAGGACGGATTTGACTCCTCTTGCAAAGTATTGGATGGCGTTTTCTCATGCCAACATTCAGCCATGTTCACATGTGTCAGATATTACTCTCAGCAGGGCACTATTCATCTACTGTGCTATCAGAAATTTAAATGTTAATATTGGGCAGGTGATAGCTGATGAAATTAGTGTGTGCGCCAACACCTCAAACAACAAAGCACCATTAGGACATCATTCTTTGATTACTCACCTTTGCAAGCTAGCTGGGGTGGATACTTCTGTTCCACCATTTGAGAGGCCAAGAAAAGCTATTGATGAGGCCTATTACAGACAGTACTGTTCCACCACGCCGTGCTCGTAGAGAGAGGGAGCCAGCACAGAGCCAGACATCTGCTGAGACACATGAAGCAGAACCATTTCAGATGAGGGACATGTCTATGTCTCTTATAGGTGCTCAGTTGCAGTCCATTCACAAAGGGCAGGTGGCCACTGCGGAGATGATTGTGGGGATGTATGATACACCTCCAGCCCACAGGTGGACTATGGATGAATTCCATAATGTGGTAGCTTGGCCAGAGGAACCAGTGCATGGAGGAGGAGCTGGAGCAGCTGAAGCTTCAGCTAGAGAGATGGAAGAAGATGAAGATGATGATGATGATGCATTTGAAGATGATGAAGATGAGGAGGAAGAGGAAGATACAGAGGACAGCTCAGATTGATGAGGAGCTGAGATAGCATTTACTGATGAATGCTATCATATGCTTATGCGTTTGTTGGTTTAAGTTTTCTGAACTTATTTGTTTTTGTTTTTAGATTAGGGTTTGATGTACTCTATTGAACACCTGGTTTGTTATAATGGTTTGCTATTAATTGTGATTGTGTGATAAGTAATGCTGAATGATGCTTATGCTCGATTGATGTTGAGATGATGTGCACATTAAAATGATTATACAGGTGATTCACAAGCTTTGTGAACAAATGCAGGATATCATGATTGTGATTGTGAAATTAAGCAGGATGTGTATGTCAAATGTGAATGAGCTTATATGTGAGATTTTGAGCTCTAGAGTTGTTATGTTTGAATGCTATTACTTTGAAAGCATGAATGATTTTGCCCAGGTTTTCTATGATTGAATCAATTGCTTGTTTTGCATCATATGATCAAGGCCATTTGTTGGAACCCTTTTTATTGGCCTAATTCATAAAGTTAGCCCACTAAAAGAGAACACTTATTGTTCTATCCTTTGAACCCTTAGCTTTGAACATACACTGAAACCCTTGATTGAAAATCTTTACCTTGAGTTAAGTAGAAAATATTTTGTGGTATTGTTAAATGTTCAAATTTGGGGTTATTGGGAAAACATGAAAAAGGAAAAGCATTGAGCTAAGAGCCAAAAAGAAAGTATAGGCAAAGAAAAAGAAAAGAAAAGAAAAAGAAGTAAAGCTCAATGCAAATGCAAAGGCAAGTTGGGAAAAATAAGAATAATTGTGTGTTATGATTCTCTTAACTCAAGGATTTTGCGATCCAGAAAAACCAATTTTCTT
The DNA here is from genome assembly GCA_027742785.1 of Vigna reflexopilosa. NCBI lineage: Eukaryota > Viridiplantae > Streptophyta > Magnoliopsida > Fabales > Fabaceae > Vigna > Vigna reflexopilosa. The sequence goes on from CM050924.1 coordinate 16,090,900, forward strand.
GTTAGCCCAGCCACATTATAAGCCATTGAAAAGTCCTTGTGATGATGCATGCTTGTGAATGTTTTTGATTGTGATAAAATGAAAGGCAAAGTTGATTCATGTGATATTGTGATAGTAGAGTGAATGAGTGATTACCTCTTATACACTTATGTGTGAGTGAAACACTTTATCTAGTGAGGAAATATTCCATGAGCACATGACCATCCATGCTTAATTGATTGATCATTCATGAAAAATAGCATTTGTTGGAATTTAAATGACTTTGTGAACACTAAAGCATGTGCACATCTTGATTGAACTATTGGTCATAAGTTTGAGTGAAGTTGTTACTTATCTTGAAAAAGAGGATTTTTGAATGAGTGAACCATCATATGAATTGGTTGGAGATTGAGTTACATCTTGTTTGCTTGAGGACAAGCAAAGTTCTAAGTTTGGGGTTGTGATAACAGTTGAAAAACTGTTATTTTCATGCTTAAAATTGACACTAAAAGCAACCTTTATACTTAGAAACTAGCTTGAAATCATACTTTTCTTCATATTTTCATAAATAAGAGAGCTGGACATGTTTATGCTTGATTTCAGTGTTTTTGTGCAGGTTTTAAGGTCAATTTGGTGAAAGAAATGAAGAAGGAGAGATATGGAATCAGAAAAGATATCAAAAAGTGCAAAAGGAGAAGCCGAAGTCACCGCTGAGCGGCAGTTTACCGCTGAGCGGCATTCAGGAGCTCACGGGAGGACGGCTGAGGGGCAAAATGGCCGCTGAGGGGAAGAAACGTGACACGCACTTACCGCTGAGCGGTGTTTTACCGCTGAGCGGCACTTTAATGGGCTTGGACCTAATTTTCTGTAATTTACGAATAATATATAAGCTTTAGGGTTTCCTAGGGTTAGGCATCTTTGGTTGGAACGAAGCAAACACTCTCTCTTCCACCCCTTTGAAGGAGGATCTTGGATGTTCAGGCTTCCTCTTCACCTTTCTAGGGTTTTATCTTTCATTCTTTCATTGTTGTTCATCTAGGTTGACCATGAATATGGTGAACTAAACCTTGTATGTTTGTTGGGGAATCAATGTAATCTTTTGAAGCTCTCATATATGGAATTTGTTTTTACATCTTTTATTTAAGATCTATGCTTTCTCTCATCATTAGTTAGGGTTTTCCCTCTTTGCTTAATGCTTGCATTGTTTAACTCATTCGATGCATGATTATTGGTTTTGTCGATACGGGCGCGTACGGGGAAGTCTAGATCCGGGGAATTTCTCCCAATATTATATTGGTTGTCGTTAAGCTCCTACACTTATGAACTGATCATTAGGAATGCTAGGAATTGTATGAACTCGTGATTAGGGAGAAGCCTTCTTGAAAGGTACTTTAGAGAGTGGCATTAACAATGATGATTTGAATGTTTAATTCCTAAAATATATGAGAGTGGATAAGATGAAATTGACCCCCAACAACATATTCATACATATATTTCATTGAAAGTGTTTATCTTTTGCTTTTTGCCATTGATCAAAACTTCATGCATACATATTTAATTTTTGTCTTTTGCATATAAAATCCAAATATTTCGTCTTTAAGTCTTAGCTAATCAAGAAACCACACAACTAAACTAGGCCGTGAGTCCTTTGGGAAGAACGATACTTTGTCTTACCAAGTTTACTACTTGAACGATTCGGTCATACTTGCCGATTGAAAAACAAGTTTGTGACCTCATATTTTGGTGTTCATAAATTTGTCCATCAAGCGCGATTCTGGCGGAGTTGTTTTTGTGCTTCTTTTGGCTGCTGGCTTGTTGTATAATTGACGCTGAGAGGTTTTGATTACCCTCAGCGGTGATAGTGCTGATCTTAGGGTGTTGTTTGTGTTTCACTAATGCTTAACAATATGTCTTGTGGTTTTGTGAATTGTATTTGATGTAGGGATGGCCTCCTCATCAAGTCAGAGAATCAAGACTATAGGATCCAAGAGGAAGGACAAGGAGCCAGAATAGGAGGCTACTAATGGAAAGGAAGGCTGAACTGATACCTGACTTTGCTCCACAGTTTGGGGAGCAACTAGAGAACAGGAACTGGGGGAGGCTAGCCACTTACCCTGCACCAGCTAACATAGCAGTCGTGAAAGAATTTTACACCAACGCAAGAAAGGTGGGTGATCATCCTACTGAGGATTAGCTAAGCTATGTTAGAGGACACGTTATTCGATATCACCCTAATTCCATTATTATATTTTTAAATACTGAATGGGTTGGTGAGCAATGTCAGTTTGCTCTCGATATGGAAGAAGGAGCAGACTTTGGTGACGTGGAAAGTGTGCTATGTGTGCCTGGTGATGGCCTAAGACAACTATTGATGAGGCTTATTACAGACAGTATTGTGGAGGTGATGAGGCAGCCCAACAAGTACCACCATGTCGTCCTCGTAGAGGAAGAGGACCACCACAGGGCCAGGCATCTGCAGAGCCTTAGGAGGCAGAGCCATTTCAGATGATGGACATGTATATGTCTCTTACAGATGCTAGGATGCAGTCTATCCAAAGAGGGCAGGTAGCGACAACAGAGATGATTATTGGGATGTATGATACACCCAGTACATAGGTGAACCATGGATGAGTTTCATAATGTGGTGGCATGGCCAGCGGAGCAAGCTTAGGGTAGCTGAAGCTTCAACTATGGATATTGACGATGATGAGGATGCTTTTGAAGATGTTGAGGATGATGAAGAGGAGGAAGATTCAGATGACAGCATGGGTTGATGAGGAGCTCAGATAGCATCTACTGGTGGATACTATCACCTCTAGAGTAGGGTTTGTTATCTTTTGTTTTATACTACTGAAATTATTTGCTTCTGCTTTTAGAATAGGGTTGTGATGTACTCAGTTCGAAACTTTATCTGCTATGATGGTTTGCCTTTGATTTATGCATGATGAGTATTGCTTGATGATGCTTGGATAATGATTGATGTTGAGATTGTGCACTTATAATGATGCTAAGCAGGATGTGTATGTGGAATGTTGAATGAGCCTATATGTGAGGTTTTGAACTCCAGAGTTTTTTTTTGTGAATGAATGTTATTACTTTGAAAGCATGAATGACTTTGTGATAACTTTATGACTTAGAAATTAGCTTGAACTCATGATTTTGTTGAATTGTTGGAAATAACAGAGTTGGACAGGTTTTATGCTTGATTTCCTTGTTTTTGCAGGTTTTTAGATGAAATTGATGAAAGAAGTGAAAAGGGATAGAGATGGAATCAGAAAAGGACACAGAAAATGCAAAAGAAGAGAAATCACAAATACCGCTCAGTGCAAATTACCGTTGAGCGGCACTCTCAAAGACCCGTTGGCACCGCTGAGGGGAGAAATGCCGCTGAGGGGAAGAATTGGTCACGCGCTATTACCGCTGAGCGGCACTTTTATGGGCTTGGGCCTAATTTTCTGTATTTTTTAGAATAGTATATAAGCTTTAGGACGTTCTAGGGTTCGTATTTTTGGCTGGGACGAAGCAAAAATGCACTCTTTCACCCCTTGAAGGAGGATTTTGGATGCTAAGGCTCCTTTCTCAAATTTCTAGGGTTCTATCCTTCACTTTTCCATTGTATTTCATCTAGTTCACCATGAATATGGTGAACTAAACTTATTTTTTTGTTGGGGAATCAATGTAAATCCTTAGAAACTCTCTTGTATGGAATTTGTTCTTCAAGATCATTTTTATGATACATGCTTTCTTTCATTAATTGTTAGAGATATTCTTCTTTGCTCAAATGCTTGTGATATTTTATTCATGTATGGCATAAATCTTATGATTTGTAGGTATCAGGAGATTTCGTACTCCTAGGGTTGGACGATTTGGGGATGTGACAACTCTCCTCTTCTCTCCCTAGGATTGTTATTGAGAGATATCTTACCAATCACGATCTGGGGAATTCTTTCAATAGTATATTACAAACCTAGACATAGGAGTATGATGGTTGGTTGCCTTTAAGCTTCTGTTCACTATAAGGCATGATTAATTGCTAGGGAGACAATACATTGTGAACTAGTGATTATGATTAGGCTTTCTTCGCCGAGACATCGGATTTAAAGTAATTTAGAAAGTGACATCAGATTTAAAGTAATTTAAAGAATGATAAATTCCTAAATACAAGAGAGTGGATAGGATGAAATTGATAAACCCCAACAACATTTCATCCATATATTTCAATTCACGTGTTTTGTTTCTTCTTGCCCTTTGATCATCACATGCATACATATTTACTTTTCAGTCTATTGCATTTGAAACTTACAACAATTTGTTCAACAAAATCACACAACTGTCTAGGCCGTGAGTCCTTTGGGAGAACGATACTTGGTCTTACCAGGTTTATTACTTGATACGATTCGGTTACACTTGCCCGGTTAACAAGTTTTTGACTCCGTTTTCGGGGATTGAAGATTTGTTCATCACTTTGCCCAGGTTTCTATGACTGAATCACTTACTTGTATGTATCATATGATCAAGGTCATCTGTTGTTACCCTTTATTAGCCAAATGCATGATTTTAGCCCAATAAAAGAGAGCACAATGTGTTCTATCCTTCGAACCCTTAGATTTGAACATGATAGAAAACCCTTTTTGAAAAGCTTTACCTTGAGTTGAGTTGAAGATATCTTGTTGTATTGATAAATGTTCAAGGTTGGGGTTGTTGTGATGGAAACCCATTTAGGGCATTCCATTCAAAGGAGTATCAACTTAAGCTAAGGCTAAGAAAGGGAAGTGAAGAAGGATTGTTAAAGACTCTTTCTTAATTTTCTTTCTCTAAGTCTTAGTAGAATTCTCTTTAATATGTTTATATGTGTTTTGTAGGGTCTAATGAAGCTAGGAGATCATGAAACAACCAGCCAAGGAGTTGTTTAGCCAAGAGAAGCAAAGGAGTAAAAGGCATAATTTTGCACCATATGAAGCCTGACGTGCATCCAGCACCAGCTGTGATCTTCCACGTGCATCCAACACCTTTCATGTGCAACCAACAGCTTCAGAAATGTTTCAGCAGATTCAAGAGATCTCCACGTGTCTTTTCATGCTTTCTTCACACTTGCATAGCTGGGCACTTACTCCATGGCATCATAGTTAACGTTAGCTAAATAGGCGTGAACCAGGAGCTTTGTTTCTCCTTTAAATAGCTTGCTCCATTGCTTGTAACCTTTACCTTTGAATGAAGAATTGTTTTCTGTTGATGCTGTCCAGAACTTTCTTCTTATTGAAGGTCACCGAGAGAGAGAGCCTGAGAGTTTCCTCTAGCCTCTCTCCCTAGCGAGGCTTCCATTCCTAGCATTCCTCTACACATTCCGTATCATATTTCAGCACCTAAACCACTTCCCTCATTCCATTTTCTCCATCACAGATTCATCTGTTTTCTTCACCGCATCACTGTTTGATTCAATCTTCCTTTGCCTCAACCTTATCTTCATCACTGAATCATCCACTCTCCTTCAATCCAGTCACCGAAAACTGTTTGAAGAGTGGATTCCAGAGTTTATGCTTCCTCCGGTCATAATCATCATAATTCATCTTCTTCCGCTGCAACAAAATGATGTTCATCCTCCTTTCTAGTTCAGATTCCAGAAGTTCCTAGGAGAAGTTCCGTTGGGTGGTTTAAAAAGGGGAAAATGAAAAGCATTGAGCTAAGCATGTGAAAAGTAAAAGAAAAAGGAAAAGAGAAGAAATAAAAAGAAAGGCTCAATGCAAAAGAAAGTTGGGAAGAAGGAAGAATGGTTGTATTTAGATGATTCACTTAACTCAAGGATTTTGTGATCTAGATAAACCAATTTTCTTGTTAGCCCAGCCACATTATAAGCCATAGAAAAGTCCTTGTGATGATACTTGCTTGTGAATGTGTTTGATTATGGTTAAATGAAAGGTAAAGTTAATTCATGTGACATTGTGATAGTAGAGTGAAGGAGTGACCTCTTATACACTTGTGTGTTTGAGTGAAACACTTTATCCAGTGAGGAAAGATTCCATGAGCACATGTTTACATCTATGCTTAGTTGATTGATCATTCATGAGAATAACATTTGTTGAAAATTATGTGATTATGTGAACACTAAAGCATGTGTGCATCTTGACTAAATTCTTTGTGTTGAGCTGATTTGAGTAATTACTTATCTTGAAAGAAGGAATTTTGAGGACAAGCAAAGTTCTAAGTTTGGGGTTGTGATAACAGTTGAAAAACTGTTATTTTTAGACTTAATTTTGACCTTAAAGACAACCTTTATGACTTAGAAACTAGCTTGTAATCATGATTTTGCTTATGTTTTGGAAATAAGACAGTTGGATGGGTTTTATGCTTGGTTTTCCTTGTTTTTGCAGGTTTTAAGATGAATTGAATGGAAGAAGTGAAGTAGCCATAAGTTGGAGTCAAAAAAGGAAGAAAAAGTGTTGGGGAATCAATGTAATCCTTTGAAACTCTCATGTATTGAATTGGTTCTTTAATCCATATGCTTTCTTTCATTAATTGTTAGGGTTTTTCTTCTATACTCTATGCATGCTTTGTTTAACTCATTCAATTGCATGATCATTGATTTTATTTGTATGGACACATATAAATAAATCTAGACATGAAGAAATTCTCCCAATAGTAATATTGCCTAGACATAGGGATAGGAGGATTGGTTGCCTTTAAGCTTCTGTGTAATGCATGAATAATTGCTAGGGAGACAAGACATTGTAAACTAGTGATTAGGAGTAGGCTTTCTTCACCAAGACATTGGGTTTAAGGTAAATTAGAAAGTGACATTAACCTTAATGAAGAAGATGAATTCTTGAATACATGAGAGTGGATAGGATGAATTGAAAACCCCCAACAACATTATCATTCCATATATTTCAATCATGTTTTGCTTCTTTTGTTCAATTGATCAATATATGCATTCATATTTACTTTTTAGTATTTGCATTTAAATTTACAAGAATTCGTTCACAAATCTAATTTAATCAACAAATCACATAACTGTTTAGGCCGTGAGTCCTTTGGGAAACGATACTTGGTCTTACCGTTTATTATTACTTGATACAATTCGGTTACACTTTCCGAGGGTTAACAGACAGCATAGAAAAATGCTTTTTGAGTGCACACTTGTAGCCAATTTAACAAATCTTCCACTCCCTAATATGCTACCCCTTTGGAGCAAGCAATCTAGGAATTTAAAGCTTTACCACCACGTTGCAGCAGGCCAAACATAACAACAAACAAACAATTAGCACAAAACTTTCTCATGAATGAAAATCAGTTTGACAGAACAAAGGAAAGTCAATCAAGATGAATTCTAATGATGTTTTGGGCTGGAAAAAGAGGTGGCACTCAAAAGGAACCTACGAGAGGGTCTAGAACAGATCACACAAGCAAGAAAAACTCAAAAACAATGAGGAAACCGTGTGCAATGAAAATGTTTGATGGAAATGCAAAATTGTTTGATGAAATGCCACAAAGAGATGCAAAATTTGGTATTTTTTGGTTTTAGACTTCCAAAACTGGAATGCAGGGGTTTACTTGCTTTTTTATGTTTGGTTTATACTTGTATAAGCATTGAAAAGTCTTTGGAAACAGAATCCCCAGCTCTTGCCAATCCAAATTGAAATTCTAAGTATGGATAATATCAAACAGCACCAAAAAGTGAATTCTACACCAGAAAAATGGGTTGGAAAATGGAACAGTTGTGGCCAAAATGAGTGGCAATGTATATGAGGCTTAAATGATATGTTAAACAAGTTTATACCATCATTTTTGGTGTGTGAAAACACTCAAACAGTGACCACAACATAATATCACTGGTTCATTTCCCAATTTGAAGCAAAGTTAATGGGTTAAATGGTGATTTTGAACATAGGCTGAAAAATGACCAAATGAACAATGCAAACAACTTTAAAATGATACAATCAACTGGCACAAATGGTAAGAATGCAATGAAACAATCCGATTCATCAAATCACAACAGTTGTAGCCAAAACTGCAGCAAAATTTTATGGTTTAAAGTGGAATTCTGCATATAGGCTTCTTAATGACCATTTGAACAGTGCACACAACTTTCAAATGGTAAGATACATGTGCACAAACGTTTAAACAGGACAGAAACACACAGCAGCAATAATTGACAGTAGCAGTTGCTTAAAATGCAGAAAAATGCATTGAAAACTGTTGCAGAATTAATAAAACAATGGATGCAAAGCTGGCTGATTCAATCAAAGCAGAAGAAAGTCCTAAATGACTAGATCTAGCTATAGAGTATGAACTAGCAGAATTTAAAGGACCTAAACTCAAACAAGCACAACAAGCACGGTGCAAACACTTGATTTAAAACTTGTGACAATTTTGGAATTCAGATTTTGGAGCAACTCAAACACTCAATTTGCAGGCTGAGACAAAACGGGAAAAATAAATTGCAGGCTGAATTGAACTGAAACAATCAAAGTGCACCGATTAAAAAGATGAAGAAACACTTAAGGAACAGTGAACGAAAACAAATATCCACTCAAACACGAAATCAAATCAGGAAAAACAATAAAACAGTGAAAAACAGAGATTAATACAAAACGGACGTATGAAAATTAAAGGAAAGAGCACCTTAGCTCTTGAGGCACAGCGTGGACGACTGGCTCTGGATGCCAAATGATGGAAGCGACTTCTATCTTAAAAAAGAAACGGCTCCTGGGATAGAATGACGCAGCGGAAATGAAATCACGGTTGGAGTTGGCGGTGCAGGAAAGGTGTTCGAAGAAATGCTCGGCAGTGGTTTGGATGAGTGTGTGGTGAGTTATTAGCTCAGATGGCCTTCCAGCAGGGAAGGAAGCTCGAGGAAGACAAGATAAATCAGCTATAAGTGTTTGAACTCGAAGAAGTAGTGGCTGGTTGCAATTCAACAACATAACACTATATCAATTCAAGTTAAGTTTTACAATGGATCAAGCTCTCTTTTATAGATGAAGAGAAGCTTGGAAACATGTGATGGGGTCGCACCCCATACAAATTTGATGTGCATTAAGAATGCATTATAGACTAGGAAGTGACTCATAGGTCGTCTCTCAAGGACCAAATGTGGTTCGACACTTAGGTCAAACACGTAGTGGGGGGGTTTGGTGAAAGTGTTTTTGTGATTAGAAGTGAACTAAATTAAAACTAGAAATCAAATACAACCAAACATAATTGAAAACATTGAAATAAATGAACAAAGCATGAAGACCGAACGGTCCTACAGATAATCGACGGTTCTACATTGAGACCGAACCGTCTCTAAAGCAAGTTAGGAAATTGGAAAGGCAGGAAGATAAAGAAGCCTAACAGAATAGAGAGCATAGTGAACGAAAACAATAAACTAAACGGACAGGAAACAAAGACAAGTCAAATACTCTGTAATCACCCTTCTATGAGACCATGGTGAGCAGTGTTTCCCTAAACTTTGCTAACTTGGTGATAATCAAATAAAGAATTGAAATTGGTGTGAGGATTGGAAAGATCGCGCAAAATCATACTATGGCGGCAAATGTGAACAAGTCGGATCTAAGCTTGGGATAAGAGGAGAAGAAAGAGTTCAATCACATCCCACCGCTCAAATATCGTTGGCCTACCCTACGAAACCGTTCTGAGGAAAAATTGGAGACTCGACCCAAACTCAACTTCCTACCAAGCCGCTAGGCAAAAATGTTATTCAAGACGAAATGCCTATGAGTTTCACTCCTAACCTTCTAATTTATGCAACATTTCTTCCAAGTCTCTTGCATAAAAAGGCTTGGTCTGTACTTGTTACATGAAGTCTTTAAAGCCTCAATACCTCAAGACTCGCGATGCATCATATACAAAAGGTGGTTACTGATAGACAAATTTATGAACACCAAATTATGAGGTCACAAATTTGTTTTTCAATCGGCAAGTGTGACCGAATCGTTCAAGTAATAAACTTGGTAAGACCAAGTATCGTTCTTCCCAAAGGACTCACGACCTAGTTTAGTTGTGTGGTTTCTTGATTAGCTAAGACTTAAAAACGAAATATTTGGATTTTATATGCAAAAGATGAAAATTAAATATGTATGCATGAAGTTTTGATCAATGGCAAAAAGCAAAAGATAAAAACTTTCAATGGAATTTATGTATGAATATGTTGTTGGGGGTCAATTTCATCTTATCCACTCTCATATATTTTAGGAATTCAACATTCAAATCATCATTGTTAATGCCACTCTCTAAAGTACCTTTCAAGAAGGCTTCTCCTTAATCACGAGTTCATACAATTCCTAGCATTCCTAATGATCAGTTCATAAGTGCAGGAGCTTACCGACAACCAATATAATATTGGGAGAAATTCCCCGGATCTAGAATTCCCCGTATGCGCCCGTATCGACAAAACCAATAATCATGCACCGAATGAGTTAAACAATGCAAGCATTAAACAAAGAGGAAAAACCCTAACTAATGATGAAAGAAAGCATAAATCTTAAATAAAAGATGTAAAAACAGATTCCATATATGAGAGCTTCAAAAGATTACATTGATTCCTCAACAAACATACAGAGTTTAGTTCACCATATTCATGGTGAACCTAGATGAATAACAATGAAAGAATGGAAAGATAAAACCCTAAAAGGTGAAGAGGAAGCCTCAGCATCCAAGATCCTCCTTCAAAGGGGTGGAAGAGATAGTGTTTGCTTCGTTCCAGCCAAAGATCCCTAACCCTAGGAAACCCTAAAGCTTATATATTATTCGTAAATTACAGAAAATTAGGTCCAAGCCAATAAAACTGCCGCTCAGCGGTAAAGTACCGCTCAGCAATAAGTGCGTGAGACGTTTCTTCCCCTCAGTGGCCATTTTGCCCCTCAGCGGACCTCCCGTGACTTCCTGAGTGCCGCTCAGTGGTAAACTGCCGCTGAGCGGTGACTTCGGCTTCTCCTTTTGCACTTTTTGATGTCTTTTCTGATTCCATATCTCTCCTTCTTCACTTCTTTCACCAAATTCACCTTAAAACCTGTACAAAAACACTGAAATCAAGCATAAACCTGTCCAGCTCTCTTATTTATGAAAATATGAAGAAAAACATGATTTCAAGCTAGTTTCTAAGTATAAAGGTTGCTTTTAGTATCAATTTTAAGCATGAAAATAACAGTTTTTCAACTGATATAGTTACCACGAAGGGGCTACCGGTCATTCCACCAAAAAATGTTGGGCGTCCAAGCGCAAATACAAACTTTGATTGATTCAGGATGGTTAAAGTTTGAAGAAACTCAACCAAACACTAAGACATGGCTTGAGAATGTCTCTGTAGACGCCATGAAGAAATGAAGTGGGCTTTAGGACCACATAAGAAAGCATAAGTCACTGTACAAGTGAATTTGATGTTGTGAAGTGTCTTGCTACCGGGGAACTTTGCGCATTGATAACGTACTTTCATCCATGACTTGTAATGTGAACATTCGCTACAGGGTTTCTCCAAGTAGTGCTGGAAATCGAGTCTTGAAAGGGTATTGCGAAAAAAAGGAAAATGAAATTGAAAAACAAAAAATGAAGGAAATCTTGAGTCACTTGTCTTTCTTGTGAATCTTCAAACTCTTGTTTTTTCGAAAATAGAAAAAAGGGAATAAAAAAATGATGAATAATCAAAAATAAAAATGTGGTGTCAAGCTTTTTGAGGTCAAATGTTTCATCAAAAATAACAATTTGACATTTCTCTCGAGACGTTTGTGCGCATGTTGCTTGAAAACCTCCACTCTTCACTTCTCCAAAATAAAGGATTTTCCCCACCAAACAGTAACACTACTCAAGGTAATAAGGTAAAACCTTTACATTAGGGCAGATTGGCCTGACCAAAATTATTCTCGCTTGTGCTAGTCAGGTGATCCCTCAATCCATTAAGACAAACAAAAGAACTTTCAAAAAGAGAATAAGTCCACTAGATTGAAAACCCGAAAGGGTGGTCTAGAAAGAAAAAAGAAAAAAAATGACTCATGTTGAGGTCATCTAATCGTAAAGTTAATCTTTTGAAAACTAAGCAATCAAAGTTCAAAATGATGTGTGGCCTTCTTTCTTTATCCAAAAAGTAAAAACAACATACCATTGCTACCCTGTTTGAGCCAAAAATAAATTCTTTTTCAAAGTTATTCCCTAGCAAGGGTTATCATCAATAGGGAGTCAACTGAGTGTGCAAATAAAGAGCACTTAGTGATCAAACGAAGAGAATTCATCAAGAAAGGCGAATAAAAAAAAGAGAATCAAAAAGTGATGATGAGAAAAAATGATGAAAAACGAAGTTCAAGAAAAAACAAAGTGCTCAAAAAGTCAAATAGCTGATGCAATGCCTAGATGATAATAACCCTTGTTCCAAAAAAAATAACCGATAAACATTCATTTGGGCCTTTATACCCTTTCTTCCGATACCTTTTAGCCCCCAACCATGTTACAAGCCTAATAAAGTCCACACAGATTGAATAATGTCTGTTCAAATTTTCATAAAGCTTAATTTTGCGATAAGGCAAAATGACTTTCAATGTGTCGTAAAAAAAAGGTTGAAAATGAATGAATGAAAGCAAAAAGAAAAAAGAAAAAGTAATGTCTCAGAAGGAGGGGATTTCCCTACCAACTAGCCAGAAGCATGCAAAAGAAAATCAAATCAATTAGGGCCATCCTTTTAGCTGATCCTTTTCATACCCATTACCTTTTCCAAATGGAACCCCGTGCCTTAAAAAAAATGGGGGAATTTTGTGGATCTCACCACGCATCTTCGCCCTGAAATTTATCAACCCATAATAATTTCAAGACTGGGGCAGCTTTGCGAATCTCACTTGAATTTTTCACCCGAATTTTCAAAGATCCATACCCCATGCTCATTTTCCCAAGCACCAAACTAGGCAACTTTCGGGATATCCTGTTTCACTTTGACATTCTGATGACAGATTTATGAACACCGAAAAACGGCACCACAAACTTGTTTAACAATCGGCAAGTGTGACCGAATCGTATCAAGTAATAAAACAAGGTAAGACCAAGTATCGTTTTCCCAAAGGACTCACGGCCTAGTTTAGCTATGTGATTTGTTGATTATTTAATACTTAAGAACAAATTGATTGTAGGTTTAAATGCAAGAGACAGTAATTAAATATATATGCATGAATTTGATCAATGGAGAAAAACAGAATACAAACACTTCAATGAATTAGATGGATGAGTATGTTGTTGGGGTTATCAATTTCATCTTATCCACTCTCATATATTTTTAGGAATTCATCATTCTTATCATCAATGCTAATGCCACTCTCTAAAACACCTTGCAAGAAGGCCAATCCTTAATTACGAGTTCATACAATTCCTAGCATTCCTAGTAATTAGTTCTTAAAGTGCAGGAGCTTAAAGGCAACCAATATGCTATTGGGAGAAATTCCCCGGATCTAGACTTCCCCGTACGTTCCCGTATCGACAAAATCAATAATCATGGCAATGAATGAGTTAAACAAAGCAAGCAATAAGCAAAGAGGAAAAACCCTAGCTAAAGATGAAAGAAAGCATATATCTTAATATAAGACGTTAAAATAAATTCCATATATGAGAGTTTCACAAGACTACATTGATTCCCCAACAACAATACAAGGTTTAGTTCACCATATTCATGGTGAAACTAGATGAACAATAATGAAAGAATGAAAGATAGAACCCTAGAAAGATGAGGAGGTAGCCTGAGCATCCAAGATCTTCCTTCAACGGGTGGAAAAGAGAGTGTTTGCTTCGTCTCAGCCAAAGATACAAACCCTAGGAACACCTAAAGCTTATATATTATTCGTAAAATTACAGAAAATTAGGCCTAAGCCCAAAATAGTGCCGCTCAGCGGTAAAATACCGCTCAACGGTAAGTGCGTGAGTTGTTTTTCTCCCCTCAGCGGCTTTTGCACCCCTCAGCGGCCTTTTCACCCCTCAGCGGAGCCAACGTGACTGCCTGAGTGCCGTTGAGCGGCAGTTGCGGCTTCTCCTTTTGCAGTTTTTGATGTCTTTTCTGATTCCATCTCTATCCTTCTTCACTTCTTTCACCAAATTCACCTTAAAACCTGCATAAAAACACTGAAATCAAGCATAAACCTGTCCAGCTCTCTTATTTTTAAAAATATGACCAAAAGCATGATTTCAAGCTAGTTTCTAAGTATTAAAGGTTGCTTTTAGTATCAATTTTAAGCATGAAAATAACAGTTTTTCAACTGTTATCACATTCACATATCACATCTCCGTCGAGGAGTGTATGAGGAATGATGTGCCCACGTGGTTGTCCTAGTCTTCTCCAAACCATCCTAAACATCTGCCATTTTTCTCACTTGCCAGTGAATTCAAGCATACGTGCATTGATGTCACGAAAGAAAAGTTAAAATGTAATTATCTCAAACTTTAGACCTTAGATGTATGACATTCCTCACTTTCACAAAACATTGAAAATAAAGAATAGTTTGATGATTGCAGGTAAGATGACTGACTCAAGCGAAAAAGGAAACATAAAACAAAGCAAATGTTTTTCATATATGCATCAATCCATCAAAAAGAAAATCCTTCAGATTGAAAGCCTCTTCATTCATATGAATGGTTATCGAATCCTTTTCCTTCGAAAATAAAAAAAATAAAAAAAATAATAATAACATTCAGGTTTTTCTCTTTCAAACCATATTGTTTCTTGTTGATCAAGTTTTTCTCTCATATTGGGGTTTTGACACCTTTTTCTCCTGTATTGGGGTTTTGTCACCCTGATCCTTGCTGCAAGATTTTGACACTTTATAATGAAGGATTTCAACACCTTGATGTCTTTTCAAAAATCAAATTTCAGTCGAAAATTACAAAAACATTTCGAAAAGCTACAAACTTCAAAATTTTCAAAAGCATCACAAAGCCTGGCTCGCCTGGCCCACCAAGCCCAGTTTCGCCTAGCACGCTAAGCCTAGTTTTTTCTGGCACCCTAAGCTCAAGTTTTTGTTTCGGCCCTCTGTAAGACAATGGTCGAACCCATTGATTACCCTCGCATCATTCATCCATAGGGTTGGTACACCCTTTTCAGGAGGTTGGTACACCTCATATCATTTATCCATAGGGTTGGTACATCCTTTTCACGAGGTTGGTACACTCACATCATAACATTCATCCATAGGGTTGGTACACTCTTTTCACGAGGTTGGTACACCTCACATCATTCATTCATAGGGTTGGTACACCCTTTTCACGAGGTTGGTACACCTCACATCATTCACCATAAGGTTGGTACACCTCACATCATTCATCCATAGGGTTGGTACACCCTTTTTCATGAGGTTTGCACACCTCAATTCTCTTAAGCCCAGTTTCATTTGGCACCTTTAGTTTTATGTCTGCGATATCAACCCTCTGCTAAGCAATGGTCGAATCCAGGTTTTCGTTTTGTGTTATCGGCCCTCTACTAGGCAATGGTCGCCTTCTTTTATTGCAATCTCACATTTTTCATGGATTTGGCTAATCTTATGTCATGTATTATCTTCCTTCATTGCGCCTCCTTTGAAACCCAGACGAAATTAGTGTTTCTTTCTTTGCTTAGCATTTACTCCGATAATACGAAAATATCAATTTTTCATATTATCCAGTAATATCTAAGTAAAGAAGGACATTTGTCAACACCCAATTTCGTCCGAGTTGACTAAATAATAAGTTTCTTTTTATTTTGTCTTATTTTATTTTTTATTTTTATTTTATATTATTTTACTTCTTTAGTTTACTTTATTATATTTTATTATTTTATCTTTTTTCTTTCGTTGTTATTCTTTTTTATTATATTTTACTTTATTATATTTTGTTATTATTATTTAATTTTATTTCATTTTATCTTATTATTTTAATTTTATTTTACTATATATATTATTTTGTTAGTATTTTGATATTAGTTTATTTCACTGTATTTTATTTAGTTCTTTTTAACAAAAAAAGAAAAAAGTGGAAACTTAAAAAAAAACAAAGAAAAAAACGTGATCAGCAGCTATTGCATTTGTCTTTCCTCTCTGTTTCCAAGACTATCAACCTTTTTGTAAATCAAATCTTTTTCTATCAAGATGAATCACCCATTTTTGGGTGGAAATCTTTAGCGTAGTGGTTTCAGGCCTAAATTGTTTTAGCTAGTCGCCTTAAGAGGAAAAAGAAATGTAGACAAGCAGACAGGGATGGCTGGAGCAGGAAGCAACGGAGGGTCAGGGGCAACGCAGGAACCTGAAAAGAAAATTCAATTTGGAGAAGGAGGGGAGAAACATTTGAATAAAAAGGAGAGAGCAAAAAGGAAAAAAGGGGGAACGCACAACCATCAAGGATTCCCCTCTCACACTCCCATCGATCCTTACATTCACTCCACAGATTCACCTCCGCATTACACAACTCTCAAGTCCTCTCTTGATTTGGTCAACAGAAACTATTCCTCCAGCACGCACATCACAGAATCTCATTCTCCCACCCAACTTCAACTTCATCTTCCAACTATCAAAAACCACAAAACCATTTTCATACAGAGAGGGAAGATGTAAGAGCCTGAAAAAGTTTAAGGCCATTGGGCCCTATGTAGGGCAGCCAGGCCCATCAGACTAAGGCCAACCTAACCTTAGGAAGGGCTCCTCAAGATTTTTCATTTTCTAAGCTCTTCTCTCTCTAAGATTCTTTGCCCTAAACTCTTCTTTGTCTTCTCTCTAAATTTCCAGCTCTCTGAATCGTTCAATCTTGGGTTGGAAGGTGCTCAGACGTTCACCACACTGAAGGCTTCCTTTTGAACCGATCGTATTTTCGTTTGGACCGGTAAGTCGTTTTTCCCTTCTCTTTCACTATCTTTGAACCAAGAGCATGCAACATTACTGGTTGTATGTTACTAGGGGGTTTCGTTTTCCTGTTTCTGCCAAATCAAGCTCTAAGAGCTGTTGCTGTCACCATTTTGGTGGTTTGTAGGGTTTGGATTGAGTTCGCGTGCGTGAGATACCAAAAAGGGGCGTCCTTGTGAGCTTGGTAATAGAACTCTGAGGTAAGGGGAGCTAGTTATATTTTAGGAGTTGTATGATTGGCCTGTTTAATTTATTTTGAGTCGTTTACTGTTACACTATATTTTGGGGTATGCATGTTTTAAATTGCACGTGTTGAATATGTGAAATTTGTGTAACCATGGTTTGATGATTTTGATTTGACTTGGATATATTTGTTGGTTGTACTTGCTTTGTTGGAGAGGCTTGGAGTATGTATAGTTGGTCATGTGGTTAGTAAGTAGGTGCATAGGTATTGTTTTAGGTTACTGTGAGGTATTGAAGTTAAGTAATTTGAAGTATAGAACACCATAGGACAGTTTGGATGACTTAGATAAATCAATTGTGACTTGTTGAGAGTACTGTGTTGGTAGGATGGAGGAATCTTAAAAACCTGAGTTGGCACGTCCCTGATCATAGAGCAGTCCTGGTCTGATCCAGTCAGTTGTGACTAGTCATATGTGCTAGCGTCGAAGGTGAGACTGATGCGTTCAGACATTTGATTCTTCTCCGATGACCAATTGGGTTAGTAAGGAGTGGTTGAGGTGGAAATCATGTGTTAGTCGCGTTAGAAGGGCAAATAGTTAGGGAAGTACTGTTTTGAGTCTTTTGAAAGGAACTGAGGTAGAGAATTTGAGCATAGGTAGTCCTGAGTGCAATTGGGCAGTTTGGCTAGCTAGGATGACTAAATTAGAACAGGTTAGGATCATAAAATTGAGTAAAGTCATGTTCAACATGGGAGAATTGAAATTGGGTTCTTGGGTTAATAAAAAATGGGAGTTTAAGTTAAAACTTGGGTATTGATCACTTTAAAATCATGTTAATAACGTTTGATAATCATCTAGACAAGTTTAATTAGGTACAAAATATGAATTAGAAGGCTTAAAAGTTGGAAGAATGGCCTAGAAGTGGTAAGGAGTGGGTGAGTGACGAGGGCGGGGAGTGATCGTCGGTGCAAGAGGCACGATGTGCATGGGGCACAAAACAAGGAGCGGCTCCTGGCAGGCTTCCAGTGGAAGGGACACATGGATGAATCGAACATACACCGGAATGAGAGGAATCTAGAGACTGTATAGGTATGGGACTACACAGTTGAAGGATAGCTTAAAGGGATTGATTTGGCTACTCATATCACTAAATGCATTTGCTTTTCGGTAGCCTAACCCATAAGAACTCCATGGTTAAGCGTGCTTAGCCTGGAGTAATTTAGGGATGGGTGACCTTCTGGTAATGGCTCACTATCTGGTCCGTCCTAATTGTTAGCATTTGTTTTTGGTTTTTGGGGTACACGTACACTTTTCTTGCACAGTTTATTTTACTATTATATTAGTATGTTTTCACATCATTTATTTTTTATACTTATTTTCTATACTTATGTAACTATTATTTGCTCATAAAATATAAAAAGGATAAAATTAAAAAAAAAACTACAAAAAAATAGATTTAATAGTTTTTAGTGTTTCAAATTCTTCTTTTATTTAAGGTTTAATTGCTTCCTTTGTCCCCAGTTTGGTTGAATTGTGTCAAATTCATCCTCATTTTTAAAAAAGTTTCATTGCCGTCCTCACGTGGTGTAAAATTGTCAATTGAATCCAAACATAGAAAAAATTTGTGTCAAAGTAGTCATTTTTCCTATATCTCTGTGTCTTCCTTTCATATGTCACTTCTCTGGAGCTATGAAAAGCCTTAAATTGGATAAGGTAAAATGAATATCTGTACTTGATTGTATGAAACGAAGACACAGAGATATAGGAAATATGACTACTTTGACACAAATTTTTTCTATGTTTGGATTCAATTGACACTTTTACACCACGTGAGGACGACAATGAAACTTTTACACCACGTGAGGACGACAATGAAACTTTTTTAAAAATGAGGATGAATTTGACACAATTCAACCAAACTGGGGACAAAGGAAGCAATTAAACCTTTATTTAATAACAAAATAAGCTCTTATTTCATTTTAAGCAATTATTTATATATGATAAAGATTACCTAAAAATAAAAAATTTATAAAATATAAAAAAATGATAAAATTAAAAAATTTTAAAAATGGTTTTTGCGTATTTCAAAAAGGTATAAGTACTCGTGCGATCGTTCGCATCAGCCTAGTATTTAATATCTTCCATCTAAAAATTAAATAATGGTATGAGTGCTTGTGTGATCGTTCGCATCGTCCTAGTTTTTGATATTGTTATTTCTCTTTTAAAAATAATTAAAAATATTTAAATATAAAGGTATGAGTACTTTTGTGACCGTTTGCGTCGGCGTAGTACTCATTACCTTCTTTTTCTCGAAAATATAAAAAAAATATAAAACCTTCAAAAGCTAAAAACATCAACACTTTCAAGCAAACAAACAATCTCTCAGGCCAAAACTACGTGATCCTTGATTCTGATCAAAAGTGGAGATACTAAGAGCAAGACTAGTCCTTGTGAGGTTCATTTTCCAAAAATTCGAAATCATTTCAAAACAAATATCAAATCAATTTCCCAAACAAACTTATCAAACAGTTTTCAAAAGAACTATGTAACCCTGATTTCTCATTTTGAATGAGAATACGAAGGAACAAGGTCAATCCTTGTCGGGCCCAAAAAACTAAGAAATATATTTTGTTTCTTTAGACTTTTATTTTTGGAGATAGTAAAACATTTTGAAAACCACATCACATTCGCGTATTTAATTAAGGCTAATACCTTCCCTACGCGTAACCGACTCCCGAACCCAGAATCTTGTTTTCACAGACCATGTCTTATCATTTTATGGTTTTTCCGTAGTTTTCCATAATAAACTATGGTGGCGACTCCAAAACTCTTTTTTCAAAGCCATTCCTTTTTTTATCGTCGTCCCGTCGCGATTCCGATTGCGACACTGTGTATTCGGTTTTTATTATTCATCTGGTGTGATTTCCATTTTGTACTATTCATCTGCTTTCCACTCGTTTTTTTTACTGTTCATTTTCGTTCCTGCATCTGCAAGTTCGTTCCAGCTGTTTGATTCTGTTCGCGTTTCGATTCTGCACATTTTACTATTGCTCCATTTACTGTTTACCATTCAGTTTTGCAATAATATCGTTAGGTCTCTAACATGCTTCACTTTTAGAGACCATTCGGCTTTCTTCTACATTAATTTGTTTAGTTTTACATTCTCATTTCCATTCGCTTGCTTGCTTTAATACCGTTCGACTTTCTTATGTATGCACTCGTTTCCATTGTTAGTGTAATGTTGTTCAGCTCGTGCCATTTTCGTTCCAGACTTAATGTTGTTTTTGGTTATTTTGCTTCTCTTATTACTGTTCAGTTCCTAACAGGTCTCACTATTAGAGGCCGTTCGGCTTGTACTGTTCAACTTTACTTGTATCGTTTGGCCTCACCAATAATACTGTTCGGTTTCTTCGTTTTAATGTTACCTTAAGTGTGCTTGGTTGGTCTTTAGCAAAAGTACATTGTTTCTTTGAGATTTCTGATAACAGTTGAAAAATTGTTATTTTTATACTTAATTTTGAAATAAAAAACAACCTTCATGACTTAGAAACTAGCTTGTAATCATGTTTTTGCTTATGTTTTGGAAATAAGAGAGTTGGATAGGTTTTATGCTTGGTTTTCCTTGTTTTTTGCAGGTTTTAAGATGAATTGAATGGAATAAGTGAAGTAGTCAGAAGTTGGATTCAGAAAAGGAAGAAAAAGTGCATAAAAGAAGAGCCGCAAGTACCGCTCAGCGCCACTTTTACCGCTGAGCGGCACTTTGAACACCAACATTGAAGATGGAACTTGAGCTTATTGGGTCAAGCTAGTGACGTTAAAAGAGCACTTGCTGGGAGGCAACCCAGTGATTTAAGAACTTTTATTTTTGGTTTGGTGATGTAATTATGAACTTTAGGTATTTTTTGTTTTAGTTATAAACTTCTTACAGGGTTTACATCTACTGAAGGATGTTAGGTGGAAGAGTATCTACTGAAGGATACTATGTTCGTTTACACCTACTGATGGGTGTTGGTAAGAAAAGATTTGCAGTTACAAATGAGTGCTGGAGGATTTTGGGTCAGGCTCGTGACGTTAAACAAGCGCTTACTAGGAGGCAGCCAAGTGTTCTAAACTCTATTGAACTTATTTTCTTCTATTTTTAGAATATTGTGATGTACTCAGTTTGAAACTTTATCTACTATGATGGTTTTCTTGTGACTTATGCATGATGAGTATTGCTTGATGATGCTTGGATATTGATTGATGTTGTGATGATGCACATTATATGCTGATATATAGGTGGTTGTTCATGAGCTATGTGAACAAATGCATGATGTTGTGATTGTGATTATGATGCTAAGCAGGATATGTATGTGGAATGTTGAATGAGCCTATATGTGAGGTTTTGAACTCCAAAGTTTTTGTGAATGAATGCTATTACATTGAAAGCATGAATGACTTTGCCCAGGTTTCTATGATTGAATCACTTGCTTGTAGGTGTCATATGATCAAGGCCATTTGTTGTTACCCTTTATTAGCAAAATAATTTTAGCTCAATAAAAGAGAGCACAATGTGTTCTATCCTTTGAACCCTTAGATTTGAACATGATAGAAAACACTTTTTGAAAAGCTTTACCTTGAGTTGAGTTAAAGATATCTTGTGGTATTGATAAATGTTCAAGTTTGGGGTTGTTGGGAAATCTAAAAAAGGAATATGAAAAGCATTGAGCTAAGCATATGAAAAGCAAAATAAAAAGGAAAAGAAAAGAAAGAAAAAGAAGGGCTCAATGCAAAAGAAAGTTGGGAAGAAGGAAGAATGGTTGTGTTTAGATGATTCACTTAACTCAAGGATTTTGTGATCTAGAAAAACCATTTTTCTTGTTAGCCCAGCCACATTATAAGCCATAGAAAAGTCCTTATGATGATACTTTCTTGTGAATGTGTTTGATTATGGTTAAATGAAAGGCAAAGTTAATTCATGTGACATTGTGATAGTAGAGTGAAGGAGTGACCTCTTATACACTTGTGTGTTTGAGTGAAACACTTTATCTAGTGAGGAAAGATTCCATGAACACATAAGTACATCTATGCTTAGTTGATTGATCATTCATGAGAATAACATTTGTTGGATATTATGTGATTATGTGAACATTAAAGCATGTGTGCCTCTTGACTGAATTCTTTGTGTTGAGTTGATTTGAGTAATTACTTGTCTTTAAAGAAGGAGTTTTGAATGTGATGAATCATCGTATGGTGATGACTTGGGCCCAAGCCCTATTAGTTAAGTGTAGGATTTCTTTACTTTTATTAAAGCATGTGTAAAAGGTGTTAGGCATGTGCTAGATAGGAGAGACTTTTAGTCCTATATATAGACATGTCACCACCTCTTGTAAGACACTTTTGAAAATAATGAATTAAACTTTCTGTAGAGAGAACTCCAGAATTTAATTCCCTTGAAAGTCAAGCTAGAGAATCCCAAAGGATCTCCTCTAGCCACCTTCCATTTACGCTTCATCTTTCATTTTCCATTGACACTTCATATCTCTCTTACATCCACGTAACCATTTTATTCCACTCTGCCTCAGCCGCGTGGATTGCTTACGCTATCGCTACCACGCGAGCTTATTCCCTCATGAGTTTCCCTCAGCACAACATCACCTCTTCATTTCGCGAAGTCTTCATCTACTTCACGAGAGAGAGAGAGCTCCTCCACCACGAACCACATTATCATTGCAGAACCTCACCTCTCTCGCCGATTAAAATCACTTCCCCACCGTTCAAATCCGCTTCCGCCTCAAACCCTAGGTTTTCAACCGAACAAACCTCGAATCTATGGTTTGTTCATCACTGTTCATCTTCGACTCCAAAACCTAGGGTTCTTGTATAAATTTGTTTCTTCCGCTGCTTCCCGGATCTTCAGTTCGATCAAGTCCAGATTTCACGTCGTCTCCCGATTCCGCTCAAGCCTTCAATCATCATGTGGTATTCAGAGCCTAGGTTAGGCAAATCCGCTTGAGCTAAGTATCTCGTTTCTCTCTGATCTGAGTTTTACTTTTCGTCGATTCTCAAATTTTCGGTTTCGATCTGTTCTCTATTCTTGAGATTCAAGCTGTGCGTTTGGTTGTTTTCAAATTTTCCGTGTTGTTCATTATCATTCGTGCAATGTCTTGAGTATTTTACTTTGTCTTGTTCATTGTTTGGTTTTTGTACATCAATTGCTGCTGACAGTAGGTTCTGGTTGAGTCAATTTGTGTGTTTTCTTTACTTTGAGTATTGTTCATCATTTTCATCGGTCCAAATTTTTTGTTTGAGTCATTTTATTTGAGCATCATATTCTGTCTTGTCTATAGTCATGTGCATTGGTTGAAACTAGTGCAGTTTTTGATCTGTCCTAAAATTGATTTCAATTGTACATTTGATCGTCAAATTGTGTTTGAGCCTTGGTATAAACTCTATCAAACCACAAAAGCAATGACACATTCAAACGAATGAGCTGGTTGATAGATATCCATTGGTCAGTCCAATTAATTTTTTAAAGTTGAAACTGTTTTAGTCCAGATTTTTTTGCTACATTCATTTCTGGATTTTGAGCTGCTGTTAAAAAGCAGCGCATACTGCAAAGATCAATGAAAGGCATAGCCTAGATGAGTAGCACGTTGTGAACACAACTTAACATTGTTGCAGCAGTTGGCCGATCTGCACATGCTTTGCTTGAGTCCTTTTTATGTTTTTAAATCTGTTTGGCATTTAGATCATTGCTAGACATCTTGCATTAATTCAAGATTTAATAGATATTCTTGTGTCCAGAAAACTCTGAGAAATCTTTTTGAATCATTGAGTAAAATTTTGGTGAGTTGATTTGCTTGTTTTGAATGAATGTGGGAGGGCTGGAACATCAAAATTATGAAGTAATTTGTTTCTGCATCATTAAGCAATTTAAACCAGTTTGAAGTACGCATTAAACTTACTGATGCAAAAATAGTATGAGTTCTAGCTGCCATACATATTTTCATGCTTTAAACCACCACATTTTTGACATGTTTCATTCACAAGTTGCTGCAGCAGATGTATATTTCTGATTCTAGTTTTGAGCATTGTAATTGGATTGTAGCAAAAGGAATGGTCACATTATCTATAGCCTAAAAATATTCTTCAAAAGATCAAGAAAAAGTTCTGAAAAGCCAAATAGGCCTGTGCAATCCATATTTTAAAAAAACTAAAACACAGAATCAGACTTTAGAAACTGGACCTGGGTTTATCTTTGACAGTCCAGCAGCTTCTTGTTTGTCTTTTCTTGCTTTAACAATTTGTTCTAGCTCTATTCATTAAGTTCCATTTTAGTGCTCACTTTGATCAAAAGCTTTGTTTCTTGCTTGTCAATTGTTGGTTATCTAGTTTTGTCTCTCACATGTTAATCATGTTCTGCTGAATCATAATTGGACCTTTTCTTTGCTTTATTAATCTGATCTCAAGTCAGTTGCTCTGCTGTTTTTGTCATTCCATTACCTTGTGATTTGTTTTGTCCTTCACTTTATCTTGTTTATCCTAGCCATTTTCCTGATTAAGAAATCTAATTCCATTCTGGTTTTTGGATTTGAAAGAAGGTAAGTGTGAATGGTAGCATATTAGGTGGTGGTGATCCATAGGATTCTCTGGCCTAAACTGAAAATTTCTCTTTTAAACCTTTCATTTGAGTGCTTTAAATTTTTTAAAGAGAAACCTCAGTGCTGTGAGCTTAGTAAGGCTAATTTAGCCTAAATTCCTTGGCATTTGCAAGAGAGTTCAGTTTCAATTAACCATTTGTTGACTGTGTTCATTGTGCAGGAAAAGAAATTTGAGTATTTAGATTGGAGTAGCTATGATTTGTTTCAACTGCAACTACAACTATAATCACTGTTGTTTAATTGATTATTGATTTTCTGGTGATGCTATTTGTGCTTGTGAATCTTTAAACTGTCATTGCATTCATTTTAGTTAAAACATTGCTTGCTGAATTCATTGATATAATCACTGTTTTGAAAGTGAATTGTTGATTTCATGGGTTAATTGAGCATGTTGAATGTTGATTCTGATTTGATAAAGACCTATGGGAACTTGGTAGATGCATAGGAATTGTAAATAATGTGCTGATTGTTTTATTAGCATTTCTAGAATTGCAACAACACTGTTTTAAAACTGCCAATTTCTGATTTGCATCACATTACTCTTTGTCCATTGATTTGATTAGTATGGTCCACTAATTTCTGAATTAGTTTAGGACATTGTTCTTGACTAGTTTGGTCCATTGTTTCTGCCTAGTGTAATTCACGAATTTGCTGAAAAGGCTGCTTTTGTCATAATCAGTGTGCATCAATTTGTTTTTTTTTTAATTGCCAATGCATCCTTCAGTTTTAAGAAGTGATTAAAGCATCTAAATTCCAGTTCTGACTTGGCGGTTGAATTAATTAGGTGGTTAGTTTCTGCATTGAATTACATCCAATCTGAATTTAATTCACTGTCCATTTGCACTTGCTGGATTTTGTTGATATTTATGTGTGCAAAGCTGATGTTTGAGAGTTTAGTTGCAGCAAATGTTTATTGAGAAAACAACAACCTAAGCACTTCATGTGGAAGCTTTGAACTGAAGGGAGTTTCTTTTACCTTAAATGGCTTCTGTTTTGATTAAACTGTTCTTGTCATGGTTTGTAATTACTTGTAATGTGTGAATTGTTGATGTTGGTCTGAATATCTGTGCAGGTTTTCTGTGTGCCACACATTGTAGAAACCTTTCTCTGCATCAAGTGTACAAGCCAAGAAAGAGTTGAACCCAATAACTAGAAGACCCCAAAGTTATCCAGAAGCAATAAGTCTAAGTACGTATAAAGGCTTTGAAGAAAAGACATGTAGTAATGAACTGTTTGGACCAGACCGTGGCAGCTGTTTGAATATTTTGTAATTGTTTTCTTCATTTTTTTATGTGTAATAGGTTTTTGTGTTAGCTTTCTTTTAATTTCATTGTAAAAGGCCATTCAAAGTCCAAGTGTCTTGGGAAGAGTCCTTGGTGCTCTTTCAACTCTTGGCAAAACTTTTCTTGTTTGTGTTTAAATTTTAGTGTCTTACGTTTAGGGTGATTTAGGCTAAAAGGGATTAAACTCTAAGCCTTGTCACATTAGAGTCCGAAGAGTCTCGTCTTTTAGTGTTTAATTGTTGTGATTGTTTGTGAGTTGTGTCCTTTGATTTTAAAAGTGATTTTAGTTTAAAGGGTAACTAGTAGTAACCTAAGACATTTCTGGCAAGGCAAGACTTGGTACTTAAGCAGTCTTCATGACTCACCTCTCTTACCTGGGACTTGTCTAAGTGTGAATCTTGTATATCTTTTACACTAGAAAAACTTTTAGAAACAAAGATGTCTTGTTATTCATATAGGTCTTCTAGGAATTTTAATTTTGATAAGCAACTTAGTTACAAAGACATCAAAAGAGAGCATGATAAAGCTAGAAGGAAGTCTTCTTCATTTTATGAATTTGATAGGATTGAAGATGATTTGTATAAACAAGCTAGTGAAAGTATTCCATTCTTTTGGTGATGATATTGGTGCATTAACATACCTAGCTTGGGAAAAGGAAATTGATGACATGCATTCATTCATGGTGAGAAAAAGTAAATATGAATCCTTCTATTCTAGAGATAATGAATCTTATATTCTTAGTCTTTACACTTCTAGTTTTAAAAAGCATGCAAGAGAGTGGTGGGATGATAGGCAATATCATGTTAAGATAGGTAGAAAATATGCCATTCATGATTGGAATGAATTGAAATCTTGTATGAGAAGAAAGTTTGTGCCTCGAGAAATTGAAAGAAACTTAGAACTTATGAGAGAGCTTATTAGAAAAGGTGAGTCATTCATTCAAAATATAAGTGGGTTCTCTCGTAGGGAAAGTGAGCTTCTAGAAAAACTTAAGAGGCTATGGGAAGAGACAAGCAAATATAGAATTGAGAGATTAAAAAGAGAAAAACAAAAGCAAGAAGTAAGAGAGAAAAGAGAAAAAGAAAGAAGAGAAGAGGAAGAACGAAATAGAAGAGAAGAGGAAGAAAGAGAGAGAAGAGAAGAAGAGAAAAGAAGAGAGCAAGAGAAAAGAGAAGTAGAAAAAAACAAGAGAAGAAAAGAGGAAGAAAGAGCGAGAAGAAACGAGGAAGAAAGAGAAAGAAGAGAAGAAGAGAAAAGAAGAGAGAAAGAGAGAAAAGACGAACAAAGAAGAGAAAAGGAAGAAGTTGAAAGAATAGAAATGGAAGAAAAGAAAAAGCAACTAAAGGCAACATCTCCTCCTACCCTAGAAGCTAGATTCTTAAGGGGAGGTTTTCTATCCTCTCACTTTTCTCCATTTATATTTGAATTGCCCAAATTTCACTTTTCTTTCAAAGAATTTGTCACTCAATCTTTAAAAATGTTATCACTTACAACACATGCAACGTCCCAACTTGGGTTATGGTTACCTTTATGGTTACCAATAACTCAAGATACAAATAAAATTTCAAATGAAGAAAGGTTTCTTTGTTATATTAAAATTAAAAATTTCAAAATTAGGAAACCTTCTTCTACACATATTCTTTTATATATCTTATTGGGTCAAAGAAAACTAATTAGAGATATGTTTGATGCTTATTGCAGATGGATATTTGACCCAGGAGGAACCCTTATGAAGCTAACAAAAATAAGTCTTCAGAAGCACCATCAGATTTGAGGACAAATCCTTTCCAAGGGGGAGGGGATGATGACTTGGGCCCAAGCCCTATTAGTTAAGTGTAGGATTTCTTTACTTTTATTAAAGCATGGGTAAAAGGTGTTAGGCATGTGCTAGATAGGAGAGACTTTTAGTCCTATATATAGACATGTCACCACCTCTTGTAAGACACTTTTGAGAATAATGAATTACACTTTTTGTAGAGAGAATCCAGAATTTAATTCCCTTGAAAGTCAAGCTAGAGAATCCCAAAGGATCTCCTCTAGCCACCTTCCATTTACGCTTCATCTTTCATTTTCCATTGACACTTCATATCTCTCTTACATCCACGTAACCATTTTATTCCACTCTGCCTCAGCCGCATGGATTGCTTACGCTACCGCTACCACGCGAGCTTATTCCCTCGCGAGTTTCCCTCAGCACAACATCACCTCTTCATTTCGCGAAGTCTTCATCTACTTCACTCTCGAGAGAGAGAGCTCCTCCACCACGAACCACATTATCATCGCAGAACCTCACCTCTCTCGCCGATTAAAATCACTTCCCCACCGTTTAAATCCGCTTCTGCCTCAAACCCTAGGTTTTCAACCGAACAAACCTCGAATCTATGGTTTGTTCATCACTGTTCATCTTCGACTCCAAAACCTAGGGTTCTTGTATAAATTTGTTTCTTTCGTTGCTTCCCGGATCTTCTGTTCGATCAAGTCCAGATTTCACGTCGTCTCCCGATTCCGCTCAAGCCTTCAGTCATCATATGGATTGGTGGAAGATTGAGTTACATCTTGTTTGCTTGAGGAGAAGCAAAGTTCTAAGTTTGGGGTTGTGATAACAGTTGAAAAATTGTTATTTTTATACTTAATTTTGACATCAAAAACAACCTTTATGACTTAGAAACTAGCTTGTAATCATGCTTTTGCTTGGTTTACCTTGTTTTTGCAGGTTTTAAGATGAATTGAATGGAAGAAGTGAAGTAGTTAGAAATTGGATTCAGAAAAGGAAGAAAAAGTCCATAAAAGAAGAGCCGCAACAACCGCTCAGCGCCACTTTTACTGTTGAGCGGCACTTTGAAGTTCTACAATCACTGCTGAAGGGAAAAACTACAGCTAAGCATCAAATAGAAGAACCGCACTTACCGTTGAGCGGTAATTACCGTTGAGCGCCATTTTATTGGGCCTTGGGCCACTTTTCTATAATTTTTAGAAGGCTATATAAGGTTTTAGCCGAATTAGGGTTATTATCTTTGGCCAGAATGAAGCAAAATCACACTTTCTTCACCCCTTGGAGGAGGATTTTGGATGCTCAAGCTCCACTCTTCAAATTCTAGGGTTCTATCTTTCATTCTTTCATTATTTTTCATCTAGTTTCACCATGATTATGGTGAACTAAAGCTTTATTGTTGTTGGGGAATATATGTAATCCTTTGAAACTCTCATGTATTGAATTAGTTCTTTAATCTATATGCTATTTCATTAATTGTTAGGGTTTTTCTTCTACACTCTATGCATGCTTTGTTTAACTCATTCAATTGCATGATCATTGATGTTATTTGTATGGACACATATAGATAAATCTAGAACTAAAGAAATTCTCCCAATAGTAATACTTCCTAGACATAAGGATAGGAGGATTGATTGCCTTTAACCTTCTGTGCGAATGTAATGCATGAATAATTGCTAGGGAGACAAGATATTGTAAACTAGTGATTAGGAATAGGCTTTCTTTACCGAGACATGGGGGTTAAGGTAAATTAGAAAGTGGCATTAACATTAATGAAGACAAATGAATTCTTGAATACATGAGAGTGGATAGAATGAATTGAAAACCCCCAACAACATCATCATTCCATAATTTACATCAATCACTTTTGCTTCTTTTGATCAAATTGATCAATACATGCATTCATATTTAATTTTCAGTATTTGCATTTAAACCTACAAGAATTCGTTCACAAGTCTAATTTAATCAACAAATCACATAATTGTTTAGGCCGTGAGTCCTTTGGTAAGCGATACTTGGTCTTACCATTTCTTATTACTTGATACGATGCAGTTACACTTGCCGAGGGTTAACAATTTCCAGACGGTAATTGTGTTTCTGCTGCTTTGGCTTGGCATTCTATTAAATCTAATTGTGTTCTTGCAATGGGTATACGCTTAGTTGCCCAATTGGTGATTGAATATTTGCTTAGTTGATAAATCAGTATGGAACATAATGGATGGAATAGGTGCGTTGCATCCGCTTAGTTCGCAAATATGATAGCACGATTGGTCTTTGCTTAGTTTGTTAATTCATGCTGGATTAGAGGTTAGTGTAGTTTATTCATGATTTCTACACTTTAATTGTCACCCTACTGCTCTGATTTGGCTCAATATTCAATTTGTTTGTGCTTGCAATTGGGTATACGCTTAGTTGCCTAATTGGTGTTTAATCTTCGCTTAGTTGATTGGGTTGTATGGTGCAAATTTGATTGGATTTGTTCATTGCATTCGCTTAGTTTGCAAGTTTGAAGACCAGATTAGCCTTCGCTTAGTTGGGTAATTCCTGTTGGATTTGGGTTAGAGTAGTGTATAATTATTGTTAATATGTTATTAGAAGCAAGTAATTGAGCTAGTGACCAACTGTTTTAATTCTGTGTTGCGTTCCAGTTTTAATTTAGTTCATTTGCATTCACAAACTCTTCATAAACACCCCTACTAAGTGTTCAACCTATTGACTGAACCACATTTGGTCCTTGAGAGACGACCTAGGAGTCACTTCCTAGTATTATACTACACTTAATTGCATATTAAATTTGATTCGGGTATGACCCCCATCAAATTTTGGCGCCATTGTCGGGGACCAACGGTTCGGTCTTAAGTTCTTTGTTGTGTTAGTGTGTGTTTTTGTGTGTGCGTGTTGTGTGTTTAATTGTGTTATGTGTTTAATTGTGTTGTGTGTTTAATTGTGTTGTGTTTTGTTTGTTTCATAATTTTGAGCATTTCCCTTCTACCTTCCCCATTCCTTCTACATGTCTACCTATTTTGGTTTTGTCCATAGTGCTTATTCTGCCAGTTCCTCTCATTATGGTTCTCCTTCTGCATCTAACTTTGATTATGATTCTCTTTCTGTGTCTACTGGTTCATTTTGTATGCATACTACATTTGCACCAAATTATGATTCTCATTTGTATTCTGCTGATTTATATACTGAGAACAATATGGTTCATCATCGAACTTCTGACAGTGCTCTTTAGGAGCCGGTTACACATTATGAGGATGTTCCATACGTTCTCAACACTGGACTGATACATTTTCTACCTAAGTTTCATGGTTTTGCAAGTGAATGCTGATGGACAAATTTATGAACACCAAAATATGATGTCACAAACTTGTTTTTCAATCGGCAAGTATGACCGAATCATTCAAGTAATAAACTTGGTAAGACCAAGTATCGTTCTTCACAAAGGACTCACGGCCTAGTTTAGTTGTGTGGTTTATTGATTAGCTAAGACTTAAAGACGAAATATTTGGATTTTTATATGCAAAAGACGAAAATTAAATATGTATGCATGAAGTTTTTATCAATGGCAAAAAAAGCAAAAGATAAACACTTTCAATGAAATATATGTATGAATATGTTGTTGGGGGGCAATTTCATCTTATCCACTCTCATATATTTTAGGAATTCAACATTCAAATCATCATTGTTAATGCCACTCTCTAAAGTACCTTTCAAGAAGGCTTCTCCCTAATCACGAGTTCATACAATTCCTAGCATTCCTAATAATTAGTTCATAAGTGCAGGAGCTTAACGACAACCAATATAATATTGGAAGAAATTCCCCAGATCTAGACTTCCCCGTACGTTCCCGTATCGACAAAACCAATAATCATGCATCGAATGAGTTAAACAATGCAAGCATTAAGCAAAGAGGAAAAACCCTAACTAATGATGAAAGAAAGCATAGATCTTAAATAAAGGATGTAAAAACAAATTCCATATATGAGAGCTTCAAAAGATTACATTGATTCCCCAACAAACATACAGAGTTTAGTTCACCATAGATGAATAACAATGAAAGAATGAAAGATAAAACCCTAAAAAGGTGAAGAGGAAGCCTCAGCATCCAAGATCCTCCTTCTAAGGGGTGGAAGAGAGAGTGTTTTCTTCGTTCCAGCCAAAGATCCCAACCCTAGGAAACCCTAAAGCTTATATATTATTCGTAAATTACAAAAAATTTGGTCCAAGCCCATAAAAGTGCCGCTCAGCGGTAAACTGCCGCTCAGCGGTAAGTGCGTGTCTCATTTCTTCCCCTCAGCGGCCATTTTGACCCTCAGTGGACCTCCCGTGACTTCCTGAGTGCCGCTCAGCGGTAAACTGCCGCTGAGCGGTGACTTCGGCTTCTCCTTTTGCACTTTTTGATGCTTTTTTGATTTCATCTCTCTCCTTCTTCACTTCTTTCACTAAATTCACCTTAAAACCTGCACAAAAACACTGAAATCAAGCATAAACCTGTCCAGCTCTCTTATTTCTGAAAATATGAATAAAAGTATGATTTCAAGCTTGTTTCTAAGTATAAAGGTTGCTTTTAGTGTCAATTTTATGCATGAAAATAACAGTTTTTCAACTGTTATCACAACCCCAAACTTAGAACTTTGTTTGTCCTCAAGCAAACAAGATGTAACTCAATCTCCAACCAATTCATATGATGGTTCACTCATTCAAAAATCCTCTTTTTCAAGATAAGTAACAACTTCAATCAAACTTATGACCAAGAGTTCAATCAAGATGTGCACATGCTTTAGTGTTTCACAAAGTCAGTTAATACCCAACAAATGCTCTTTTTCATGAATGACCAATCAATTAAGCATAGATGTTCATGTGCTAATGGAATATTTCCTCACTAGGTAAAGTGTTTCACTCAACACACAAGTGTATAAAAGGTAATCACTCATTCACTCTACTATCACAATGTCACATGAATCAACTTTGCCTTTCATTTTACCATAATCAAAAACATTTACAAGCATGCATCATCACAAGGACTTTTCAATGGCTTATAATATGGCTGGGCTAATAAGAAAATTGGTTTTTCTGGATCACAAAATCCTTGAGTTAAGAGAATCATAACAACACAATTTTTCTTATTCTTCCCAACTTACCTTTGCATTTGCATTGAGCTTTGCTTCTTTTTCTTTTCTTTTCTTTTTCTTTGCATATTCTTACTTTTTAGCTCTTAGCTCAATGCTTTTCCTTTTTCATGTTTTCCTAACAACCCCAAACTTGAACATTTAACAATACCACACAAGATCTTCTACTTAACTCAAGGAAAAGATTCTCAATCAAGGGTTTTTCAATTTATGTTCAAGGCTAAGGGTTCAAAGGATAGAACACAAAGTGTTCTCTTTTAGTGGGCTAACTTTATGAATTTGGCCAATAAAAAGGGTTCCAACAAACAGCCTTGATCATATGATGCAAAACAAGTAATTGATTCAATCCTAGAAAACCTGGGCAAAGTCATTCATGCCTTCAAAGTAATAGCCTTCAATCAATAAAAACTCTTAAGCTCAAAACCTCACATATAAGCTCATTCACATTTGACTTACACATCCTGCTTAATCTCACAGTCACAATCATAATATCCTGCATTTGTTCATAAAGCTTGTGAATCACCTGTATAAGCATTTTAATGTGCACATCATCTCAACATCAATCAATCAATAAGCATCATTCAGCATTACTTATCACACAATCACAGTTAATAGCAAACCATCATAACAAACCAGGTGTTCAATAGAGTACATCAAACCCTAATCTAAAAACAAAAACAAATAAGTTCAGAAAACTTAAACCACAAAAGCATAAGCATATGATAGCATTCATCAGTAAATGCTATCTTAGCTCCTCATCAGTCTGAGCTGTCCTCTGTATCTTCTTCTTCTTCCTCATCTTCATCATCTTCAAATGCATCATCATCATCAGCTTCATCTTCTTCCATCTCTCTAGCTGAAGCTTCAGCTGCTCCAGCTCCTCCTCCATGCACTGGTTCCTCTGGCCAAGCTACCACATTATGGAATTCATCCATAGTCCACCTGTGGGCTAGAGGTGTATCATACATCCCTACAATCATCTCAGCAGTGGCCATCTGCCCTCTGTGAATGGACTGCAACTGAGCACCTATAAGAGACATATACATGTCCCTCATCTGGAATGGTTCTGCTTCATGTGTCTCAGTAGATGTCTGGCTCTGTGCTGGCCCTCTCTCTCTACGAGCACGGCGTGGTGGAACTGGTTGAGTTGCTTCCTCACCTCCACAGTACTGCCTGTAATAAGCCTCATCAATAGCTTTTCTTGGCCTCTCAAATGGTGGAGCAGAAGTGTCCACCCCAGCTATCTTGCAAAGGTGCGTGATCAAAGAGGGATGTCCTAGTGGTGCTTTGTTGTTTGAGGTATTGGCGCACATACTAATCTCATCAGCTATCACCTGCCCAATATTAACATTCAAGTTTCTGATAGCACAGTAAATGAATAATGCCCTGCTGAGAGTAATATCTGACACATGTGAACATGGTTGAATGTTGGCATGAGAAAATGCCATCCAATATTTCGCAAGAGGAGTCAAATCCGTCCTCCTAATATTAACCACTGAGCCAGATCTATTTCTTTGGAAGTGTCCTCCAGGTATACACAGTGTTTCCTAGAGAGGAACCTACTAGAGTGGGGTTGCTCTGGTTCCTTTTCCTTTCTCTTGGTTGCCATGGTTTTCAATCTTTTTCCTGAAGAGGATGTCATTCCTACATTCAAACACAAATACAAAATCACAGAACATGATGTTAATCATTAGTAAAACACAGAACACAACTCCTTTCGTAGCTAAACCACCGCTGAGGGCCAGAATTTCCCCTCAGCGCCACCAGTGCCACATTCTAACACACAAAAATTCAGAAAAACCAAATCTGGCAGAGTGCCGCTCAGCGGCAGTTTACCCCTCAGCGGCAATGTACCCCTCAGCGGTAACTCTGCATATTTTTGAAAATCTTGTTTTAAAGCTGTCCTAACTCCACCCAAATGTAATTTTCAGTTTTCCAGTTCATAATCATGCAGTTTAATCGGTTCAAACATCAAATATATCATCAAATCATGCATAGAAATCAAAACCCCTAAATATTCATGCTTTGACAATCACATTCAAAATCAAAAACCCTAGAATGAACAAAATGCATTTTACTTACTTGGGTGGAGATACTAGATGCAATGAGAATGTTTCCAATCTAAGAGACTCTCTTCCAACCCCAAACTTGAATGGAACACTAGTGAAAAAGTGAGTGGAAGAGAAATTTTCTTAAGAGGAAAGAGTGAAAAGATGTGGAAAACCTTGGAAAAGGTATGTGGGAGTGTTTGTGCAGAGAAGAGCAAGCAAACAGAAGCTTATGCACAGCTTAGGGTATAAAAATACCCTAATGGGCTTGAGTCCCGCTGAGGGGAAACTAAAGCCCATCTGCGAGAGTACCGCTCAACGGTAAGTTGCCGCTCAGCGGCACTTTCGTGATGTGCTCTTCTCCTTCTCTTCTTAACCTACGTGCCTCCTAAACATGCCCCTCACTGGTTCCCTGCAATTCAATCCTCAGATTACTTATGCAAACCCTAACTACAACAAACAAACAAAAATATTCAATCAACTGGGTTGCCTCCCAGGTAGCGCTTGTTTAACGTCACGAGCCTGACCCAAAATCCACCAACACCCATCAGTAGGTGCACAATTTTCTTACCAACACCCATCAGTAGGTGTTACAAACATAGTATCCTTCAGTAGATACTTAACCATCTAGCATCCTTCAGTAGATGCTATCTCCAACAAAATAATACAAAAATAATGTTCAAAAATTAAAAATTACAAAACCAAATCAAAAGTCTGTAAATCCACTGGGTTGCCTCCCAGCAAGCGCTCTTTTAACGTCATTAGCTTGACCCAATAAAATTCAAGTTCCATCTTCTTTATAGTTGATGTTGTCATTCCACCAACTCCTCAGTTGTTTCCTCTGAAGTGTCTTGGTCCTTCTAGAATATGGAGACTCTATCTCTATCATCTCCTTCTCTTTAAAGCCTTTCACAACCCACAACTTGTTCTTGATTCTTACAGGTGAGCCAAGTTGGAGTCTTCTTCTCTCCCAATCACTAGGAATTTCTCCTCCTCTTCCAATATTTTCCTCCTTGGGTACCTGAAACAACAAACAATGGTTACCTGAAACCGTGAGATTTTCAATTTTCCGGCTAGTCATGGGTGCATCTTGAAATGCAGCTTTATAACTAGCTTCTTCCTCCTTTGCTTGCGTCTCATCTTTGAAGACGTCTACCACCACTCTCTCCTCTCTGTCCTGGAGCACCACTATACCTTCATTTACATCAATAATAGCTCTGGCCGTTTTCATAAACGGTCTTCCAAGTATGATAGGTATCTTCTCTGTCTCCATCTTCATCACCACAAAGTCTGCCAAGAACTGAAGTTTGCCAACACAAACTATAATGTCCTCTACAATCCCACATGGCTCCTTTGAAGATCCATCGGCCATTACTATTTTAACCTTTGCAGGTTTTACTTTAACATTGCCGATTTCCTCCAGTAAAGAATAAGGTATCAAGTTAACACTTGAACCTAAATCAAGGAGAGCTTTCTTTACCTTTTTCTTCCCTATGGTACAAGGGATAGAAAAACTGCCTGGATCTGATGCTTTAGGAGGGAATGACTCTTTTTTAACAGTTATACACTCTTTTGCCTCATCATCTTTACGTCTTTTTTTTGTAGAGATTTCTTCATCAGATTTTGTGTAAACTGTGATTTGCTGTAGAATCTGTTCCCAAGGTGCTTCATTATCCACCATTCTGAATAATTCTGTGAAGTCCATTTGTTTCCCTTGATGGATTGGAAAAGGAAAAGTACTTTTGCTCTCTATGTCTCTTGTCTCTGCTGTATCTAACTCAACTTTATCATCATCAACACTCTTTACCACCTTGCACTCTTCTCTGGAGTTAACCTCAGTATTAGGCCCAAAATTTCAATTTGGCCTTTCTTCCAATTACTTGGTAATCTGACCCATTTGCATCTCCAAATTCTTTATAGCAGCTTCAGTGCTCTTTTGAGAAGATCCAGTTTTCTGTATGAATTGCTGAAGAGTTTCTTCCAATCTTGTTGATCTTTCATTAAGCATAGATAACTGTTGCCAAAAGGTTGGTTGCTGCTGCTGCTTATTATATTGACTAGCTTGCCCAGTTTGTCCTTGACCAATGCTTGGGTGTGGTTTCCACCCTTGATTGTAATTCCCTTGACGGTATGGAAATTGATTGGCCATGAAATTAACGTCCTCTATAGCTTCAACTGGAAAGGCACATTGACCATTGATATGGTCACCTCCACATAATTCGCACAACTGGGTTTGTACCTGTGCAGCAATTTTCAACTCTTTAGGTAATTGTGCAAGAGTTTTAGTCAGAGTTTCCAGCTGTTGAGTTTGAATTTTATTTTGAGCTAGCAAGGCATCATGTGTCTGTAATTGGAGAACCCCTTTTTGTTGCATAGGAGCTCCTCTCTCACTGTGCAGCTCATTATCACTAGTAGCCATATTTTCTATAATTTCTGTGGCTTCCTCTGGAGTTTTCCATTTAATATTGCCTCATGCTGAGGCGTCCAGCATCATCTTGGTTTGTGAACCAAGCCCTCCAAGGAAAGTTAAGACTACTTCCTATTCTTCAAAGCCATGCGTGGGTGTTTTTCTTAGCAGACTTTTGTATCTATCCCATGCATGCCCAAGTGATTCTTCCATGCCCTGCTTAAATGAAGATATCTCTTGCTTGCCTTTTGTCACCTTTGATTGTGGAAAGTACTTGTTTAAAAACTTTGTCACCACTGCTTCCCACTCTGTGAAACTTCCCTCTGGAAAAGAATTTAACCAAAGCTTAGCATTGCCTCCTAATGAGAAAGGAAACAAACTAAGTTTGATCGCTTCATGTGGCACCCCATTGATTCTCACCGTGTTGCAGATCTCATTAAATGTAGTAAGGTGCTCATATGGGCTTTCATGAGATAACCCATTAAATTGATTGCTCTTCACCAGTTGGATCAATGCTGGTTTGACCTCCATGTTAGCTGCATTGACTCTAGGTCTAGCTATACTGTTAAAGTGCTGAGGTCCAGCTGTATTGGTGTAATCAGCAAGAGTTCTTCTGATATTATTGTTCTCCATATTTTCTATGCTATGGTCAGAACCTTGTGGTGATGGTTGCAACAGAGTTTTCGGAGGAGGGAAAAGTTCTCTAGATGTTCGGATTCTTCTCCTCCGTCTACTCTCGTCTAAACCTTCAAGAAGAGGTTTTGCAGTTATCTTACTCCTAGTTCGAATTGCCTCCTGCATACACAAGAACACAAAACCCTAGAATATTTGGTTAGCACAAAAAGATATAGGAGAAGATATAAGATTCAGAGCCAGGTTCGAAGTGCAGCAGTGAGCTAAGTGTTTCTTTTTAAATTCCACACTGTCATAATACTCTTTTGCTGTCTTTGAATCTGTTTCACTGTTCTATTCATTTTCTGATGTTATTAGGTTCTGTTTGAGTCTGTTCTTGTGTGCTAGTTTTATTTTGATTGTGTCTTATCATTTTAATCGGTCCATTTGTGTTGTTTGAGTCCTTTTTATTTGAGCATCTTTTCCTGTAATGTTCAGTCATGTGTGTTTCCATTTCTGTCTTCAAATCTGGTTTAAAAAGTGTGTGCTCTGCTATATCTGAACAAACTGAAGAAGTTGTCATTATCTGCACATTAAATGAGCCATGACAAACTCAGTGGGAGCTCAAGTGCATAATTTGTGACACCAATTCCAGTTTCAGAATTTTGAGCAGTAGAATAGTTTTGTGTGTCTATTTGAAAGAAATTGGTGAATTAGATCTGTGATTGAATGTGAAAATCGAGCTAGTACTTGATGCACATCATATAAGCACTTAATTGCTTCTGCAAAAGGCTTAGTAGCATCATTAGAAAACTCACATTGCATCCAATCTGCAGTTGGCCGAACTGCAATGCTTTGGTTAGTCCAATTTTTTTTTAGAAATCTTGTTTCAGTATTAGATCACTGCTGAACATCTTTGCAACCATTTCCAGCACTTTTAACAAGTTTTAAATGCTGTATATGGACACATTTCAATGTTTAAAGGTCGTTTGATTCAGTGCACTAAAATCTAGGTGGTTGAGTTATTCATTTTGCTGCATAAAAAGGGTTGAATGAGTCAAAATTTGTTATCATAAGTTTCTGCATCAAATTTCAGTATCAACACGTTTGATTTGATGAATTAAAATTGGTTATGCAAAGAAATTTTGTCTTGAAATAACCCTGCACAATTTTACTCTCTAAACCATCAGTTTTAGTCTTCTTTTTTTGGTGCAAGCTGCATACTACAAAGTTATTTGTACAAACTGTTTTGGTGCAATCCAATAATCTAAACTTGTTAGCAAAAGCTTGGTCAAATGTATTCAATATTAAAAACAATATAACATAAACAAATATTGCAAATTAAAAAGCTGATTGGCCAGTGCAAGTTGAATCTGCGAAATCTGGTGCACCAAACTGATTGTTCATTCAGACAATTCATCAAACAGTTTTGATCAATTTCTAATTATCTCCGAATTTGATTCCATTGCAGCTTGTTTTGATTTCTTGCCTTATTAATATGCTCTAGAACTCTTCCTAGGTTCTTTTTGTTGTGCCTCCGTGTTTGCATCTCCTTTTTCTTGCTTTATTCTCAACCATTGGCTTTTTGGCCTACCACCTGTTTGATAAAAGGTGTTGTAGTGCAGTATTTTCCTGAGACAATTCTGTGCAGTTGCTTCATTTCCTTTTCTAATCTCCTGCTGATTTATAATCGGTTTGAGGTATAATTACATGGGATTGGGCTAGCCAGAGATCCTTCATCATTGGTAGCCTTCTAGGAAGTGGAGATTTGACGGAAACAGCAAGGCATGGTGACTACGGTGCTGCATAATCTGACATGCTGGAAATGTATCTGCTGATACAGTAATAGCAGTTTGCTTGCTGCCAAGTAAAATCCTCCTAACCAGCAACTGTGAGCCTTGAGTGATTGCATCCAGAATCACTCAGTTTTATTTGAGAGAAGCCAAAGTTGCATTGTCAAACCATTTCTCTTTTCTTTTTGTTGCAAAGTCTAATTGTATTAGCAAATTTTCTGTTTGTAAAGGGCCATTACGCAAGTGATTGGACAGAACTCACAAGTGTTCTTCCATCATTTGCAAACTTTGTTTTAATTGTTCCATTTTAAAATTGGTAGACAGTGAGTGTGTCTTAGATCCAAAGTCTAAGCCTCACCTAGGAGACCTCATCTTTAATTTTCTTTTTACTTGCAAGTTTCGCATAGGAAGTCTTAGAGTCCGTCTTTAGAGTCTAAGGTTTCTTTCTTTGTGTTTGTTGGTGTCTCCATATATTTAGTGAATATAGAAGTGATTTTGATTTAAAGATTTTTAGTAACTAAGGATATATTTGGCAAGGCAAGACTTGGTATTTAAGCAACCTATACGGTTCACCTCTCTTACCTGGAATATTATCCTCAAGTGAAAACTTTTATTCTTTATTTCAAGAAAACTTTTAAGTTCATAAAAATGTCTGGAAGACAATCCCCTAGAATTAGTGACACATCTAAAAATCAATTTTCATTCCAAACTCTAGTCAATCAACTCAATGAGATTGAAAGAAAAATAAGTCAAGAAAAAGTCCAAAGAGAGCTACACAGTGCCATGGTTGAAAATAAGTTGAAACTTTTGAGAGAAGAACAAGTCCAAAATAGGGAGAGAAGTTATAGTGGAGAGTCCCAATATGAACAAGAGGCCTTAAGAGTAGGAGAATATTATCATCAACCCTCTTCATCAAGAAGACACAGGAGGGAATTTGAAAATCCTCCTCCTCCTAAGGAAGTTAATGTGGTATTGCCTCATTTTCATGGAAAAGATAATGTCGAGGCTTACCTAGATTGGGAAATGAAGGTAGAGCAAATTTTTGCTTGCCATCAAGTAGGGGAAGAAAGAAAATTCTCTCTTGCTACCCTAAGTTTTCAAGGATATGCAATGTACTGGTGGACTGCTCTAGTCCAAGAGAGACTAAGATAGCGACTTCCTCCAATAAAATATTGGAATGAGCTTACAAATGCCCTTCGGAAAAGGCACATACCCTCCTACTACAAAAGAGAACTCATGGATAAGCTCCAAAGATTGCAACAAAAGTCTATGTCTGTTGAAGAATACAGACAAAAGATGGAGCTATACATGATGAGGGCAGGAATAACAGAGGGCGAGGAAACTACCTTGGCCAGATTTTTGAGTGGGTTGAATCTTGATATCAGGGATAGGGTTGAACTACTACCTTATAGAGATTTGAATGATCTTGTTCAAATGTGTATAAAGGTAGAACAACAAAATTTGAGAAAAGCTTCTGTTAAAAGATTTCAATCCCCATTTGAACAGAAGATTGTAAAAGAAAAAGAACCCCTCAAACCCCTTGCCAATATAGTTGAAAAACCCAAACAGGAATTCTCTTCACACACTCGCACTAGTGAGATCAAGTGTTTTAAATGTTTGGGTAGGGGTCACATAGCTGCTCAATGTCCTACCAAAAGAACAATCATTTTAAGAGGTAGTGATATATATAGCAGTGAAAGTGAAACCCCTAGTGAAAGTGAGAATGAGCAAGAAAGAGATAATGAAGAGAAAGTATATCCTTGTGAGGGTCCACTTCTCATGGTAAGAAGGGTGCTTAATAGTCAACCAAGTCCAGAACACTTATCACAAAGAGAGAACATCTTTCACACAAGATGTCAAATTGAAGAAAAATATTGCTCTCTCATTATTGATAGTGGATCTTGCTGTAACTGTTGTAGCACAAGGTTGGTTGAAAAACTGAATCTTACTGTGATATCCCATCCAAAACCTTACAAACTTCATTGGCTAAATCAAGATGGGGATATAACAGTCAAGAATCAAGTTAAATTGGCAATTTCCATAGGAAACTTCAAAGATGATGTTATTTGTGATGTAGATCCTATGGAAGCTTGCCATGTACTATTGGGAAGACCATGGCAATTTGATAATGACACTACACACCATGGTCGCACCAATACCATAATTGTTCACAAAAATGATAAGAAATTTGTGCTTCATCCTTTGTCACCTGCCCAGGTGGCCAAAGATCAAACACAAATGAAGCTCAACAAGGAGCAAGAAAAAGAAGAAATAGAGAGAAGAAAAAGAGAGCAAGAGGAAAGAAAAGAAGAAGAGAAAAGAGAACAAGAAAACCGAGAGCAAGAGCAAAGAGAAGAGAAAACAAGAAAAGAAAGGAAAATAGAACCTCTGTCCACACTCCTTATAGAACCAAGACTCTTAAGGGGAGGTTTTCTATCCTTTAATTTTCTTTCATCTATCCTTAAGTTTTCAAAATTCTACTTTTCTTTCCAAGAATTTGCCACTCAATCTTTAAAAATGTTATCACTTTCAACACCTACAAAGTCACAACTTGGGTTATGGATATCCTTGTGGTTACCAATAACTCAAGATACAAATAAAATTTCAAATGAAGAAAGGTTTCTTTGTTATATTAAAATTAAAAATTTCAAAATTAGGAAACCTTCTTCTACACATATTTTTTTATATATCTTATTTGGTCAAAGAAAACTAATTAGAGATATGTTTGATGCTTATTGCAGATGGATATTTGACCCAGGAGGAACTTTGATGGATCCTACAAAAAAAAAAATAAGTCCTCACAAAGACAAACCAACAGATTTGAGGACAAATCCTTTCCAAGAGGGAGGGGATGATGACTTGGGCCCAAGCCCATCAAATAATTAAGGTCAAATACTAGAAGCTAGCCAAGGAAAGCATAATTGCAAGCCATGAATGTACAACCAGTGCAAGGTCTAGGAGTGCTTAGCCCATCTTCACTTTAAAGCACGTGTATATGGGGCTCATTCTAGATCTTTAGCATCCACCTTATGCTTGTACACGTGGCATTAGATCCACATTTGTAGGAATCTTTTAGCACCATTGATACCCAAAATAGGAGCTGAATTCCTTCTATAAATTCACTCCTAGATCTCCTTTGTAATCACTTTTGAAGAATTGAGAGAATAGATTTGCTGATGAAATTTTCAGCGTCTTCTCCCACCGAAAGTCACCCCTGTGCTTCCTCCAAAATCTCCTCTAGCTTCCTTCCATTGATGAAGGTTGTCTGAGCTAGTTCCATTTCCCCAAAGCACCTCATCCAAACTCTTCTTCCAGATATTCATTCGCTGCCACTGCACATCCTAGTTCATTTTTCAGTTTTCTTTCGCTGCCACTGCACTGGAAACTCACGGATCTGTGGAATAGCACCAAGTCTGGAGCTATCATTTTGTATCTGTGTTTGATGTAGGAATGGCATCCTTTTCAGGCAAAAGAATGAAGACCATGGCATCAAAAATAAAAGAAAAGGAACCAGAACAACCCCATTCTAGTAGGTTCCTATCTCGCAAACCTGAGAAGCACTTTAAGGTGGTCCAAGATAGGAGACTCCTTATGGAGAGAAAGGTTGGAATGGTACCTAACTTTGCTCCTCAATTTGGAGAGCAATTGTTAGGGAATGATTGGGGGAAGCTAGCCACATACCCTACACCTGCCAATATAGCTGTGGTGAAAGAATTTTACACTAATGCAAGAAAGATTGGTGATTATTCAGCTGAGAATTACCTAGGCTATGTCAGAGGCCATGCTATTAGGTATGATCCTGATTCCATCAACAACTTCTTGGATACTGTGTGGGTTGGTGAGCAGTGCCAGATTGCTCTTTGTATGGAAGAAGGCACTGATTTTGATGATGTGGAGAGAGTTTTATGTGTACTTGGAGGACATTTTCAGAGGAATAGAACTGGCTCTGTGGTGAACATTAGGAGGACTGACTTAACTCCTCTTGCAAAGTATTGGAAGGCGTTTTCTCATGCCAACATTCAGCCATGTTCTCATGTGTCAGACATCACTCTTAGCAGGGCACTCCTCCTTTACTGTGGAATCAGGAACTTGAATGTCAATATTGGATAGGTAATAGCTGATGAGATAAAGGTGTACGCTAACACAACAAACAACAAAGCACCCTTAGGACATCCTTCTTTAATCACACACCTCTGCAAGATAGCTGGGGTGGATACTTCTGCTCCACCCTTTGAAAGACCAAGGAAAGCAATTGATGAGGCCTATTATAGACAATACTGTGGAGGTGAGGAAGCAGCTCACCCAGTTCCACCACACCGTACTCATAAAGAAAGAGGGCAAGCATAGAGTCAGGCATCTGTTGAGACACATGAAGCAGAACCTTTCCAAATGAGGGACATGTACATGTCTCTTATAGGTGCACAGTTACAGTCTATCCACAGAGGGCAGGTGGCCACTGCTGAGATGATTGTTAGAATGTATGATACACCTCCAGCACACAGGTGGACTATGGAGGAGTTTCATAATGTGGTAGCTTGGCCAGAAGAGCAAGTACAAGGTAGTAGAGATGGAGCAGCTGAAGCTTCAGCTATGGAGATGGATGAAGATGAAGCTGATGATGATGATGCATTTGAGGATGCTGAAGATGAGGAAGAAGAGGAGGATACAGATGACAGCTCAGAGTGATGAGGAGTTGAGATAGCATTTACTGATGAATGCTATCATAACTAGAGCAAGACTTATGCTTTTGTTTGGTTTAGTGTTCTGAACTTATTTACTTTTGTTTTAGAATAGGGTTTGATGTACTCAATTGGAAACTTTGTCTGTTATGATGGTTTGCTTATGATTGTGCTTGTTTGATAAGTAATGCTTGATGATGCTTTGAGATTGATTGATGCTGAGATGTGCACATTAGATGCTTATACAGGTGATTCACAAGCTTTGTGAACAAATGCATGATGTTGTGATTGTGATTGTGATATTAAGCAGGATGTGTATGTCAAATGTGAATGAGCTTATATGTGAGGTTTTGAGCTCCAGAGT
Source organism: Vigna reflexopilosa (assembly GCA_027742785.1). Classification (NCBI taxonomy): domain Eukaryota; kingdom Viridiplantae; phylum Streptophyta; class Magnoliopsida; order Fabales; family Fabaceae; genus Vigna; species Vigna reflexopilosa. The sequence continues at coordinate 16,135,622 of CM050924.1, forward strand.
TTGTGTGAATGAAGGTTATTACTTTGGAAGCATGAATAACTTTGCCCAAGTTTTCTATGATTGAATTACTTGCTTGTTTTGCATTATATGATCAAGGCCATTTGTTGGTAACCCTTGTATTAGCCAATTTCATGAAATTAGCTACTAAAAGAGAACACTTTGTGTTCTATCCTTTGAACCCCTAGCCTTGAACATGATTTGAAAACCCTTGTTGAAAAGCTTTACCTTGAGTTAAGTAGAAAATATTTTGTGGTATTGATAAATGTTCAAGTTTGGGGCTGTTGGAAAATAGAAAGGGAAATTGAAAGCATTGAGCTAAGAGCTAAGAAGTAATTATGTGAAAAGCAAAAGAAAAAGAGAAGAAAAGAGAAGAAAAAGCAAAGCTCAATGCAAAGGAAAGTTGGGAATAAGTAAGAATGGTTGTGTTTATATGATTCTCTTAACTCAAGGGTTTTGTGATCTAGAAAAACCAATTTTCTTGTTAGCCCAGCCACATTATAAGCCATAGAAAAGTCTTTGTGATGATGCATGCTTGTGAATTTATTTGAGTGTGGTTAAACGAAAGGCAAAGTCAATTCATGTGACATTGTGATAGTAGAGTGAATGAGTGATTACCTCTTATACAATTGTGTGTTTGAGTTAAACACTTTACCTAGTGAGGAAATATTCTATGAGCACATGAACATCCATGCTCAATTGATTGATCATTCATGAAAAATAGCATTTGTTGGATATTAAGTGACTTTGTGAACACCAAAGCATGTGCATGTCTTGATTGAAATCTTTGTCATGAGTTTAATTGAAGTTTGTACTTATCTTGAAAAGAGAATTTTTGAATGAGTGAACCATTGTACGGATTGGTAGAGGATTGAGTTACATCTTGTTTGCTTGAGGACAAGCAAAGTTCTACGTTTGGGGTTATGATAACAGTTGAAAAACTGTTATTTTCATGCTTAAAATTGATACTAAAACAACCTTTAACACTTAGAAACTAGCTTGAAATCATGCTTTTGGTCATATTTTTAGAAATAAGAGAGCTGGACAGGTTTATGCTTGCTTTCAGTGTTTTATGCAGGTTTTAAGGTGAATTTGGTGAAAGAAGTGAAGAAGGATAGAGATGGAATCAGAAAAGATATCAAAAAGTGCAAAAGGAGAGGTTGCAACTACCGCTCAGCGGCAGTTTACCGCTGAGCGGCACTCAGGAACTCACGTTGGATCCGCTGAGGGGGAAGAATCAACTCCCGCACTTACCGCTGAGCGGTAATTTACCGCTGAGCGGCACTATGTTGGGCTTGGGCCGAATTTTCTGTATATTTTAGAATAATATATAAGCTTTAGGACGTTGATGAGTCGTTATTTCTTGAATTATATTTAGTTTATTGCACTTAAATAAACCAGGGAATTGTGTTTAATTGTCTGTCATTTCCCCGTTTTCCGAATTCTGCTTAATTTGGTCGGAAATTCGTAATTGTGCTAATTTGGGTTTTCTGAGCTGATTAAGTGCAATTCTGGTTGCAGGGTAGTTGTGGAAACATCATCTGGAGCATTGGGATAGTGAGTGACACACTCAAAGGCTCAACATTTAGTCATTTAGATTCTAATTAAAGTTGTAATTTTGTTTTCTAGAAGCCCTTAATTATAATTAGGTGTTTTGGACCCTTTTAGGGGCAATTTTGTAAAAATATTTTTTTTAGGACATATGCCTTTTAGGTTAGGGTTTTTGTGTGTGTGGACCCTACCCTTATTTAAGAGGGACACACGGCCCTTGTGCCAGCCGCCACTTGCATTTTTAGGCCACTTTTTTAGTTTCTCTACACTCTCGGCCTCTCGTTTTTAGGGGCTTTAGTTTTGAACGTTTGAGAGCAATGAAAATACTGGGGGTGCAATGCGGTTACGGAGATGAATGAAAGAAAGTTTTTCACTTCTCTACCTCACTGATTTTCATTTTATTTTGGCTGAACGTTTTTTTTGGACTCACTTTCGGAAGCAATGTGTCACGCCGAGAAGGTAGGAAGGGTTTCACGGATTGAATGATGGGACGTGTGAAAAATGGAAAGCTTATGGATTAGGATGGAGTAGGTGTGTTAGGGATTCTCTTTGGAGCAGCTGTCACGGGAGTTGATGGTGTGCGGCGTGATGTTGAGCTGGAAGAGAAGTGAAGTGTCACGGGTGGAATAAGAGAGATTTTCTTTTTATTTTATTTTCATAGAATGAGAAATGAAGAAATGATTAGGTGAGAGTTGGTGGCAGGGATATGTCACGTCCAAAAGGGCTGGAAGAGCAGCACGGTTATGGGTTTTTCTTTACATTTGGATTTAGTTTATGAGGTAGCGCACGGAGATTGAGAAGGAAGAAGCGGTCTGGATGGGATTGCAGTGCACGAGCAATGTGTGTGGATTTGAGCAACGTGTGCGGATTTTCATTCTATGCGTACGCTGGTTAATGTTGGAAGAAGAAGATTAATTAATTGCTTGGGTGCAGGGGTGTTACGGCTGGAAGGAGAGACGCACGTTGGAATGCTGCACGTACGCTCATTTCAATTGGAGAGGAAGCACACGGTCACATCATGTTCCCCTTGTCACGGCTGGAAGCTTTAAAGAATGAAATGTTGATTGAGTAGAAGAGAATGAACGTACGGGATTGGTGACTCATTTGGAGCATGCGCCTGGATGTCCTGGAAGAAGTGATGCACGCGGACGGCTGGAATGGTGCGCTCGTTCCGTGAACGAGCGTCCTTTCTATTCATTTTGAGATGAGGTGATTCTCGGCTGGGAGAAAAGCACACGCTGATCACTTAGTCTTGAAGAAGGACGTGCATATGTGCATACGGAAGCAGCTCACTCATGGATTCAACATTCACGGTTTTCATTTAGCATTTTACTTCTTAGTTCAACATTGAATTTTAAGAGTATTGAACGTATTTCTTTAGCGCCGTGCATTTTAATTGGTTCAAGCACTTTATGAATTTACCTTGAAATTTTATTCGAAGTGGTAATGTGCATTTCGTTATTAGGCAAACGTACTTTTTATTATTATTACTGCATTTTAATTAGTTCACACATCTCGTTTTAGAATTGTTCATCACTTTATTGTTTTCTTTCACTGCCTATTATGTTTGGTTTATTGTTTCCGTTCACTTTAATGTTGTCTATTATGTTCGGCTTCTTTATCTTCTTGTATTTCCAATTTCCTCACTTGGTTTAGAGACCGTTTGGTCGCAATGTAGAACAGTTCGATTTTCATGCTTTGTCAATTTATTTCGATGTTTTCAATTATGTTTGGTTGTATTTAATTTCCCGTTTTAATTTAGTTCATTTCCAAAGCACAAAAACACTTTCAACCCCCCACTACGTGTTTGATCTGAGACTGAACCACAATTTGGTCCTTGAGAGACGACCTAGGAGTCACTTCCTAGTCTATACTGCATTCTTTTATGCACAACTTTTGTGGGAGGTGCGACCCTCTCATCAGACGTCCTAGGGTTTATATCTTTGGCTGGGAGGAAGCATAAACACACTTTTAAGCCCTTGGGGGTAGATTAGGAGATGGTGACGGCTCTCCTCTTCTCTTTCTAGGGTTTTTCTATCTCTTCCACTCTTTCATTATTGTTCATCTAGTTTCACCATAAATATGGTGAACTAAACCTTGTATTGTTGTTGGGGAATCAATGTAATCTTGTGAAACTCTCATATATGGATTTTGTGTTTTAACATCTTACTTTAAGATACATGCTTTCTTTCATCATTAGTTAGGGTTTTTCTTCTTTGCTTAAAGCTTGCATTGTTTAACTTATTCAATGCCATGATTATTGATTTTTTCGATATGGGAAAGTACGGGGAAATCTAGTGATATGATCATAAATGGGTCAAGTAGTGAAGAGTTTCAAAGTGACAAAAATACAAAAAGAGTAGAATAGGTTTCCTTTGGGCGTGTATTTGCCTTTTGATTTCTTTCTCTTAGTTCTTGTGAATAATTGCTTATAAACTCTTCTTTCTCTTTAAGAGTAAGCAATGTGGGACTTTCCATAGCTTGGTCTTAAAAAGAATAGAAGAGAAAGTGAGCATTTTTAGGCGTGTAGGAGTTAGGAAGCATAGCTAGTGTTAGTTTTTGAACTCTAGGAGAGCTAGGAAGCTTATAAACCCTTTTGGAATGAGAGAATTAAGCAATGTGGGGCTCCCATGCACCTAGGGACGTTGCAGCTGCTGCTGGACAAAACTTGAAGCCTTCCAAGTCCCACATCTCTTGAAACTCATCACCAAAGTCATTCCAAAAGCTATATAAGCAACTTAGGGGTTCTTCTTTGTACACACCTTGGCATTGAATGAAATTTGAGTTGAATTGCAATCTTGCATTCTTCTTTGAGATAGAATTCTGTCTCTAAAGTCCCAAATTTGGGCAGGCCTTATCTTGCTCAAGCAAGTGGCGGTCCTCTTCATGATGCGTATCTTGGAAGCTTGTTCAAGTGGCGCATCTTCATTTCCTAAGTTTCCTTTTCTCTAATCTCTTCCATTTTTAATTTCTCTTCCATTTCTTAAATGTCATTTAGTATATTCTCTCTAGGTATGCACTTCCCCATCAGCTAGATCCGGGGAAATTCTCCCAATAGCATATTGCCTAGACATAGGAATATGAGGGTTGGTTGCCTTTAAGCTTCTGTGCTTTAGAATTAATTATTAGGGATGCTAGGAATTGTATGAACTCGTAATGAAGGATATGCCTTCTTGCAAGGTGATTTAGAGAGTGGCATTAACATTGATGAAAAGAATGATGAATTCCTAAAATATATGAGAGTGGATAAGATGAAATTGATTACCCCAACAACATACTCATCCATCTAATTCGTTCAAGTGTTTGTGTTCCTCTTTTCCATTGATCAAACTCATGCATACATGTTTACTTATTGTCTTTTGCATTTGAAACCTATAATCAATTGTTCACAAGTCTTAAATAATCAACAAATCATATAACTAACTAGACCGTGAGTCCTTTGGGAGAACGATACTTGGTCTTACCGAGTTTATTACTTGATACGATTCGGTCACACTTGCCGAGGGTTAAACAAGTTTTTGGCGCCGTTTTTCGGTGTTCATAAATTTGTCATCAATAATGCAGAACATTTAGTTCCAACAAGAGAACAGAGCGTCAATTCAAAGTTTGACCAATCAGATGGGGCAAATGGCCACTCAGCTCGATCACGAATAGTCTCAAGATTTAGAGTTACCATTTCAGACTGTTCAGATTCCAGAAATTGATGTCAGTGCCATCGACATAGGAGACGGGAAGTAGAGTCATGTGCCGATTGTGCCACCTACTTTCCTACATTCATATTCCCCTACTCTTGCAGTTGAATATTACATTAGGTGTTAAGTAAAGGAAAAGAAGGGAGAGAAATACGTCCAAGAGCTTTCATAAGGTAGAAAAACAAATGCTTAGTATTTTAGTGGAATGAAAGGTGTGGGTCCCTTGTTGGGAATGTAGGAAAAATAATATAGGAAGAGTTGGTACGAGAAAAGGGATATCAAAGAGTGGTTCTTGAATTGGTTGTGATGATGTTCATCAGGGTGAATGATTGGTTAATATATATATTATGGATAATGTGTATTGAATTGTGGTGGAAACATAGAATCGTGTATTGATGAATTAATGTATATTAAGAATAAGTGTGGAATGTATTGAGATTGTATTATAAACCTTTTGACTGATGGGTTAATGTATAATATTAAGACTATGCATGAAAGGTAATGAGTATAGCGTTATGAATTGTGTGATGTATGAGCAATGCATGTTATTGAGAATATGTATGGAATTGCAATGTGAATATGAAACTATGTTATTTCCTTGTACTATGGCCAGTCATGGATGAACTTTTTGTGTTGAGCTACGGTAATAATGTATTGGACTCTCATTTTGAGATAGTGATTCGAGTGTCCCTTCCCTTTGTGCGGGGATGTGGATGTCTCGCCCAAATGACTTCGACTCGTGTGAGCATAGTGCTCGGTGGGTGTTTCCCACCAAAGTTTTTACTCATAATTCCTTGAGAAGTCGAGGAGGTAGGTCAGAAATCGCGATGGAAGACGACTGGAATTGCCCTGTTGGGAACAGGTCTCCTGTTAGTGATAACAGGTTATGACGACACAGTAGAAGGAAACGACATTGGGTCATGAATGGATTGGATGTAATGTTGATGTTGTGATGGAATATAGTGTACTACTATATACTCTGTAGTTAATATGATTATTGTATATCATGTGTTATGATATTTCTAGTTGCTCACCCTTGCATGTGTGTGGTTGTGGTTTCCACCTACGATGATCGTACTTGTACGGGAGTAGTTGGCATTGCAAATAAGGCTGGATCAAAGTAGCTGACAAGAGTTGGGATCTTTTATATCGAGGTTGATTACTTATTATGTTTAATACTTTTCAAACTTGGTACTTTTATGTAAAAATGATATTCTAGAATTTCAGACAACGATTATAATTATGTATTGCTTCCGCATTCTAATCAAATAAAGTTTGATTGTCTTAAAGAATTATTTTACACCGTAACATCTTGAAAATCGGGGTGTTACATTCAACCTATTGACTGAACCACATTTGGTCCTTGAGAGACGACCTAGGAGTCACTTCATAGTATTATACTAAACTTAATTGCATATTAAATTTGATTCGGGTACGGCCCCATTTAACAATAGAACTCCCAACTTGATTACTTGCAGCGCCATTTAACAATAGAACCATTGTAAGAGAGGGAAAAAGTGGTGGAGCCAAACTTCAACATATTTTAATAATTTGAATGTCACTTGCTTTTAATCCAAACAGTTTTAGCATGCTTTTTACTCTATTTTCATGAACAAACTCTGTTTTGAAAATCTTACAATCCTTTAACTGCTTAATCAACGATCAAACTTGTATGAACATTGTGTTTTCTGCAAAATTTTTGTGGATATGACATTTGTTATACTATAAACTATCCAATATACTTACTTGTATATTTGGTTGTTGTTCAACACCCATCAATAGTCTCCAAACTTCATCATCAAAATTGATACTCATTCTTAACAATTGATTTAGAAGCCCTTTAAACTCATTTAAGTGATATGAAATTAAATAACTCTCAATGTATCTCAAGTTCACGAAGTAATTCAACAAATAAAATTCACTATTTCATGAAAAGGACACAATCTTCTCCCACAAATTTCTAGCATGTGTCACATTACCAAATGTGATTATAAACAACGTCTTCTACGTACTGCCAAATGAAACCACACATTTATTAATACTCAAAATGAAACCACACATTTATAAACAACGTCTTCTGTCAGACCTCATTAAAAACGCACCCAAAACCCCTCTGAACGGACGCCAGGTGTCAAGCAACGAGGATCAGAAATTAGATAGTGGAATGCAGGTGTCAGCAGAGGAGCGGACGCTCGGTTTTAACAAAACTGATTTTTCTAAAAATCGCGTCAAACTCTCATCTTCTTCTCCAAAATCTGATTTTTCTCAAATTCTCCTCCTTCTCTCTAAAAGTTCTCCCTTCTCTCTACCAAAACTCACCCTTTCTCTTCTCCGATCACCGTTCAGGCACCGTAGAAGCACTTCTGGCGTCTAGAGCTTCATTTTGAACCGAACAGTTTCGAGTTCTGAAACCGGTAAGTTTCCTTGTCTTTAGCCGATCATTTTCGGGTACATGCAAACCAAGTTCTGGTTGCATGCTGTCATCTGGTCTGAGCCATTATTAATTTTCTGTTGTTTGGTTTAGTTTGAAGAATTGTTGAGCGTTGAGAGTAGAAAGATCTGTAGTCAGACGAACCAAACTCTATCTTTAGGACGTTCGTTAACGCTCAGAGGTAAGGGAAGCTTATTTAATTTAGTTGTATATTCGTTTGCACGTTCATTGATAATGGATGCATGTTGCTGAGTGGTTGAATGTTTATAAAGTATGAATGCTGATATGCTTGGTTATATGAAATATGATTAATTAGTATGATATGTATTGTACAAAGCATGAAAATTGATTACGATATGAATTTATAAAGTTTACGAAATTTGTATTAAGAAATGAGTTGAAGATAAATGAATCCTGGATATGAAATTCCGCTATGATAGTGTACGTTCGTCATTGAACGGTCATTGATCGTTCGGTAATATTAGTAACCTTGGTTAAAATGGGACTCTTTCATTCGGAAAGAATCCTAGTTGAGGACGAGCGTCTTCGTATGGAAATGCTATGCTTGAGCGTTCGGCCAAGCGTAGTTGCATCTGAGTATTCGGTAATAAACTTAAAATTTGTAAACATATGTATTTGTATATTTAGTTATTCTTAAACACAATTTCAATAGTATTTTATTTTATTCATTAATCTGTCTATTATAAGTTTAGTAGTGCTCGGTCTCACACCAAGCTCTCGTAATGAGTAGTGCTCGGTCTTATACCAAGCGCTAGTACTCGTTTATGGTATGATTTATCTGGATGAAAATAGCATTCGTCCAACTTCAGTAGAATTTCCCTTTACTGTGTTCGGTCATTGACTGGCATTAGGTTTATGTATGTGGATTCTTCTAAGGGATGGTTCTTTAATGTCTTGACGTGTCTACATTCATTGGTTCCGGCCTAGAGCCTCATTACTTGATATGTTCTTTGAGTGTTGGTTTGAGCTCACGAGAGTCAGTTCATTTAACTGATTCATGTTGTAAGTAACGTTCGTCATATATTTTATAATTGTTGTACTTGGTTTCTTCCTCAATCTGACAATAAACCTCTCGGTCTTATTCTATTCTGGAATGAGAGACTTCTCTGTCTCGTTTCAAGTGTTCATCCTTGTTCTGAGTGAGGACTGAACGTTCGGTATTTAATGTCTTTAAAATTGGTGAACAAAGATGAAATTAAAATGATGGATAATGAAAGATGAAGAGAATATGAGATGGATGAAATGTTGTGGATTTTGAACGAGCGTTCCAGGGAGGAACAACTCATGAATGAATATTGGAATTGGTAAAGTATGAATGTGGTAATGCTAAGCTGGCGGTTCATCCTGATGTTCCGTGAGTACTCGTCCTCACGTAGAGGAGGGTAGGTCATGTGGGGGAACGGCAGGAGGTCCTAGTCCTTAGGGGTACTTTGGACAGATAGGACTAACCTCGGGTGGCAGCTGTTGAGGGCATCCGAGTTACTACATCACCCGGGTGCACGAACGTCGTAGCTACACAGATTTCATACAGTCCAGACAGTCAGTCTAGTATTAGGCCTTGCTTGAAAAGTATGATGAAATATATCTTATGTGTTTAAATGTGAGAAATGTATGCTTATACTTGAATTAAATTATATAAGCTTACCTTGTGTTTTTCCTGTGTTGTCTGGTTTCGTACGTCCGTCTTTGTCATTGCAATGATCATCCGTGTGGATGTGACCAGAAGGAGACGAGCTGCTGGAAGAGGCGCTGGAAGAAGAAAATTTGGTAGAGGTAGAAGTGAAGACTGAACTGTAGGACGTTCGGTCAGTAATTTAGTTATTTTATAAGACTGAACTGTAGGACGTCCTATTGTTCGGTCTTCACTTCTACCTATACCAAATTTTCTTCTTCCAGCGCCTCTTCCAACAGCTCGTCTCCTTCTGCTCACATCCACACGGATGATCATTGCAATGACAAAGACGGACGTACGAAACTAGACAACACAGGAAAAACACAAGGTAAGCTTATATAATTTAATTCAAGTATAAACATACATTTCTCACATTCAAACACATAAGATATATTTCATCATACTTTTCAAGCAAGGCCTAATACTAGACTGATTGTCCGGGCTGTATGAAATCTGTGTAGCTACGACGTTCATGCACCCGGGTGATGTAGAAACTGGAATACTATCATCAGCTGCCACCCGAGGTTAATCCTATCTGTCCAAAGTACCCCTAAGGACTAGGACCTCCTGCCGTTCCCACACATGACCTACCCTCCTCTACGTGAGGACGAGTACTCACGAAACATCAGGATGAACCTCCAACTTAGCATAACCACATTCATACTTTACAAATTCAGTAATCATCCATCAGTCGTTCCTCCCTGGAACGCTCGTTCATAATCCACAACATTTCATCCATCTCATATTTTTCTTCTTTCATTATCAATCATCTCAAATTCAATCTTTCATTACTAATCATTTCAATTTCCTCTTTGTTCAAAGATTTTTAAGAATACCCGATACCGAACGTTCAATCCTCACTCAGAACGAGGACGAAGGCTTGGAACGAGACAGAGAGGTCTCTAGTTCCAGAGTAGAATAAGATCAAGGGGATTACTATCAATTTAAGAAAGAAACCGAGTATAGTTATATAACACAAGAACGAACGTTACTTACAACATGAATCAGTTAAATGAACTAACTCTCGTGAGCTCAAACCAACACTTCAAAGAACATGTCAAGTACTAAGGCTCTAGGCCGGAACCAATGAATGTAGACCCGTTAAGATGTTTAAAGAACCATACTTAGAAGAATTCACATACAAAAACCTAATGCCAGTCAATGACCGAACATGGTAGAGGGAAATTCTACTAAAGTTGGATGAACGCTATTTTCATCAAGATAGATCATACCATAACGAGTACAAGCGCTTGGTATAAGACCGAGCACTACTCATTTTCGAGAGCTTGGTGTGAGACCGAGCACTACTAAACTTTTAATAGAAAGCTTACTAAATATAATAAGATACTATTGGAAATTGTGTTTAAGAATAACTAAATATACAAATACATATATTTACAAAATTTAAGTTTATCATCAAATACTCAGATGCAACTACGCTTGGCCGAACGTTCAAGCATAGTATTACCACACGAAGACGCTCGTCCTCAACTAGGATTCTTTCCAAATGAAAGAATCCAATTTCAACTAAGGTTACTAATATTACCGAATGGTCAATGACCATTCAATGACGAACGTACACTAGGGAAATTTTCCTATTCAGGACTCATTTATCTTCAACTCGTTTCTTAATACATAATTTCATAACTTTATAAATCCATATCATACTAATTAATCATATTCCATATAAACAATCATATCAGCATTCATACTTTATATACATTCAACCACTCAGCAACATGCATTCATTATCAACGAACGTGCAAACGAACATACAATTAAATTATATAAGCTTCCCTTACCTCTGAGCGTGAACGAACGTTCAACCGAATCAAGATAAAACTTCTTTCTACCACAGAGCTAATGTTCAACGCTCACTTTGTGAAGAATACAGTACTACAGATAAAACCAGAAACACTCAAACTAAAACTACCCACTCAGACGACCAAAACCAAGGAGTTGCATGAAGGCATAACGAACGTACTAGAGAAAAGAGACTCACCAGTTCAGAATCATAAACCAATCGGTTTAAACGGAAGCCCTTAACGCCGAGAGGGATTCTACGGTGCCTGAACGGAGATCGAAGTAGAGAAATGGTGAGTTTCGGTACAGAGAAGAGAGAGCTTTTTAGAGAGAAGGAGGAGAAATGAAAGATCAGAATTTTGGAGAAGAAGGTACATGCAAAGAGTGTGACGTAGACTTCCAAAAACTCAATTTTGCTTAAAACAAACGTCCGCTCATCTGCTGACACCTGCATTCCACTATCTGATTTTCGGATCCTCGTTGCTTGACACCTGGCGTCCGTTCAGAGGGGTTTTGGGTGCGTTTTTAATGATTCTGACATTCCCCCTAGGTGCGGTTTTAATGGTTCTGACATGTTACATGGTTTTACATTGCTTATGAATTGATATTAAAGTCAATATATATTCATTTTCTTTTTTATTATAGTTAGTAAGAATAAAATTATGGAAAACTATGAACATAATATATGAAATCAATAAAATTTATATTACTTAAATTTTCTCTTAATTTATTAAATTACTATCCTTTAAAATTTTATGTTTACTTTTTATATTTATTCATATAATAACAAAATTTCACTTGCATTTATAATGTTATTTTTTTTTAATTTAAACCTTATAAAAATGAAAAATCAATAACCTAAACAAGTACTAAAAATAAAGTTATAATTAATTCTATTCATAAAATGTGTAAGGAAATTTGAAGAGAATAACAATGGTAATTTAAGCTAAACAAGTCATAAATTTACAACAAACTTCTTAATTTATTATACTGTTATTCTCCTCTACATGAGGACACAAACAAGTTAACACACCATAACTTGAATGCAATATTCCAAAAGCATTATTAGCAAAGTATTGGAGTATAAAAACCACAAAATCAAGGGTTTTCTAATTACTAATTAGGCACCTTAATATATCCGACTTGTTTGGAATTGGCGACTCTTGTAAGGGTTTGTAGATCATAAGCTATCCAACACCTAGCGTTCTCCCTGTGGTAGAAATACCCGACACATTTGCAATCCTTAGTGCATTTGTTTTCACAAGTACTTTCACTCACTTTATCTCCCTCACTGTATTTGCTCATGTAATGTCTAACTCTTTCAACTTTGTAGTAGTGAAAATCACTTGCCTTGCATGATGTCACAGCCTTGGCACTGCAGTTGTTGCTCCATCCAAACACTCCATTTTCCAATGGACAACCCACACATTGCTCATTCTGACACAGTCCAAGATTCCCACACTTCTCAGGCCATTGGCACTCACTCTCATCATGAGAATCTCTGTGAAAGAGAGTGTAGGTCACTTCCCAAACACCAGAACGCACATGGAGGAAGTAAGTGTGCAGCCTAATGTTGCCGTCAATTCCTAGCCTAAGGTATGTCAAGGTGCTGTTGTTCACTGGCATTCCCATGACTCCAACGGGAATGTTGTTCAATGGTTCTGCCATGGTTCTGTAGTCCCTGGTGGAAGAACTAAGTGCATAGGTGAATTCAATTTCAAAGGTGTCTGCATAAGATGTGAGGGTGATGTTTTCCACTGAACCTTGTTGAGTGAAGAGCCTGTACCAATAAAGAACTGGTCTAGGAGAATTCTTGCTCTTGTAGTACAAGGCCAACCTTTTAGGCCCCAAAACCAAACTATAAGGACCATTTACATTGTCCCTTTCTGAAAGCCTACTGACCAACTTGGATGGCCCTTTTGCTCTAAGATACTGATCAATCAAAAGGGTATCTGTGGGGTGGTCGAAACTTTGCCAGACAAACCTTCCTTGTGCATCAAGGAGGACCATGTTACCATTTGGAAGTAACTTGAAGGCCACAACACCCTTGTTGGCAGTGTTGGTTTGCCAAGAGATTCTACCATCAGCTTCAGCCAACACAAGGTTTCCATCAGTTCCAAGTGAAAAAGTGGCGTTCTCTCCAACTGGGTTGCCTCTGTTGGCCTCCCACACCCAACGAAAAAGTTGCTCTGAGCGTCTAAGTCCCATGCGCAGAGCTAGAGTGAAGGCATTTGGGGTGGTGTTGTAGAATGCTAGTTGGAAAGGAGAACTGAAAAGGCTTAGCATCCTGTAACTAGCATCGTACTCGGTAATGTAGGGTCCAAACTCACCTGAGTTTTCGAATTTGAAGGTCTCATTTTGAGGAACAATAGCATGAATGATGGTGAAGGACGAGAAGAAGAAGATCATAGCAAGGGAAGTTTTGGATTGAGGTATAGAAGTCATTGCTGTAATTGATGGATATGTTCTGTTATGCATATATGATGTAGCCTATGCTACATATATATATAGTAAGAGTTTACAAGTTAGAGGTGTTGTAGCTATCTTTGATTTGAACTCAAAATACAAGAAAATATTGTGTGGTCACTTTATCTTATTAAAAGGAAAAAGAGAAGAAAGAGAGACAAGTTATGCAGAGTACTACAAAAGTGTAAAATTAAGTTAAAACTTACAGAAAGCAAAATTATGAATGAAGTTAATTTAATTTAACTTTCGTTTCATTTCTTCAAATTTTGGAATTGATGTTCTTAATCTAAAATAATTATGTAATTTATTTTAAAAATAATCAATCCACATTTAATCAGTTTTCTATATAATCAATCTGGGAGAAGTCATCTTAAATTAGTTATGTTATTTTTAAGATTTTTTTTAACATATTGAGAAATTGTGAAACCCAAATTAATAACTTTATAATTAGAATTAAAAAAAATGTTAAAACTCATAAATTTACATAGTAATGGGAAAACAAGTTAAAATTTGTGATTTAACGTCACTCACCGTGAATTTAAGTTAGATTAGGTTTTTGTTGATTAGGGTCAAAATAAACCTAGTTTATTGCCTCCAAGTCATTACCTTCCACCAAAGGCATGTCAGCATCTAATTCATCCTCTACTCAGATCAAAAGGTAATCATTGCAAAAGAAAGATAATACACAAAAGAAAAGAAAAGCAAGGTAAGCTAGTGTTTAAAAGAAAACATCATAAGACAATTTAATCATATCAAATAACAATTCAACATTTATAAAGTACTAAAACTCATAAAAACATACATACAGTTGACTCTAGACTCAAGTATCTGGATACATGTCTTGATAGAGAGCTTCATTAGAGGTGTGCACTCGTAATAGTATTTATGCTCTACAAAAGCATAAACACAGGGGTTATTAGCCTAATACTCACGAGGTTAATCTTTTCACGCCTAAGACCAAAAGTCCAAGGTTAAGACCTTCTGTCATTCTCTCCCCTACCTCATTTATCTCTATATGAGTTGAATGGCTAGTAATATATCAGGATATCTCCTTTATGAACTCCCATATGTCAAAGTATACATTAAACATCACCATCACACATAAATTCACCTTGAAACTCTCTCAACAACCATACCACACAAATATCCTGATATAAATACATACAATTATCATACTCACAAGCAAAAATCAATGATTATACAAATCAATACAAAACAGTAAAAAATGAAGAAACAAAACAAGTATATGAACTGGCGCTTAGAGGTGGCGCTCAATGTGAAACCTCTCGCACAAAGGTAGCATTGAATGGCAGTCCTCGCGCACAACGTCATTCTTCTTGCAAAATGTCGTGCTTAGCGACACGCTTTTGCCGCTCAAAATCCTGGAGCCAAAATTGTTCCGAAACTACAATGTAAGATGGCACTTAATGGTGCCCTACCTCCATTCAACACCAAAGCATTCGCAAAATGGTCAGTAAACGTTATAAAGAGACGCTTAGCGATCTAGAGAAAAAATTCTTCTAGACTTGCACAACCAAGTTTGTACTTAACGTCATACCAATACCACTTAGCACCATACCATATTTCAGCACACTCAAGTTTGTGATTTTAGTGAAATGAGACTTGATCAATTGCACAAATTGGTATTCCTTTTTCATAGACGTGGTTCAACACAAGTTTTATACATAAAACTTAAACCAATTTGTGCAATTGCTCAACTCTTCAGTTCTCTCAATCACAGCAGTCCAAACACAAGCCAAAAACTCAATTCAATCAACAAACAATACCATTCAATTCATCACAAACATTAATCAGATTCAACAACATACCAATTTCAATTAGAAATATCCAACTCACGCACAGATAGGGAATAACATGCTTAGAAAGAGATAAGCCTAAGACTAATCATGAAATTTAAGCAATGGAATTAAAAGATTAAAATGGAAGAGCAAAAGGATAGGAAAACTTAGGACTTTGAAGACACGCCACTTGAAATGATCCAAGATAAGTGTCAAGGTTGGATCGCCACTTGCTCTTCACAAGATAAGACCCAAAAATAATTAGGAGACAGAATTCTATCTCAAAGAAGATAAGCAAATGAATGCAAATCACTCTTATATTCATTCAATCAAAGGTGTGTACAAAATGAGACCTTTAGGTTGCTTATATAGCCTTAAGAGATGAAGTAAGTGGAGAGAACTAAAGGATGTGGGACTTGAAAGGCCTTCAAGTCTAGATAGCAGCACCTTAGGGTGTTCTAAGTCCCACATCTCTCAATTCTTCAACTCTTTAAGGGTTTATAAGCTTCCTAACTAGTCTAGAACTAAAAGCTAAAATTATACATGATCTAACTTGCATTATAAGCAACTAAAAGGAGAAGAGACTTATTTATTCTTCTTTCTTTTATGTCCAAGCTATGTGAAGTCCCACATTGCTTGTACCTTAAAGAAAAGAAGAATATATAAGCTTTTTTACAACTAAACAAAGAGAAAGAAACTATAAACTAGAATAGGCAAAATACAAGCCAAAGAAAACCTATGCTATTTCTTTTTATGCTTGTTGTCACTCTTAAAACTCTTTATGCTTGCCCCATCTATGATCATATCATCCCCCCAGTTTGGAGAGGATTCGACCTCAAATCTTGAAAAACCTGTAAAACGAGAGATTAGTGACTTATTTGTTTTATAATCTAAAGGAACTTGATGAGGTTGTCGCGGTCCATCAAATTTGATGTGCAAATAGAATGCTGTATAGTGCTAGGAAGTGACTCCTAGGTTGTCTCTCAAGGACCAAATGTGGTTCGAGACTTAGGTCAAACACATAGTGGGGGAGTTTTGAAAGTGTTTTTGTGATTAGAAACGAACTAAATTAAAATTGGAAATTAAATACAACCAAACATAATTGAAAACATTGAAATAAAAGAAGACATTAAAGTGAACAATGCAATAGGTAAATATCCAAACGCAATTGAAGCTATTAAAATGCAACGAGTAAGCTAAACATTAAAAGTAATTCATCACGAAGATGACACAAAGAAAACACGTTAATAGTAAACTAAATTGCAATAGTTGAATAAGTAGAAATGACTTTAAAACATTTAAATGCATTTAACAATGAAAGTGTTGTAACAAGTAGAATATAAAATTCATCCCGGTCCAAGCGTGAAGAAAGAAAATAAAATAAAATACTTTATGAACAAACCGTGTGCGCCTCTCCAATTTAATCAACATTGTGCACTTTCCAAAATAAAGCACCGTGGTCTTCAAAATGTAAAATTCAATCTTCCTCCAAATAAATCAGCGTGTGTTTCTTTCCACTCCAACAAAGTAATTGAGTGCAGCCGTGACACCACACTCTTTCAATATCCGTGTGCCTCCATTCTCCCAGCGTGCAGCTACTATCATGTGCACCACTTCTTCCAAGACGCAACTGAATCAGCCGTGACAAGCACCTCACAAACGTGACACCACTGCCCTTCTTTGAATCTCGTGCTTCACCATTTCAGCATCCGCACCTCTCCACCACTTGTGCACTCCATCTACTGGACCTGGCAATGATGACCGAAACTTCCTCAGCTCAAGCGTTCCAGCACGTGCCCATCATTCCAGCCCCCACACCGTGTGCTGTCCAAAAGAGTGTTGGATGTGGCAGCAGCAGCTTGAAGACTCCCGTAACGTGTGCTTACTCAACGCTGCTGGACCCAAATTAAATAAAAATCAATGTGCTCCCTAGTTCTACACAAGACCGTGTTTTACTCAATAAAAAAAATTTAAATGCTTTGCTCCAAATTGAAAACGTAACAACGTTAACAATCCGAGAGAGTGACGGCTGGGTCACGCCCCTTCACACGTTCAGCCCCGTCATTTAAACATCAATCAACAGTTTTTATAAAACCAAATGAAAAAGAGTAGTGAGATTCAACAAAAGAAAAATAAAAATTTCAACTATTCTTTTCATCCCATAGAATATAACGCTCAAAACAACAAAGACCAGAATGAGCGGCGGCTGCTCCTAGACCATCCAGCCCCCCTTCCAGCACAACGTGTGCTTCCCTTTTATGTGGGAGGCGGTTGCCCTAAAAAGAACCTAGGATGCCAAGTCACTCCCTCCACTTTTGGGTCTAGTCTCCTTTACCAAAAATTAACCCAAAGTGTAAAAGTTGATCAAAAAATTCTAAACTACTAAATTAGAATATAACTAATTCTAAATTGTCTATGTGGAGAATCTTGAATTATGTGGCAGTCCTCCAAATGTTCCAAAATGTATTTGCAAAATTTTCCCTGCAATCAATAATGAAATATAATAAGCTCAGATAATTCAAATTAATTAAAATAAGAATTTCTGGTCAAATTAAGCACAATTAGCAAAAATGGGAAAATACTGGACACTCAAGCACAATTTCCTAACTAAATCTAGCACAATAAGCTAAGTGAAGTCAAGAAAATATTGACTCATCAGAACTCCTCCTGGATCAAATGTTAACCTGCAAAAAGCATCAAACATATAGTGAATGAATTGATGTTTTGCAAACAATGTATATAGACAAGGAATAGTAAAAGAAGGCTTCTTTGGAATTGGATTGATTTTCTTAGTGAAAACTAGAAATCCTTCTTTAGAAAAACTTTTATTTTTGTCTTGAGTTAAGTGTAAAAAAAATATTAACTCAAGATGTGGTTTGGAAATGGTTTGTGATGAAGTGGAAATAAGGGATGAGAAAGGTCGGATATTTTCACAAAAGAGCTTGGAAAAGGAAGAAAGCTTAATAATTGGAGAAAAGTGGAAGGATTGAAAAACTCCCCTGAAATTTCTTGAATCCTTTAGAATGATGGAAGTGATAGGTGCCTTCAGGAGCACTTCTTTTGTGACTAGGACTTTTTCCTTCTCCATTTCTCTCATAAGTTCTTCTTTTTCTTTCTTTTCTCTCTCCTTTTTTTCTTTCCTCTCATTTTCTTCTTTTGCTCTCTCCTCTCTGATGGACAAATTTGTAAGCACCAAAATATGATGTCACAAACTTGTTTCACAATCGGCAAGTATGACCGAATCGTTCAAGTAATAAACTTGGTAAGACCAAGTATCGTTCTTCCCAAAGGACTCATGGCCTAGTTTAGTTATGTGATTTGTTGATTAGCTAAGACTTACAAACAAAATAATTGGATTTTAATATGCAAGACGAAAAATAAACATGTATGCATGAAGTTTGATCAATGGCAAAGACAAAAGATAAACACTTTCAATGGAATATATGAATATGTTGTTGGGGGTCAATTTCATCTCATCCACTCTCATACATTTTAGGAATTCAACATTCAAATCATCATTGTTAATGCCACTCTCTAAAGTACCATTCTAGATGGCTTCTCCCTAATCACGAGTTCATACAATTCCTAGCATTCCTAATCATTAGTTCATAAGCGCAGGAGCTTAACGACAACCAATATAATATTGGGAGAAATTCCTCGGATCTAGACTTCCCCGTACGTGCCCGTATCGACAAAACCAATAATCATGCATTAGAATGAGTTAAACAATGCAAGCATTAAGCAAAGAGGAAAAACCCTAACTAATGATGAAAGAAAGCATATATCTTAATTCAAAGATGCAAGCATAAATTCCATATATGAGAGCTTCAAGAGATTACATTGATTCCCCAACAAACATACAAGGTTTAGTTCACCATATTCATGGTGAACCTAGATGAATTACAATGAAAGTATGAAAGAATAAACCCAATAAAGGTGAAGAGGTAGCCTAAGCATCCAAGATCCTCCTTCAAAGGGGTGGAAGAGAGAGTGTTTGCCTCGTTTCTGCCAAAGATACTAATTCTAGGACGTGCAAGTCCTTATATACTAATTTAGAATTACAAAAGATTACAAAAGCCCAAGTCCATAAAAGTGCCGCTCAGCGGTAAATACCGCTCAGAGGTGATTGCGCTTCACGTTTCTTCCCCTCAGCAGCCAGTTTGCCCCTCAGCGTGACTCCCGCAACCTCTTGAGTGCCGCTCAGCGGTAAATTGCCGCTGAGCGGTGCCTTCGGCTTCTACTTTTGCACTCTTTCTTGTCTTTTCTAATTTCATCTCTCTCCTTCTTCACTTCTTTCACCAAATTCACCTCAAAACCTGCACAAAAACACTTAAATCAAGCATAAACCTGTCCAGCTCTCTTATTTCTGAAAATATGGATAAAAGGCATGATTTCAAGCTAGTTTCTAAGTCTAAAGGTTGCTTTTAGTATCAATTTTAAGCATGAAAATAACAGTTTTTCAACTGTTATCACTCTCTTCTACCTTGAAGGACCTTATTTACACAATTAAGCATGACCTTCTCTTTTTCTTCACTTGATAATGAAGAAGAGTTATAAATTTGTGAAGGTGTGGAAGAGGTAGACTCGTTAGTGACAATTTCTTCTTCCCTAATGCACACCGCCCTTTTGTTATGACAAGAAGATGTTATATGACCATGCCCTAAACATTTAAAACACTTAATATAGCTAGGTCTAGAAGGAGATGTGGAATTAGAATATGAAATATGTGAAGAAGAAAGATGAGGAGATTTATTAAAAGGCAACCTAGAAACATCTTTGTCTTGCTCCTTTGATGATGAGGAATTACAGAATGCATCTCTTGAGGAGTTTGAAAATTTAGTGTGAGAAACTTCTTTTCTTAAGAGTTTCTTTTCTACTTTTATAGCTTTATGAATCACAACATCCCATTTTATAGGGTGCAACTAAATCTCGGATGTTTCTATGAAGTCCACTAATAAACCTTGTTATTTTTGTTTGTTCATTTTCAATGGTGTTAGTACGTGATAACGGTTGAAAAAACGCTATTTTTATACTTAATTTTGATATTAAAAATAACCTTTATGACTTAGAAACTAGCTTGGAATCATGTTTTTGCTTAAGTTTTTGAAATAAGAGAGTTGGATGGGTTTTATGCTTGGTTTTCCTTGTTTTGGCAGGAATTAAGATGAATTAGATGAAAGAAGTTGAAGTAGTAAGGAGCTGGACTCAGGAAAGGAAGTAAAAGTGCACAAAAGAAGAGTCGCAGTTACCGCTAAGCGGAACTTTTACCGCTAAGCGGCATTCTGAAGCACCGCAGTCACTGTTGAGGGCCAAAACTTGAGCTGAGCGTCATCTTGAAGAGTCGCACTTACCGCTGAGCGCCATTTAATTGGGCTTGAGCCTATTTTCTGTAATTTTTAATAAACTATATAAGGGTTTAGTCGACCTAGGGTTGGTATCTTTGGACAGAAAGAGGCGAAATCACACTCCTTTCAGCCCTTGGAGGCAGATTTTGGATGTAGAAGCCCCTTTCTTCAAATTCTAGGGTTCTATCTTTCATTGTTTTTCATCTAGTTTCACCATGTCTATGGTGAACTAAACCTCCATTGTTGTTGGGGAACCGATGTAATCCTTTGAAACTCTCATGTATTAAATTGGTTCTATATTTTATATGCTTTGCTTCATTAATTTTTAGGGTTTTTCCTCTTTACTCTATGCATGCTTTGTTTAACTCATTCAATTGCATGATCATTGATGTTATCTATATGGACACATATAGGTAAATCTAGAACTGGGGAAATTCTCCCGAAAGCAATATTACCTAGACATAGGAATAGGAGGATCGGTTGCCTTTAAGCTTCTGTGCGAATGTAATGCATGAATAATTGCTAGGGAGACAAGACATTGTAAACTAGTGATTAGGAGTAGGCTTTCTTCACCGAGACATCGGGTTTGAGGTAAATTAGAAAGTAACATTAACATTAATGAAGAAAGATGAATTCTTGAATACATGAGAGTGGATAGGATGAGTCGGAAACCCCAACAACATAATCATTCATATTTTACATCAATCTCTTTTGCTTCTTTCAATCCAATTGATCAAAACTTGCATTCATGTTTATTTTCTACAATTCAAACACAATGATTTCGTTTACAAGTCTAATTTAATCAAGAAATCACATAAGTGTTTAGGCCGTGAGTCTTTTGGGAAACGATACTTGGTCTTACCATTTTATTATTACTTGATACGATTCGGTACACTTGACGAAGTGTTAACAGTACGGTGTATGAGCACTTCGAGCTCACGTGCATATTCTTCCACATTCGTCTACCTTTCTTAAGTCGTTGCAGCTTAACCAAGAGTTCCCTAAAGTAGTGAGGAGGTACGAAGCGCTAGATTATAATGTCCTTAAAATGTTCCCATGTACTGGCGGGTGAGGTCATGGTTAAGTTTCTCCTATTTAGCCATTGTTTGGCATATCCTTCTAAAGCTAAAGAAGCTAACTTTACATGAAATACTTGATCTATACTATACAAAGCAAAAATATTATCTACATTAGCTATCCAATCTAAACAAATGTCAGGGTCTTCTTCTCCATGAAAGGAAGGCAATTTGAACTTGGAAAGAGGCATTATTGGATTTCCACTAGGACGATCCTCATGATGCTTCTTGGATGGTCTAAGTGTAACACCCAAATATTTTAAAGGGTATTACTGATATCTCACTTGCTCCGGGCACTAGATCTATTGTGAAATCGATCTCTCGACTAGGTGGTAAACCTGGTACTTCTTCTGGAAAAACATCCACATATTCTTCTACCACAGGTATTCCGATGATTTGTTCTTCAGTATTCTCTCTTTTCTCCTAAGCTAACACCACATAGCAGGTAGCTCCATCTTTGATATCTTTCGCAACGACTCGAGTTGAGCTTAGTTCTAAATCGTTCAAATTTAGAAACTCTATCTTTTGCTTCCCGCAGTCAATAAGAACGTGATTGGCAGTCAACCAATCCATTCCCAAAATAATGTCTAGATTTTGAAGGGGTAAGCAGATCAAGTTCACTTTGAACTTGCGTCCTGCAATTTGGATCGGGCATCCGACACAGACTGAACTGGTCGCAACTGGTCCCGATGCTGGTGTAGAAACTACTAATTCACACCCTAGATCATGCATCGATAATCCGAGTCTTTCTAAACATGCTAGGGATATAAAGGAGTGTGTGGCTCCAGAGTCAAACAAAACATATACGGATTCTCCTAACAACATATAGGTGTGTAAGATTAATGTACCTAGCTTAGTAGCCTCTTCTACAGACATTGCAAATACTCTTCCTGTTGCCCGGGGCTTTACTTCAGCAGAATCTTGTTGTTGTGGTTCACCCACTTTCTTTTTCTTTGGACAGACATTAGCAAAGTGTCCCGGATCATTGCAGATGAAACATCTCTTCCCTTCAACTCTTTCCCCAATAAGTTTAGGGCAGTCACGTCTGAAATGTGCCCCTCCACACTCAAAACACTTCATTGTTCCTCGATATGATAGTTGTGGTTTTTCATAAGGTTTTTTGTTGAATTTCATTGAAGATTCTCCCTTTGCAAGTCTGGAAACTCTACTTGGATCAAACTCCAACAATTCTATCATTCTGGCTTTCTCTACCAATGCTGGAAACTCTTGTATTTCCAATGGCATAAGTACCTTCTTCAGTTCATGCCTTAGTCCTCCCTCGAATTTTCGACATCTCCATTCTTTTGTGATATTCTGAGTATAAAACCTCGAGAGATAATTAAATTTTACTAAGTACTCTTGTACTGATAACCTTCTATGTTGTAAGGTCAGAAACTCCGCCTCCCTTGCAAATTTTGCACTGTTTGGAAAATATTTTTCCAAGAACCTTATCTTAAAGTTCTCCCAATTCAAACCCTCACCACGAACCGTCATCAACTGTTGCATACTTTCCCACCAATATTCAGCCTCACCCACTAAAAGAAATGATGCATAAGTTAATTTTTGTTCTTCTGAGGAAGTTATTACCCGAAAAATCTTCTCGTTCTGCCTTAGCCAAGAGTCAGCCTCATCAGGAGTAGCCTCCCCATTAAATTTAGTTGGATCATGCCTTAAGAAGTCATTCAAGCTAGAATGATTTTGAGGTACTTGATCAACTTGTTGTTGCTGCATCTTTGTCGAGTTTAAATGATTTCTTCAAACAGATAACAATACAATTTAGCACATGATATCAATTTCCTCCAATAGTCATTTTCATCATAACCATTAATAGTTTTACTAAGAATAATAATTTCACTCCCCGTAGTCCCAAAATACTTTCGAAAACCATTGCTCTGATACCATAATGTAACACCCAAATATTTTAAAGGGTATTACTGATAGTAGAGACTAAATTAATTTGATATCTCATATAAACAATCAAACTTTATTTCAATTACTCCAAAGTACAATACCAAACTTACAAACTTTAAACAATATAGTCTTCACCATTGAAATTTCAACTTATAAGTTTTACACAACATAATCTTCCCAATACAAATTTATTCTTTTTACAAAAATCCCTGAAAGTTTTTCCCCGCATCTCTCTCATCTCTAAGCTTTTTCAACCGCATCTGCAACATTATCTAATCACATATAACATGAGTTATATGATCATAGTACAAACAAATAAGGGTAAGCCAACCATATCATGAAATCATTAAACTTGTAATAAAAATATTATAATCATGTATTTCTGCAATTGATAAAATATCATTATTCCGATGTCCTTAATTCATCATTATCAAAATCATCTTTCTCATTTCCATAAATCTTACAAGTGTACCATGCTTACTCATGAAGCCTTATGGTCAGACCGCTCTCTGCCTGCTTCCTTAAGCCTCACTTATATACTATGTCTTACTTTCTGAAGCCTTATGGTCATACCCCTCTCTTCCTGCTTCTATAAAACTTATGAATCATATGTTTATGTCAAAGCCTTATGGTCAGACCACTTTCTGCCTGCTTTCATAAACCTCAGGTGTTACTTTGCTCATACCAAACTCTCATGGTATAACTCGAACATACTACTCCCGGTAGTAAACATCATTTCATAAGTAATGATTTCTCATATCCACTCCAACATTTCATAAAACCAACAATTCATACCCTCTTATCCACCTAACTCAATCATGTTCATTCTTTAATCATGAATTCATAATAACTCGTTTTGGTATCAATAAATTAAACATATTGCCAGATATCATGCTTCATATTATAAACTCATTTTGCCCATAACGAGTATAACTCAACATATTTTCACCAAACGAAGATCATGGATCAACCAAAATATATCAACATATCTTAGGAACTTCATATTAAAGTCTGGGCTCAATGTAATGATAAATAAAATATATATGAAATTTTTACCATGATAATATTATGCATCTACAATCAACTTGTTTTATTTTATTTTCATCCTAGTAGAGATTTTTCTTTACCCTAATTGGTCACCGGAGAGGACCCAGATGTCTGAACGCATCAAACTCACCTTCGACGCTAGCACATATGACTAGTCACAACTGACTGGACCAGGCCAGGGCTGCTCTATGATCAGGGATGTGCCAACTCAGGTTTTTAAGGTTCCTCTATCCTACCAACAAAGAAAGGCCCTCAATAATTAACAATTGATTTATTTAAATTATCTACCATGTTCTCTTATGCTCTAAATTTGAAATGCCAAATTTTAATGTATTCACTTCCTCTCATAGCAACCTCAAACAATATCTGTACATCTATTTAATACCCATATATAAGCTATTTCAGAACCCTTACTTCATACCTTCGAACAAGATCAATTTCAGCCAACAAACTCATTCAAATTAGGGGAATCAAGAAGTTGAATCTGGCAGAGTCGGTTAGACTACTTCTCATCCTTCCAGAAAGATGCAATAACAAAAAAATAGATAAAACAATAAAATTTCTAGGGAAACAAGAAGTTGAATTTGGCAGAGCCGGTTAGACAACTTCTAATCCACCCAAAAATACAATATAATTAAATAACAAGAACAATAACATGTCTGGGGAAACATGAAGTTGAATTTGGTAGAGCCGGTTAGACAACTTCTAATCCATCCAAAAATACAATATAATTAAATAACAAGAATAATAACATGTTTGGGGAAACAAGAAGTTGAATCTGGCAGAGCCGGTTAGACAACTTCTAATCCTTCCAAAAATGCAATAAAATAAATAAGTAAAGCAATAAATAGTTTGGGGAAACAAGAAGTTGAATCTGGCAGAGCCGGTTAGACAACTTCTAATCCTTCCAAAATACAATAAAAATAAATAAGGAAAGCAATAAAATGTTTAGGGAAACAAGAAATTGAATCTGGCAGAGCTGGTTAGACAATTTCTAATCCTTCCAAAATACAATAAAAATAAACAAGGAAAGCAATAAAATGTTTGGGGAAACAAGAAATTGAATCTGGCAGAGCCGGTTAGACAATTTCTAATCCTTCCAAAATACAAAAAAATAAACAACTAATAACATACAAATGACATAACATAATCAACATCACATTTTACAACTATCACACTTGGATATCATCACAGAAGCATACTCTTATTTAAATATCAAGATCATACAGAAACAAAATACTCCATATTCAAGATTTAAGATCAGACAAAAGCAGAATATAGCATGTTCCAGACTCAAGATAATACAAAAGGAAATACTCAAAGTTAGCTCCCCTTACCTCTATTCCAGACTTAGTTTCCTCTTCGCAAACCGTTCTCCGGAAACTTCCAGAATTTCCCCTCTTAACCTAGAATTTCCTTCAACTCTCTTCTCTCACAATTTCTCTAGAATTTTGGTGCCAATCTTCAGCCTCCCCCCTTTGGCTATTTATAGCCAAAAAATTTTACTATTCATTTTTACTATTCATTTTTACTATTCACTTTTACTATTCATTTTTACTATTCAAAAATTATTTTTTATTCACCATTCTTATCTCTGAATGATTAATTCTACGTGGAGTGTTCTCTTCCACAATTTATTTTAATATATATATTTTTTTTAACTATTCACTATTTACTATTTACTATTTACTATTCACTATTCACTATTCACTTTTCTTAAAACAAATCCTAAATAAGTTATCAAAAATTTGAAGCTCTCCCTCTAGAATTACTATAATTTTATATCCAAAAATTTACATTTTTCTATCCATTAAAATTATTATTACTAATAAAATGCTAAAATTTACTATTATAAATATTTTTTTTTCATGGGTCTTACACTAAGCATATGAGAAGAAACCTTGTGCTCTTGTTGTACATTCAACTTGAAGGCCTTATCCATTTTGTTGGTGAGAATATCAAGTTGCTTTTGCATTTGCTTGAAGGCTTTCTTCATGTCCAATTTGCTAGATTTGCTTCCATGAGTGCTATCTCCTTTGGAGGAAGACTGCCTTGAACTTGTAGACAAGTTTCTAACACAAAACAGTAGCAAAAACTCACAAGAAAAGAGTTAGAAAAGCAGCAAAAAATCACTGAAAATAGCAACACTTTTCTTGGTTAAAAGCTCACGGTTTTGGCTAAAAACAATGAAGGATCACTCCACTCACTTGCACCCTTCACTCACGATAGAATGATGTCTCAAATTCAAAATTTTAGAGTACAAAACAAGTGACAAAGACAAGTGAAATGATTTACAATCCAATCTCAACAAATACAAAAACACAAACCAAGAGACATGCAATTCAAGAGGCCAATAATCAAATGAAAACTACTAGACAAGTGATGCAAAAGGAACCTATGAAAGCAAGGAAACTGGCACAAAAAATGGCAACACACTAGATGACTAATAAGAGACAAAACAACAAGGAAAGAAGGAATCAAAACATAGGCACATGTAAAAAATACTGTAGCAAAAAATTGACACAAACAAGAGGCAATTCACACCAAAAAACTCTATGCATACATGAAGAGAAAGATCTAAAAATGAGTGGAAATAATTTGGCATGCTTCAAACCTATATGTTCTGTAAATTCATGAGAAGAGAGGCTCAAAATTAAGCTGTCAAACACACTAAACAGGTTGGTAAAGTCTCGGCCGAACCACCACTTAGGCAAATAGATTGGAATTTTTTTTCTGGATCGTGTAGAATTGTATTGAACTAGTCTTGGCCAAGCAGTGTTTAATTGATTAAGTGTGTTTTATCAAAGCTAAAATGTGTTTTGTTTAAGATTTCTACTATTGCAGAACATACAAGCAAAGCCTACAGACTTAAATCATAAGTTGACCCAACTCAATTCAGCATACAAGAGAAAGACTTTTAGCAAGTGCAATTGCAAGAAAAATTTCTAGAAAAATCTTAAAGAGGAAGCACATATGACTCAAAGCAAAGGAGAAACAAGCAAGAAAGGCTCTAAACATACCAGCCAAGACAAAAGTTAATAGCTGGAAAAGGCACACAAAAAGGAATTAGAAGCCTACCTATTGAAGAACTCCAAAGATGCTTGTTGCTTGTGCTAGAAGGTGTTGTTTGTACTCTCTGGACAACAGCATATGAACCTATTTTTGGCACTTGATTGGAGTATTTGATCAACCTTAAGAGTGTGTTGATGGTGTATAATGTCCAGGAGAGGAAATTCAGCCACCAAAGTACACAAAACAACAAGCACATATAGCAAACAAATTAGAATCACTGAAACAGCAAGCACTGGATGGAGTAGTGAAGGAAATAACACCAATTGCACATAGTAAAAAATGGAATTAAAATGAAACAAAGACTGGATATTTTTCCTAACATGTAAACGAAACTAAAACAAAATCACTGAATTTGGAGTTAAAATGAGCAAGATATGATACAAACAAAGTGCACCAAAAATCAATGTTTTTGCTGACCGTGAATAATAGCGTTGGGTGCTGGCGGAAATGAAAACAAGGCTTTTTCTAACATACATTCCTAAAATGATCAAACCAATGGCTCTAGATACCATATGATAGGGAATAACATGCTTAGAAAGAAATAATCCTAAGACTAATCTTGACATTTAAGCAATGGAATTAAAAAATTAAAATGGAAGAGAAAAAGGATAGGAAAACTTATGAGTTAGAAGACAGGCCACTTGAAACGATCCGAGATAAGTAAGACCCAAAAAAACAACTAGGAGACAGAATTGTATCTCAAAGAGGATAAGCAAATGAATGCAAATCACTCTTATATTCATTCAATAAAAGGTGTGTACAAAAGGAGACCTTTAGGTTGCTTATATAGCGTTAAGAGATGAAGTAAGTGGAGAGAACTAAAGGATGTGGGACTTAAAAGGCCTTCAAGTCTGGATAGCAGCACCTAAGGGTGTTCTAAGTGCCACATCTCTCA
This sequence comes from Vigna reflexopilosa, assembly GCA_027742785.1. NCBI lineage: Eukaryota > Viridiplantae > Streptophyta > Magnoliopsida > Fabales > Fabaceae > Vigna > Vigna reflexopilosa. The sequence continues at coordinate 16,164,400 of CM050924.1, forward strand.
ATTATCCAACTCTTTAAGGGTTTACAAGATTCCTAACTAGTCTAGAACTCAAAGCTAAAATTACACATGATCTTACTTCCATTACAAGCAACTAAAAGGAGAAGAGACTTATTTATTCTTCTTTTTTTTAAATCCAAGCTATGTGAAGTCCCACATTGCTTGTACCTTAAAGAAAAGAAGAATATATAAGCTTTTTTACAACTAAGCAAAGAGAAAGAACTAGAAACTAGAATAGGCAAAATACAAGCCTAAGAAAACATATGTTATTTATTTTTATACTTGTTGTCACTCTTAAAAATCTTCATGGTTGCCCCATCTATGATCATATCACTAAAGCAATTAGTCCCTTACTTGAAAGATGACCAACAACTCAAAGACCCCTAAAGAACTCTTAAGTGCATGATAACTCAAACGACCCCTATGAACAACACAAACACGATCAGGCATATAAAAAGGATCAATAATCAACAAAGACTAGCAAGAAGAACACAAACACCACATGTGAATCGAAAGGAGCTACATGCAAACGAATACCTTATAGACCAAAAGAGGGTAGAAAACTAACTTACCCTATTAAAGAAAATGATGGGATGATCTTGATGATTTCACCACTAGGAGAGATCCTACTGTCTTCAATCTTCATAAGGATGAACGATTTGTGAGATATCTTAGAAGAAGGGAGGGAGTTCAAGAAAAAGGTTTTAGAGAGTTTTTTAAAATAATGAAAACTTGTTTATAAAAATTATGTTTATATTTTAGACTTTTAATATTAAAATAATTGAGTCTCATTTTAAACACACTATCAATTCTAAAATACAAATCTCTAGACTCTTACACAATGAACTAACTTGCATATTACTTATATTTTAAAAATAATTATCTTTTATACTGAAATTCTAAGTTTTTCCTTCCCGCACCTCCTCCACATTCTTCTGTTACACCTCTATGTTAATGTTTCTTTATCGCTTGAGAGTGATCGCTTTGAAAGGATTAGAAGCAAGCTTTATAACTTCTACACCTTTCTTTCTTCAGGCGCTCCTCTATGTTGGTTCACCATTCCTCCAGGTTCCTTTGCGTTCTTTAAAAATAACAAGAAAAAGAAATAATTAATACTTTATTTTTTTATTTTTTAATTTTCTATATGGTTAAGTGACTCCCTTAACCTACCAATTCATAATGAATTAAGTCGAGTTGATAAATTTCTTGTTCATCATAAAATAAGTTAAATTGAGTTCACTCATTTTTAATCTAACTCGTAGTGCAAACTCGTGAGTCAGATTAACTTATTTAACACCCTAATTTTGTGGAGGACTTAAATTTTAAGATTAAATATGTATATAGTTCTTAAATTTGAATATGAAATTAGAATTAGTTCATATCACAAACTTTAATATATTTTGGTTCTCAAACTTTAAAAATAAATGATATATATATTATTTTTAAGTTTAAAGATCAAATTGTATAAAAAATTGAAATATAAATAAATTATAATTCTGTATACAAAATGTAAAGACTAAAAATATATTTAATCTTAAATTTTATTATCATATAAGATATTCTAATTAAGAAATATTAAAATTATAATATCTCTTCAATTTATTTTGACACGTAAAAGTATCAATTCAAATTAATATACTTATATATATATATATATATATATATATATATATATATATTAAAAGTTGAAGGGAGAAAGTTATAGATTAATCTAACTCAACACTTGTTCTCTTTTAGCCCTTGTTTATTTGAGTGAATTTTGGAGGTAAGTGAGAGTAGATTTGGAAGTAATTTTTTTTAATGTGTCACATCAATCAAATTTTACACTAATTCTCACAAACTTTACTTCCAAATTCACTCTCAGTTACCTCCAAAATCTACTCAAATAAACAACAAAAAGTTTACCTTCAAATTCTCTCAAATTCATTTAATTACTCTTCCTCAAATTCATTCAATCACTCTCCCTCAAATCCATTCAAGTGAACAGGGGCTTATTGACACAAATTGACGTACTGGGGACTATACATGTTAAAAACTTAAATTTCATAACTCAACATATTTTTGACTCAGTAAATCATTTTTCAGTTTAAATTGTTTTAGCTTTTGTAAAACATTAAATATTTTTCATTTTTTAAAATCATAATAATTTATTCTGTTAAAAAATTTAAGCGCACTCAAAATGAATATTTTTTTATAACATGATTTAATTCAAGGATATAATTAATTACATCGTGAACTAATTATTAGGATTTATTATTACTTGAACTGCAATTTAATTTAATGCGATGATTGATTAAGTTTTGAAAATTTAAGATGGTAAAAAGATGAGATATGAGTTACTTTTATTAAAGGCTTCTCTTTCTAAGTCATAATTATATTTGAGGTTTTCTTTATCGATTTAGGCAAATTTAAGATATAAATTACGAAAATGGATAAACTTGAAAAAAAATTATGAAAATAATCGAGTAGTGCAGTCACAACATGATTTTAAATATAGAATTCGTTAATTTTTCATACTATTTTTAAGTTGACCGTGTTGAAAATTGAAATTCGTTTTAGGGAAAGATGATTTCAAATTTGATAATATGCACCGATTATCAGTTTCAATGCCTCCACCAACCTTTTCTTTGGTGAGATCAACGGTGAGATGAACGGTAGTATTGAAGTCCAAAGCATTCTTGTGCATCAACATAAGTATCCCTTTTATCTTGTTATGATGATTCTCTCCTTGGTGGAGGATTCTTGAAACCCCTAAAACTTGAAATATCTTTCATAAAATGAGAAAGAAATATAAAAACGATAGCCTACGCAACACTTCTAAAGTCTAATACAGTTCAACCAAGACTTGATATAGTTCGACCAAGACTTGATACAACTCGATTAAGATCTAAAACAATCCGACCAAGTTTTGACAAAACTCAGTCAAGGTCTGATATAGTTCAACCAATGTTTCATAAATCTCGGCCAAGATTTGAAACAACACGGTCACAATCTGAAACAACCCAAACGACAACTCATTTAAGTTCGACGTGAGTCCCACAGCCCGTCATCAGTCTGGTTTCATGTAAAAATTAAAAAATTTGAACTCATTTCCATGCAATATTAGAATTTCACACCTTGGTCGAGTTATGTCAGAACTTGATCGAGCTGTGTCAGACCTTGACTGAGTTATATCAAATCTTTGATCGAGGTGTGTTAGACCTTTGACCGATGTGTGTTAGACCTTGGTCGGACTTTATCATACCTCGGCCAAACTATTCAAACCTTGGCCAAGTTTCATTGAATCGTGCCCGAACTACGTCAAACCTTGGTTGGATTGTCAGAGTGTGTAATTGACTATATCACATTGAAGTCATTGTAAAGAATGATGACTTTCAATTTCAACACAGTGAAAACAAAAGTCGTACAAAAATGTGTAAGTTACTGACTTCTCTATTTAAAGTTGTGTGGGATTGCACAACTTACACATTCTCGTAATTCATTTCAAATCTGTATATTTCTATAATTATTGCACCAAATATATCTAAACAGATAAAATAAAAACTATATTTGACCTAACACATTATCGTACTCCAAGTTTGTTTTTCGGCTTTGACTTAATTTCATTTTTTACTTTTATAATTTACATTACGTGTGGTTTTACTTTTAATTTTCCGTACTTTTAAGGACCTAAATGAACAAATATTTTTTTAGACAAAAAAATCTTTAAATAACAACTAATTCTAAAAAAAAATAATAAAAAATAATTAATTATTATAATAACTAATTTAGATACTATAACATCCCAAAAATACAATATAAACTATATAATAGAATAATTACATTTAATAATAGTCAAGATCAGTCTTCCACTAAGATAACGAACGCTTATGGTCGAACGGCCTTACATATAAGTTTCAATTAAAATTGCACGGGATAAGTGAAACATGACCGATCGGTTTACAAAAGAAACTACTGAACGGTCAGACAAAAATCAAAAGAAGAGGTAACCGAACGATCACCTCACAATAAAACTAAACTACTATCCAAACGGTCTAATGTTCGGTCTTCACTTCTACTTCTACCGAATTTTCTTCTTCCAGCGCCTCTTCCAGCAGCGCATCTCCTTCTGCTCACATCCACACGGATGATCATTGCAACGACAAGACGGACGCACAAGACGAGACAACACAAGGAAAACACAGGGTAAGCTTATGTAATTTAATTCATGCATCAACATATAAGTTAAACAATCCAACATACAATAGCATTTCAATGTACGTATCATACAAAGCCTATCACTAGACTGACCGTCCGGACTGTATGAAATCTATGTAGAAAAGTGTTGCTATTTTGAGTGATTTTTTGCTACTTTTCTAACTCTTTTCTTGTGAGTTTTTGCTACTGTTTTGTGTTAGAAACTTGTCTACAAGTTCAAGGCAGTCTTCCTCCAAAGGAGATAGCACTCATGGAAGCAAATCTAGCAAATTGGACATGAAGAAAGCCTTCAAGCAAATGCAAAAGCAACTTGATATTCTCACCAACAAAATGGATAAGGCCTTCAAGTTGAATGTACAACAAGAGCACAAGGTTTCTTCTCATATGCTTAGACCATCCAAGAAGCATCATGAGGATCGTCCTAGTGGAAATCCAATAATGCCTCTTTCCAAGTTCAAATTGCCTTCCTTTCATGGAGAAGAAGACCCTGACATTTGTTTAGATTGGATAGCTAATGTAGATAATATTTTTGCTTTGTATAGTATAGATCAAGTATTTCATGTAAAGTTAGCTTCTTTAGCTTTAGAAGGATATGCCAAACAATGGCTAAATAGGAGAAACTTAACCATGGCCTCACCCGCCAGTACATGGGAACATTTTAAGGACATTATAATCCAGCGAAGTATCGTTTCCCAAAAGACTGACCGTCCGGACTGTATGAAATCTGTGTAGCTACAGGCGTTCGTGCACCCGGGTGATGTAGTAATTAGGATACACTCAACAGCTGCCACCCGAGGTTAGCCCTATCTGTCCAAAGTACCCCTAAGGACTAGGACCTCCTGCCGTTCCCACACATGACCTACCCTCCTCTACGTGAAGACGAGTACTCACGGAACATCAGGATGAACGGCCAGCTTAGCATGCCCACAGTCATACTTTACCAATTCCAATATTCATACATGAGTTGTTCCTCCCCGGAACGCTCGTCCATAATCCACAACATTTCTAAATCACATTTTCTTCATCTTTCATTAATAATATCTCAATGAACTATCTCGAACAAAGATTCCAATAAACTCTAAAATGACGAACGTTCAACCCGAACTGAGAAAAAGATCGAACACGTGGAATGAAAATGAGAGATAACAAGTACAATATTATATTCCAAGGACGAATGGGACGAACGTCAAATTTTAACCTTTAGTCAATTAGATGAACTGACTCTTGAGAACTCACTCAGAACATTAAAAGAAAACTAAACCAAGGACGTGGACTCTAGTGTGCAAACAATGAATAAGGATATTTCTAGGTATTCAAAAACTGGTACTCAGAGTGATTTACATGAAGAAAACCGAACGTTGGGGTTTAATTGAGTTTAGTATCAAGGAATCCAAAATGTCAGTCAAAGAGTGAACGCTATAGAGAGCGAACCCTAGAGGGCTTAAACGAACGCTCGTATATAAAAATTTAGCTTACGGAAATGGAACGAGTGCCTGGTATAAGACCAAACATATTTTATTAGGACGAACACTTGATATAAAACCAGGTGTTACTAACAGGATATCAAGACAGAACTATACTTGGTCGAACGCTCAAGCACAGTCTTTCGAAGTGAAGACGTTCGTCCTCAACTAGGATTCTTTCCAAATGGAAGAATCCACTACAAATTCAAATTCACTAGAAAACCGAACGGTTAAGGACCGTTCAGTAACGTACATACTCTTTCTTAGGGAAATTTCATATTAAAATTCATATATATTCAAACTCATTTCTTAACATATAACTTCATAACTTTCCACATTCATATCATAATTTCTTTCATATTTCATAACATCCAAACATAGAAATTTCATATATTTCATGCATCAGAACATAACACAGACATATTTCATTTCTAGTCATCAAATCAACGAACGTTCATACAACACAGTAAACATCCAGATTAAATTAAATAAGCTTCTCTTACCTCTTAAGGTGGTCGAACGTTCACAGATATGGGCTAGGGTTCTCCTTCTAACAGAGGCCTTAATGTTCACGAACTATAACCAACATAAAACCAGATAGATACTCAGAATGATAGGATCAACTCATGCAACCATGAATCTAGGTTTGCATGTTACAGAAAAGACACGAATGGAGGAAGGATGAACTTACCAATTCAGAATCTTAAACTGCTAGGTTCAAACGATCGTCCTCTACGCCGGAAGTGTAGAACTGGTGCCTGAAGTGTGATCGAAGAGGAAAAGAGTGAGTTTTGGTAGAGAGAAGGGAGAGATGTTTAGAGAGAAGGAGGAGAAATGAAGATCAGAGTTTTTGGAGAAGAAGAGTGCATGCAAAGAGAGAGAGTGTCGCGGATTTCAGAAAAATCAATTTTGTTTAAAACGGACGTCCGCTCTCCTGCTGACACCTGCATTCCACTATCTGATTTTCAGATCCTCCTTTCTTGACACCTAGCGTCCGTTCAAAGGGGTTTTGGGTGCGTTTTTAATGATTCTGACAGGAGGAGTTTTTGGGTGCATTTTTCCGAGATCTCACAGATACTAAGGTAAAAATTATTGATAGTTAAGGTAGTCACTATTATAAATAACAAATTATAATTAATAATCTATTAGAATTTAAATTGTTTATTAATATCAACTATCAAAATTTTAACTATTAGTATTTATAATATAATAAAAACTCTAAATTCGTGAACAAATGTTGTCTCTAAAATTTTTAAACTTTTATTTTCTGCTTACTAATTGAGCTTTTATAATAAATTTAAATCATGAGATAGTTTCAAATTTTACATTTTTAAACTGGGTAGAAATTTATTAAAATTTAAAGATTTTTATATTACCATGTCGAGATCTTAAACATTAAATGTATTATTTGTAAGATCTTGAATATTAAAAGGAGAAGTACAGGTTTTCACTATAAAAATTGAGTATTTTTAAGAATAATTATCAAGATTTTCAAAAGAGTAAAAGAAAAGTAACATTTTGAATTTTCTTTTATTAAAAATAATGGAACAATTGATATAAGATCTTAAAATGAGATTTATATCTAAAAAATGATTTTTTTATGTTATATCGTGATATCGAGAAACTGAAGCGTACAATGATGTCAAAGTAAAATTTTACATTAAACATACTCTTATAAAAGTAAATTTGAGATTGTTGGATTTAATACGATATGTAATTTTTCTATTGGCTAGATACAGATATAAAAGAAATTAAAAGGTTACTTGATTTCATTTATAAATATTTAAGCAAAAAGTTAAAAATAAATGTTTGAAGTAGAAAAAAGGAAAATAAATGTTATATGGATAGAGGAAATTAATTTATTTACCCCATATAAAATTCTAAATTACCATAAATATAAACAAACTTACATGAAATTTAAAGGTATACTTTTATTTTCTTTTGTTTCACTCCATTTACAGAATCAGATATTAATTTGTTTGTAACTATCATCATTCCAAAAAAGCTTTTTCAAATAAAAATTGAATACAGAATTTTCTTGTGAGGGATAAAATTTGTAAGAAATATTCTACTACATCATCACTTTGATTGAAAAACCCATGGAATTCAAAATGAAAAGCATGATCCAACAAAAATCTGTGTGCATTTATGGCCATATCCACCACCTTAAGTACTAAAATAATACAGAAGCAGTAACTAGCTGTCTTCTTTAACGTTCTTATCCATTATCTTCATCCACATTCATTACTCTGTACCTACAGCTGTCTCTCCAGCTGCCATTTCTGACCTATAATTATTGTGAACACCCACTAGATTTTTTCTTTCACTTTAAAGAAACAATATAAAAAAGGTATAAATAATAAAATATGGAAAAGTTTAGTAGTAAATTTTGAAATTTAATTATAGTCAAATTATTAAATGTTCAATTAAGTTAAATTACTTACATTTTAACCTTTTTTTTTTAAATATGTTTTTAGTCCCTAAACTATTGGTCATTTCTGGTTTTCGTCCCTCTTCCAAAGTAAGGTACACTTTAATCCTCATTTTTTAGAAAAACGTTCGTTTTAGTCTTCAAAATTTTGTTTTTAGTCCTCAAAACGTTCGTTTTTTTGACTAAAACGAACGTTTTTTAAAGATTGAGAACTATAGTGTACCTTACTTTGGAAGAGGGACGAAAACCAGAAATGGCCAATAATTTAGGGACTAAAAACATATTTAACCCTTTTTTTTTACTGTCCGCTAGCAAGTTATGAAATGTTTCGTTGTTGTGACTACAATTTGTCTTCTAAGACGGAAGAGTTTTAATAATAGTCCGTTTCATAAATTACTTTATGGTAATTTTGTCGTTTTCGAATTTTGGCAGTGTTTTGTTTTCCAATAACGCAATATGACAATTTTTTCTAGTATATAGAAAACAACTTAAAATTATTGTTTAAAGTAAAAAAGTTATAGTCTTAAAGTCAGGGTTATTCCAATCATAAATTTAGAGATGTAAATTTGATCTAGGAGGATTTGGTCTTGATCAAGTTGAGTTGAAACTTCAAAAAAACTCTACTAGATCCAAAAACACTCCATTAAAAATTTTTCAAGAACAAAATGGTTATAAAAACATGTGATAAATCCATTACAAATATTCACACGAGATAAAATAGATAATACATAGAATATAATTAAATACTTATAAGTAAAATAAGAGATGCGATAGATGTTAACTCTTTGACAAGTACACTAAATCGATACAAGTAATGAAATGAAAGTCTAAGTATTATTTTTCTCAAGAGATTTACGTTTTTTGTGTGACTAATTATGATTTATTTACTAATTCAGTGATTAAAAAGGTCATGGTTTGATTCATAATGATGAAAACACATTGTAAACAACTAAATCGTAAGATTTATAATGTGATTTGGTAAAAGCTTCATCGGGATTGGATTTCATGAGCCAAAATAATGCAATAATCTATACAATATATCTCTATCTCCTTCAAACATTCGCACTGAAAGCATACTAGTCCTAATTCTTTAGGAATAAGTTCTAAATATGTATGTCAAATTACTAATTCCTTAGTCAAGTTATCATACAATTCACATTAACATTAGATGTCTAGAATGACAAGGTTATTAAGTCTATTCCTAAATCTAAAACACTTGGCTATTCTACCTTTGTGTAAATTCCAATTCATTTCCCAATGATTCGATATTCAAATTGCATGATATTCCAACATACACATAAATAATCTAGATAGAACATATGAATAAGAAAGAAATTACATTAGGAAATGAATTGGAATTTAGATACGAAAATCTACATCAAGTATGAGTTCATTACATCTAATCCTAATGAAATGAGAGTTTAATTACTCCTATGCATCTAGAACATACAAGTTGGATGAAATTGATGGATTAAATAGAGTCTTGATGCCCTAGATTCGCCTCTGATAAAAAATCCAAGTTTCTTCGCATTTCCACACACCATAACTACCTTTCTTCTTTCATAGACACAATAATCACTTTTAGAAATTAAACTCTCACTACGTGAGCTTAAACATTCACTAGGCGAGAAAAACTCGCTTTCAACTGCTTTATCTCGCTAAGTAAGACAACATACTCGCTGGGCAAGTATCAAGCTTGGGCGCTGAGCGAGAAGGTCGTGGCAGACAATCTTCCAATCTCCTTTAACTGTCCATTTTCCTACACAATAATATAAAAAAAAACACATTATACTTAATATGAAAGAAAAGAAAAAATCTATATCTTTCCATGAGAAAAACACATGTATTAATCAATGCAAATATAAGGTTAAAAATAAGAATGAAAAATAAACACACTTATCAATACCTCACATGGTGGTAGCATTATGATAATAGAAAGGTCACAGGTTGGATTCCTAGTGAGGAGATTTATGAAAAAGTATTTTATGCAATATTTTTCAATGCATTCACGTGGAAAGTTGACTCTAAAAAAGGGATAATTGTAACACCCCTAAGTGAGTGACACTAGAAAATAAAAAAAATCTAAAATTTACGCCAAATTCTTTTTTTTTATATTTAAAAATAACATCGCGGAAACAAAACCTCAAAACTTTAAGCGTCTTACAACATTTTCAAACCTTGCAAATATCAAATCCATTACTCAAAAACATAAAATAACTTTAAAACACAATAAATTTCCCATAGCTATTCCCATATCTCTCGTCGTGTTACTCCATCCCTGTCTTATCTGCAATGTCATCTACTCCCGTACAAGTACGATCATCGTAGGTGGAACCACAACCATAAAAGGAAAGGGTGAGTAACTAAGAACATAACATAGCATATAATTTCAATGTCAAAACATCATAACATGGACTATCCTAGTCATAACCTTACAATACATCACATTATTCAATTCACAACCCAGATCATCACCACCCAGACAATCATAGTCATAACATCACAATACATCATGGTATTTGAAACAATGACTCAGATCATTCTCACAAGCTTCTATTGTTTCCTTGAATTTTGTCGTACGAAACTTGTTTCGCAAAACAGGGCAATTCGAGCCGTCTTCCATCGCAACTTCAGACCTATCTTCCCTACTCCTCAAGGAGTTATGAGTAAAAACTTCCGTTAGGCGCACCCACCGAGCAATATACTCACACGAGCCGAAGTGATTGGGCGAGACATCCAACCCTCTCTAGTCCTCGCGCACGAGGAAAGGGTGACACTCGAATCTCAGTCTCCGTAGAGACTCAACACACTATCGTATTGCAATACGAACACCATCCATTCGACATAAATTCTAAGGAAATGACAGAACGCTTGCTCTCACAACTTCACCATCACAACCATACACAGATCACCATCACATACAAAGTCAACCAAAATTCAATGACCAATAATTAATTAAAAATTCACAAATAGTTAAATAACTTAATTTAATTATTTTTCTTATTGACGCACCCCCGTGAAATTACTAATTTCACACTTCCACCAACTAGAACAACATTTCTAGTGCACCCCCACTTTTTACTAAATTCCTAAAAACACCTAATTTTGATACACCCGTTTTTACTCTAAACACACTCCCTTCTACACCTACCTTTTCAAGTGGGCCCAAAGGCCATTAAATTACATTTTTCTCTCACTTCCAAGGTAGGTCCCACTTTAAGTCACTCATTTCTCACCTAAATCACTCTTTCCCTCTTCATTTACGTAAAAGGCAAATGAGAAGGATCAACCTTATGAGATAACTACTCTCCTTCCATTTCTCTCACCCAAAACCGTGGACCTTACCCTAAATTTACCACTTTCACTCTCTTTTCTAATATTAAAACTTACCAATTCACTTCTCCTGCACATACTCTGTTATGCACACCACCATCTTCACTCTTTATTTCATTTTTTTTTCTCCTTCATTAACTCACGGCCCCACACCTACTCTCACACCTTATTTCATTTTGATTTTCTCTCTTCATTCTACGTAACACACACCCCATGCATTCCCATCCTCTTTTCTTATTATTTTCTACCCATTACGTAACCCAACACACACTCTCTATATTTCATTTTTCGTTCCCCTTTGACTTTTCAACATCCTTTTTTAACTCACCTTTCTCCCACTCATCTCACGGCAATCACATACACACACCTCCTCTCAAACCTTCAGTTTTTCTTTCCCAACTAAAACCCAAAAACCACCTTTCTTCTACTCCTCTCTCACTCCCGACGTTTTTTATTTCACGCTGCAACAAAACCGAAACTCCTCCCATCTTCATGCTTTCTTATCTTTTTCTATTCCACTTTCAAGAAACCCCACTGAAACATAAATTGCCCATCATACCTCCCCCCTTTTCTTTTCTTCATTTAACTTAAGCACAACACACACAACCTCATTACTTTGTCAACTCTTCCCACCCTTTCTTCCATTTTTCTTCAATGCACTCACTCTTGCGTACACCTTCCTTGCCTCGGTTACATAATCTTCATTGAGCCCATCTTTATCTTTCACTTCTATCCTTCTTCCTTCATGCTCTTCTTCCATCCTTGGTACCAAACTTTTTCTTCCTTCTCTAAATTTTATCAAGGTCGTGCACTCCTTAGATGAGAGCCAACCACTCATACACCACTCACCAACACTCACTTACGTTTTCTATAGGCCAAGCCTTTCTCTTCCATTAAGGAAGAGAAATCTCACTTCCCTCCTACCCACACTCTTGGTCAAAGAATGTAGATAAGTGTCCACAATATTTTTCAATCATGCAAAGTAAAAAGGAATGCAATACATCATACCATACAACATGGTTTAAGTGTACCCATAATAGATATTCATAAACATACACATTCCAATGTACCCCAAAGCATGTATACCCTTTCACAATCCAACTTTTCATAAAGCAAACATGCATAACCCATGGTGTACCCTTTTACAACATCATTTCGTAAATACACATGTATACCCCAATATATAGCCATGCAACATTGACATATTCCAACCATGAACATGGATAGCCATTCTCCATACCAACCACACGTGAACATAGCACAAAAAGAAGAATGCATGCAAATCATTTTAACATAACCTTCTACCCATCATACACCATATTATATCCCAAGTTAAACCCCTTACCTCTAGTTCCAAGCAAGCTTCCAAAGTCCATAGGTTTCCTCCCTTCACTAGACTCCAAGCCCTTCTCTTCTCTAGGTTCCTCTTCAAGTTATGTCCCAAGCTCCAAACTAGGGTAACTCTTTTCTTCTCTCTAACCTAATAGTCCCTAACACTTCCACCCAATCAAGGTTACTCATAAAGTCACTCTACACCACTACCTTCAAATTCTCATTCCTAACTCTTCATTATCCCAATAAGACTTCACTTTAATATGTGTAAATGACAGTTTTAAAGTGTGTTAAAGTGCTTCCATCATCCTCATTTATGTAATCTATAACTCTAATGGAATTGGTAACCTCCCAAGGAATTCAAAGGTCTCTTCCAAGCTTTTTTTAAGGCTAAGAAAATGTGCCCCAACCCATGAAAAAAAAAATAGAAAAAAGAAAAGCTAATGGCCTTGCATTTTAACGTAACTTTAGAAAAGAAATGGATGAGAAGCAACACCCCTCCCTGAAACGTTCACGCTTCTATAACAAAAGCAACCCCACTTTTTTCTCTCTCCAACCATACAATTAAGACAAGCAAAACCAAAGAGAGAGTAACTCCTCTACAACACACACACATCGTAAAAAGGAGGGTGCAATTCTCCACTTTCTCTCACCAATTACATGCACAAAGCTATTATTAAAATACCACAACACTTACACTCTCTCTTTCTTCATTTAATGATAGAAAATGAGCAAAGAAGGAGCTAAACAAATTCACTCACGTCACAGATTGTAATACGCTCCAAGAATCAAGAACGTGAAGAATTTGAAGAATCTTGAAGCATTCTTGAGAGGCACTTAGTGGACTTCATTGACTGATCAAACTCGCACTACTTAGGTGTATCTTTTGTGATCAGAAAATATTTCTGCAATCGGGGATTGTGGTGTTTCCCTGTACTTGGTTGACAGGAAGAAGAGTGAGGAGTTCTTGGACTTTAAGAGTATTCTCAAAGGGTTTCTACAACAAGAACTGGTGTTTCTGTGTGTGCAAGTGTATTATGTTCTATATTTGATTATTGAGTGAGGAAGGTGTTTACATTTATGAGAGTATGTTCATTGTAAAACCTTTGATTGGAAGGGTGATTGGATGTAGGCATTGAGGCCCAACCAAGATAAAAATCCTGAGTTTGCTCTTCTTTCTCTATCTCTTTACTTTACATTGCATACGCACTTTACTTACAACGCAAGGGAGTTTTAAAGATCATTCTAATTCTGCAAAAAGATTTGAAAAGTGCACGTTTTTATAAATAACAAATTCACCCCCCTCTTGGTGTTGAGAAACAAGCCTCATCATTTCTAACAATTTCCACAATTCCCTAATTAGTCTTAGCCTTGTCTTCCATTTCAGTTAACCTATCCTCCACCCTAACCACTTTACAAGCCTTCACAAAGCACTGATGATCTTGAGTGTGCACATGTTCAATAGTTGAGATTAGAGTTTGTACAAGCCTATGGTAATGTTACTTAGCTTAGTGTGTTGAGAGTGATGTACGAATTCCAAAACACATGAGAGTTGAGAGTAAACACTAATCTATGAGGTCAAGTTGAATTTAGTAGTTGGTTCTTTCAAATTCTATTGCATAGTTACCTTATTTTAGCAACTTCTAACATGCTTGGTTGTCTTGATTATGTTTTATAAGCTTTAAAATTTTAAGATTTTCAATGATGTAGTAGGATTAATTTCAGTGTTGTTTGGTTTGTGAAATGATTTGCTTCTTTTTCCTCTTTGTTTCTTTTCTTCATTTTCTTTTTCCCCTGCATAGGAGGGCAGTCCTCTAGTTTTGCAATCTTTTAGGTGTTTAAGAGTCTATGTTAGTCTTTAATTGTCTAGAATTAGGATAGTTTTACGTTTTTCCTTTAATTCTTCAATTTTATAAAATTGTAGTTAAAATTAGGTTTTTATTAGGAGCAATTTTTAGTATTTGTTAATCATCAGGAAATTAGTATTTTTGAAAAAAAATCTTGATTTAAACCCTCAGATCGTCCTCATATTTGTTGGGGAAGCTCAAATGGATCCCGTATTTGCAGCTATCTCAATTGGGTCCAAACATTTGAAAAATTGAGCCAATTAAGTCATGTATGTTAAGTTCTCATAGACGATGTTAACAAATGCTGACGTATTGAATAATTAATACGTTGATGTCAAAATATTTTATTACGTGGATTTTTTATTTAATTTAAGAGATTACGACATGGCAAAGGGTTTTACTTATTTTCATATTAGGGATTTATTTACTTTCATAGTTTCGATTAAAGACATTCTCGTCATCCCTGAAGTCACCGTTCATAGCCAAGCTCTACCGTCCCAATTTCACACCCCAAACGCCAAGCTACCATTAGTTATCTTCTTCCACGGTGGTGCCTTTTGCATCTTTTCCCCCTCCGACCCTCTCTACCACAACTCCATCAACAAACTCATTATACAAGAAAATTGCATTTTATATACTGATTATTATATACGGATTTGAATCCGTATATAATAAAAATGTTACATATGGATATTATATACGGATTCGTTATATCCAGATATTATATACGGATTTTATATACGGATTTATAATTAATTAATAAATAAATAAAATTAAGTTATTTTAAGTCGTCAACCCTTTCTTTTTTTTCTCACTCGCGCTGCAACCATTTCTTGTTTGGAAAAAGGGTCGAGGCACTCCCACCACCAAACCTATTCTTCTTTCTCTTTCACTTCAACCCTTCCTAAATCAGTGTTCTGGTCGTGGTTCTCTCTCGTCGAGCCCTCCTTCCCCTTCTGTGGAGCCTCGGTTCTCTTTCGTTGAGCTTTCGTAGGTCGCGCATTGAAACCCTAATTTTCCCTCATTCGAACCATCATTGTGCGGCCTTGGTACCATGGTTAATTGGTAAGTAATGTTTAATTCTCATTGAGCTAAATTTTTGAATTGCAAAAACCCTAATCCTCTTTTTCTCTCATCCATTTTCAATTTATGCAATTCCTCGCGTGATAAGGTTCTATTTCTTCCCCGCAAAGCTATTTTGCACGAATTTCTTTTTTCTACATTTATTTCCTGTTGTTAATCACCCAAGATTTAAAGCTTTTGTTGCACTAGAAAACAGATACTTTTCGTGCTTGCGTTTTGATTTTCGCAATGGCCTCCAAAGCTCCTAGATCGAGGATTGGTCACGAGAGTAGAGCCAAACTGCAAAAGGTTAGTTTGTGTGTTCATCTTCTTCATAGTCGTCTCTCGGCTTTTTAATTTGTTTTTGTTTTTTGTTTGGATAATTCCGGCTTTGAATCATACTGCTGTTACTGGTTGAGAAATTAAAAAGAAACTTATTAATAATTATTTAAATAACACTTGTGGTGATTGAAACTGACTAATAAGAAAAAGAACGGTAACAGAAAGAATAGTAAATATTTTATTCTTTTTCTATGAAATCTATTTTCAAGTTTTTTTGTCCTTTTCATTTGGCACAGAAAGAAGCAAGACATAATCGACAGGCACTATAGAAGATTGTAGTTACAGACATGCCGGCTTGAGCATTGGTATTCTTAGTAATGAATAGGAAACCATAATTTGTGGAATTCATATTCAGAGCTCAAAGATATGCATAAATAACAACTTGGTAACCATAACAGGTTTGTAATAAGCTGCATATCAGTTCATAGTTGAAACTGAAGATGGGGGAAGCTACAGAGAGGTATTCTTGCTTTTTCTCTCACAAGTTTGAGATACCAATTATATTGCTGTATTCAAAATATACATTTTCTGAGTCCCTTTGACCTTTGGGATGTGGTTGAGTTGATCAGGTATGCAGTGGTGACAGGAGCAAATAAAGGGATTGGATTAGAGATAGTAAGGCAGTTAGCTTCAGAAGGAATAAAGGTGGTACTCACTGCAACGAATGAAGAGAGGGGTCTTCAAGCATTGGAGACACTCAAAGCCTCTGGTCTTTCTCATCTACTGTTGTTTCATCAGCTAGATGTGGCTCATGCTGCAAGTGTAGCTGCTTTTGCAGCTTTTATCAAATCCAAATTTGGTAAACTTGATATTCTGGTAAAATCAGACTTTCATGCTTCTCTCTTTTGTTTGTTCTAAGTTCAAGTTTGTCTCATAAATCTTCCGTGCTTAAGCTTCACTGAATGAAAACTTTAAAGACAAAATTATTTTATTATAGTTTTTAAGATGGTATCAGTATAATCTAAAACTTGTTTTGTCGTGCCTCTCTTATCTTCTACTATCATATTACTCACTAATATCAAGAAGTATGCTTGAGATCTTATATTTATTAGAGATAAAATAAATTTATTATATATAAATGGAAACAAATCAAATTTTTCCAAGTTTGTTTCATTAAGACGTTTGAATATTTCTTATTATTTCTCTTTCTAACTTTTCATGAAAATCTCATCTCCAACCAAAGTCTTCTGTTTTTTGCTCATTTGTTAAACGAATTCATTGGGTTTGTATAAAAATTGTTCAAACCTGTTGGTGTGTGCATTAACCATTACTTTTAATGATACTTTTAAGACAGTAGAGGCACTAGAGGTTAAAAAGAGATTTCATTGAATCAATTTGACAAATTCCTTTTACATCTAGTCATCATTTGATTAGGATAAATTTTTGTAATGGCTTGAAGGGAATCAATTCTTTACAAATGGTAACCTTTTGTTTTAGCATGTTTCAATATGAAATGTTGTTCTATGCAGGTTAACAATGCGGGAATCGATGGAGTTGTAATTGAAGACAGAGACTTAATCACTACAGTCATCGTGAATCGTGGGTTAAGAATATAAGCGTGTTCTGAAATCTAATTAATAGACATGGAAAGTTGCAGTGTCTAAAAGAGACCTAAAGTCTTCAACTTTTCTAGACCATTTGAAAATCTAGATCCCATCCCATGTCAACTTATTAATCCTTTCAACTTATTTTTCTGCTGTAGGTTTCATTTAATTTGCTTGAGAAGTACTTGGAAGCACACTCAAAGGCCTCCATGTGGGAAAATGAGCTCCTGGATGTAGGCTACCAGCCTTTGTGCATCCAAATTCCCTACACAGTAAGGCTCTTAATTTTGAACTAAGAACTCCAGCCTCACGTTTTGTTTCCTTAGTTGGTATAAGGCTTACTCCTTGCATATTATTTTCTCTGTTAGTCGTGTACTCTGTGTTAGATGGCTTACTCCAAGTAACATTTTTCTGGATATGAATATTGTTGATTGATGAAAAGAAAGAACACAATTTTTCTGGATATTGGAAGTGATGCATTTACTCTTTGCAAGCTGGAAGCATTTCAACCAGGAAAAAGGGGAGCTGTCGTGGGATTAGTGGAAGAGAAGCATTTCATTCTCCTTTCTTAGATGGACGGTGACGTTGCAGAAGGTTTTTAGTTTTCTTGTCTATGTTGAAACCGAGGAGAATTTTGAAGAACACATGGTCTTGTTCTTGTTTTTGTCTTTATGTTTGAACCAGATTTTTATTTTTATATTAGTGTTATTTTACTGTGAAGAAGTGTGCATGTTGGTAGCTTTTGTCATTTTCATTTGGTGATTAGATTGTTGCTCACGGTGATTTGTGGTTTCTTTTAGAAAAAGCTGATTTATTTGAGTTGAAAGAACTTGCACAAGGTGTCAAATTATTTTCTTTCTTTGATGAAAGAGGAGAGCACGGTCATTGAAAGTAAGTGGGGTCACGGCTTGAGTTGGTGCAACTGCCATGTGGAGAAGAATTCATCCACTTTAGAAAGCAAAAGTGGAAGGGTGGTTGGTGATTTACGTGAAGAAAAGAGAAGTGGCTTACATGATGCATATTTCTTTTATTTCTGAGTTGGTGCAGCATGGAGAGAAGAGAAGCACACTTTCATTTGTTTAGAATACTTTCAAATATTTTATTCCAGCTTAGGAGTAGTTTTAGTTTATTTTATTTGCTGCCAATTATTTTGATTCCTTAAGTGTTCACGTTTTTTTTGCAATTGAGAAAAAAAAAGAAGGGGTGCTAGAATGAGGAGGGCTATTGCGTTTGCCTTTAGGGAATGAGGAGCAAATAGGTGTTGCACGTAGAATAGATGGAGTAAGGGCACGGTGATTAATTGCATTTCAAGTGGAAGAATATGCCAATCAAGGGTTGCTGCCACGTTATTCATCTAGGAGCTAAAAGGGTCTTCTTTTAAATTATTTTAAATGCTTATTCTTTGGAATGGTTACGTGACTTTGTGTAAAATATATATTGACTTTGTGACTGACATGCATTTGGTATTTGAGTTCTTTTTCCAATCTTTTTTGCTTAACTTAGTGCCACCATTTTATAACTGCCATGATATTTGGTATTTGACTTGAAGATTTGACTTCTTTTGAGCCCTGCTTCTTCTTTTCTGTGTTGGCAGTCTATCTGTGCAGAAAGAACCGTAGGGATGCTTTTCTGTGCTGGTATTCCGAGAGTTAATGGTGATTGCTAGTTAATACCCTCAATAACTACCATGGTCTAACCTTTTTGTTCAAATTTTCATACTGGATTGAACTTCATTAAACTTTTCTTTGTCATTGCAGGTTGGAAAAGCTATAACAAAAGATGATAAAGCTCAAACATAATTGTTCTGGTTGTGATCACAAGTTGCTAAATTAGTATTGAAGTCCAAAGTGTTATTACTACAGAGAGGTATATGATACCATTATACCATTCTTTTGTAATAGGTTTGGTTTCTGGAATGTTTTCTTGGCTTCTGCTCAAGAGCAATGATCTATTAATTGCTCTGTAGGAAAACCAATAAAAGGTTTTGTGCTAGGTTTGGTTCCTCTTTTCCTTTTTCTTATCCTCTCTTCTCATTTCTTCTTCCTCGCCTAGAAGCCATCAAATCCTGGAATCCATTGTGCAATGGGACGTGAGAGGAATCAATTATGTCCGGAGAGAAACGAAATTAGCAGAGTTAAGAAGGGAATGAGTGGGAGAAGAAGTGGGAATCACATAAAGGAAAGAGAGAAAAAGAGTCTCAAGAGCTAACAAAAATAGGAAAAGAAAACAAAGGCCAAGGTATGGGAGAGTTAAATTGCTTTTGATCTTGTATCTTGTTGTTCTATGAATTGTAATGGTGTCTTTGGATTCTGGAAATTTTATAATATTGTTGATAATAACTGAAATAAGTGTATGAATGTATTTATTCTGAGAAATAGAGGTGTATGGGTGTTGTTATCTTTGCTTGGGCTGCAGTTAGTGACATGTATGAGTCTGAAAAAGTAAGTATATGATGTATGCTCTGTTTTGGGAATGAAATATTAGAATGAGTTTTCTTTATGGGATGGTTATATGTCAAGAATAAAGGAGTGTATGAACGTGTATATTGTAAGGACTTGGATTTGAGTCAAAAAAAAAAAAAAGGGGATGACAAGTGGCAAAAGATGAGAGGTTGAGTACTTTAAAATAAAATTACATTAGTTTGGAAACATTGGTTTTTAACTCATTCCTCTTGTCTGAGAAACCATTCCTCTTCCTGCAAGCTCTCTCCTCCTCCTGTATCTTCTCCCTTTCCATTCTTCACACTGAACCATTAAAATCTCGATTAGGTGCTGCCCCAACGATCACAAAGTAGCGGGTGTTGCTCTTAGTCGATCAATTTTGTCTAATCTGAACCGGTAAGAAACCCCCTTTCTCATGTGCCCTAGGGTTGTAAGCATGTGATTGAACTTGGTGCATGCAATCCATTTCGTTTTCTTCCATAATCTAGCTTCTATTTGGTGCTAAGATTCGTTTTCTATCATCAATTGATGATTTATAGGTGATTCTAACATTTTGAAAGTGCAAGCAAGTGGTCTAGGGTTCCTACTTGAGCTTGGTTGTCTACACTAGAGGTAAGGGGAGCTAGTTCTCTTTTTGATTTTAATGTATGACGTGATTACAGGATGATTTTCAAATTGGTATGTTGTTGGAAGCATAGATTTTGAATTTTGCTAACTTGAAATGCATGTATGGAAGTGTGAGTGATACGTGAATGTGGTGATTGACGGATGTGAACTGTTTGGGATGATTTTGAGTGATGAATTATGTATGTTGGAACTGTTTTGGTGTGTAAAATTTGTTGTGGTGTTGATAGGAAGGAAAATGAAGTGTCTTAGGGTCACTGTTTGGTCATTTTAGAGGAAGTGAGGTAGGGATTTTGAGTAAATGAAGGCTGCAGTGTTCCTGGACTGTTTGGGCAGCCTAGACAAGTCCATTGTGACTTGTTAGAAGCATAACAGTAGTTGAGAACAGGTTCCAAGTAGTAGAATCAAATTTGGGTCCCTAAGTTGTTGAAACTAGTGTTTTGGAGCTGAAAGTGAACTTTAATCACTTAAAAATGGTAGTAGAAATGATTAGAATCAGTTGGACAAGTTTAATTAAGTCTAAAACGAGAGTTTAGAGTCTAAGAAGTTGAGAAAAATGGTTAGAAATGGTCAAGAGAGGTCCTGATACCAGTCTGCATAATTCTGAGAATTCTGCAGAATTAAATTCTGCAGAATGCGCAAACTGAGCGTTCGTCCATGTCGAAGTTGAACGCTCGGTCATGTCATGCGCTGAGTGACGTTCGGTTCAATGTTGGATTGATTTACGTTCGTCCTTGTCTGGGGAGCGTTCGTTCTTAAGGGATGATATAAGTAGCGTTCGGTCAGTTGAAGGTTTAGTAGCGTTCGGTCAGTGAAGGTTTAATTAGCGTTCGGTCAGTGAAGGTTTAATTAGCGTTCGGTCAGGGGTTGAATTAGTAGCGAGCGTCCATAGGTAGTAGCGAGCGTCCATATTGGTGACGTTCGGCCTAGTGTTTGATCTCACAGCGTTCGTCCATGGGACGCTTGCATTAACAGCGCTCGTCCCAATAGTGCTCGACTAAGAGTAACAGCGCGCGTTCAAATGGTGTCCGTCCAATGGTTTATGACGTTCGTCCAAGTAGTTCGTCCAGTGGTTAGGACGTTCGTCCAAACAGTGTCCGCCCAAGGGCTTTTGGACGCTCGTCCAAACAGTGTTCGTCCAGTGGTGATATTTTCTTTTATGCTTTCTATCATTCCAGTAAGCTTTGTTAATTAAATATTTCGGTTACAATTTATGAATGCATCGTCATGTGATCTAGATTGGTTGAAAGTGTATGGTTATAAGTGGTTTATGATGTACATTGTTGATCCAAAAGGAATATTATGAGATTTAAAATGGTCGGATTGAATCGGAAATTAGATCTCTCGGTGGGATCAGTTAGTGTAGTGAATGAATGTAAGAGGCTTCCATATGGGGGGTTATCCCTAACACTCCAACGGTCTTTCATTCTCACTTAGAGAGGATTGACGCGTGTGGTGGGAGTAGTGGGAGGTCCTAGGGTAGACGCTATCACTGGAGGTCTATTCCGCGGTAACGGATTAGCCTTGTGTATGGTCGGGTGGAACCCCTCGGCAATGGCTTTGCAAAGCAGTAGAGGCCATCACAAGTGCACAACCCGCCCCAGCTCTACATACATTCTATGTCCGGACGTGTCTAGAGTCTTAACATGATAGTATGCTTGTCTTGATGAGTTTTATGAAATAAATGCTTATGTTTATGATGACTAAGGTGTGTATATGTGTATGGATATTCTGGTAAATGCTAGATTGATTGAAAATGAATTATATGATTGTTTGAGACCTAGCTCACCCTTGCATTTGTGTGTGTTGCATGTGTTTGCTTTCCCTCTTGCGATGATCATCCAATCCTTTGGATGTGAGCAGTAGGTGATGATGTACCTTTGGAGCAAGCTTTGGAAGTTGAGGAAGATCCAGCTCCTAGTGCTTAGGATTCTACTAGCTATTATGTTAAATGGCTCTTTATTTTGAAAGACTACTAGCCTTCATTTTTAGCATGATCTGTGTTTTGGAGAATTGTGAACTTGTACTTAAGGTTTAAAACTTCTCAGCCAGACTTGGATAGCTGTACTCCTTAATTCTATCTATTGTGTACCCTTAACTGCTTTCTATTATTATAATCGATGCATTCTATATATATACATTGCTATATATTTTGGGATGTCACATATATATTTGAACTGAATTAGTTAGACTGGGGATTCCCACCAAACCGATGAGCTACGTTGATCTGGGTTGGAGTAATTGATGACTGATTTATGTAAGTATTGTGCCTTGATATTGCTATGTATACTGTCTCAAGAGTTCTGCATAAACTGTTGTTGTTTCAGAATAAAAATCTGTTGAAAAACTGTTTTGATTCAAATGCTGTAGAAAATTATTTGCTGTTTTGATAAAAATGTTGCAGGAAATTATTTGATGTTTGGATATAAAAATGCTACAGAAAATTGTTTGTTGTGTTGATTCAAATGCTACATAAATATTTTATTGTATTAGTTGGTTAAAATCTTGTTTAATATATATTTGTATAGTGTGGATGCAGGGCATATATATTTATTGTATGGGATGTTAGTCATGATTGATATATTATTATATATATTACATTTATTACGTTATATATTATATAGCAAGCTAAGATAAGTTTTCGTTTCAGATTTTGGGTGTAAAATATTATAATATATATATATATATATATATATATATATATTAGATGGTTTGTAATAAACTTTTTCCTTTGGGATTATTAGTATATTATATTAAAAGTATTAACTGGATTGCTGCAAAATTAATTTTATTTGGATGTATGAACGTGTGAATGTACCAAGAGGTTTGAACAAATATTATGCACCATACCTTGTGATTTTAGTATAATCTTGTTGCAAATTTGGATTCAATTATTATTAATTAGTTGACTTCTTTTTCATAATATTTTAGATAAAAACTCTTAAGAAAAGAAAATAAGAAAAAATCTGCTGAAAATTCTTTGCTGTTTTGATAAAAATGTTGCAGGAAATTATTTGATGTTTGGATATAAAAATGCTACAGAAAATTGTTTGTTGTGTTGATTCAAATGCTACATAAATATTTTATTGTATTAGTTGGTTAAAATCTTGTTTAATATATATTTGTATAGTGTGGATGCAGGGCATATATATTTATTGTATGGGATGTTAGTCTTGATTGATATATTGTTATATATATTACATTTATTACTTAATATAACCTAAGATAAGTTTTCGAAACCTATGTCTTATTTTTGATAAATGTTGAAAGTTTTCAGTGAATTATATCTTTTATTAAATAGTTGTAAATGTTTATCTATATTAGATGATTTTTGGCAATTTGTTAGTTATGTTGACTTTTATCAGCTATTGAAACTCAACTATTAAATGCAGATGCAGAATCACCTATTTTTTTTTATAAAATCATAAATTATATACGGATTTTTCCGTATGTAATTATATACGGATTTTATATACGGATTTTTCCGTATGTAATTATATACAGATTTTATATACGGATTTTTCGTATATAATTATATACGGATTTTATATACGGATTTTCCGTATATAATTATATACAGATTTTATATACGGATTTTCCGTATGTAAATTATATACGGATTTTTCTGTATGTAAATTATATACGGATATATCCGTATATAACTTAGCTACGCTTCTTTTATATACGGATTTTTGTCCGTATATAATCCGTATGTAATATCATTTTATATACGGATTTTGGAGGTTATATACAGATTTTGACCGTATGTAACTGTGATTTTTCTTGTAGTGATTGCAGTAAATCCCTAATATGGGGAAACACCTTTCTTTTATGAGTACGGCGGGACTGGGAGGAGGTAACTGGGAAATAAGAAAGAGGTTATTTTATGGGTACCGCGGGACTGGGAGATGGTAAATTGGATTCTTTAAAATATTCTGGAGAGGGTCTTTAAATCCCAATTATGTTAAATTGAATTTCCTAAGAACCCTAGCCACATTTTTCCCCAATTATATTGTGTTTGCAATGGGAGGGTCTTTAAATCTAAAAAAAATCCTATACTAGTGAGAATTGAAATGCAATTTAGGTATGCATGCAGAATCACATACTGAACAACCTTGAATGACTTTTACTGGTGTTGGACAACAAAGTTAGGTTTATATTAGGGGTTGTGAGTGGAGAAATTTTTGTGAGCAATAGGAAGAATGCAAATTTGGTGATAGAGCTATAGCAGAAAGGTTTCACTCCCATGCCAAGGAAAGGTAAATCTGCAGAACCTATAATTGTTGGGGCCAATGATGAAGAAGTGCAAGAAGATGACAACTCTACGCAACAAGAAACAGGAAGTGTTGAAGCAACAAAACGAGGTGACTATAAGTATCTGTTAGGCATGTCTATTCGGACTTTGACCTTCGAAAGTGTTCAGAAGCTTCTAGAAGAGAAAGCTGAAAAGGAAAAAGGAGTTCAAGATTTTGAAAGCAACGACATCAAAGTCTATGTGGTTGAAGGATCTAGATGAGCTTGAGAAGAAACTTGATGTAGGAGAAGGGATCCTATGGCGATGAGGGTTTTCGTCCTCCGGCATATCACGGCACGACACTCTCTGTTTCGATTGGGGATTTTTGGGATTGTTAATTTGAGCTTCTTTGCAGGTTAGGGATCTGATATTGGGTGGTCCATTGTTGTGTTGGGATGATGCAAGGACTGATTACAGACTGTGGTTAAAGAGAGTCTACCCGTGATGGTAAAAATGGTGACTATCGGTGGTGGCGGCAGCGGTTGACCTTTGGACTGATTTGGTTTTGGGCCTAATTTGAATATAATAAATCCCTAATTTGACGATAAGTAAAACCCTTTGCCATGTCATAATGTCTTAAAATTAAAAAAAATTCCACATAATCAAACACTTTGACATTAACATACAACACGTAAGCATCTGTTAATGCTGTCTGTGAGAACTTAACGGACATGGCTTAATTGACTCAATTTTTCAAATGTTTGGACCCAATTGAGATAGTTGCAAATACGAGACCTGTTTGAGATTCTCCAACAAATATGAGGATGATCCGAGGGTTTAAACCAAAAATCTTTTAATAATTTTTTTTTCTTTATTTTTCTTGAAATATCTTATTTTTCTTTATTTTTCTTAAAATATCCTATTTTTATTTAATTGTTGATTGAAAACGGTTGAATTTGTCGTTATCTGTGATGCAATTTTGATACTAAATTAACCCTTTTTGACTTTGAAGCTTGCTTAAACTCTTGTTTTAGTTGAATTTGGTGAATAAGTGAATAAAGGTTATACTTAATGATTTTTATCACTAATTCCCTTAATTTTGTAGGTTATTGGTATGATTTGAAGAGGAGTTAACAAGGACTTAGAACTTAGGAGGAACAACAAAAGCACCGGGAAAGAAGGCTGAAGAAGGCGTAGGGCGCCTGGTTGCCCTTTTCTTGGGCCCTAGGCGTGGCAAGTCTCGCAAGGGCGTCTGCTTGCCCCCATTTGGGACGCTGAGTGCCATTCATCTCGGAAGCACGCCTGGGCACCCCCTCCAGGGGCGTCAGTCTATTCGCAGGACGCCTGGTTGCCCTCAGCTAGGGCGCTAAGGGCCAGTCTCTTCGTAGTTGCGCCTGGTTGCCTGTTAACACTCGACAAGTTTACCAAATCGTATAAAGTAATAATAAAATGGTAAGACCAACTATCGTTTCCCAAAGGACTCACGACCTAAACAATTATGTGATTTGTTGATTATATTGGACTTGAAAACGAAATCTTGTAGGTTTAGATGCAAATACTGAAAAATAAATATGAATGCATGTGTTGATCAATTGGATCGAAAGAACCAAAAGTGATTGATGTAAAATATGAATGATGATGTTGTTGGGGTTTCCGATTAATCCTATCCACTCATGTATTCAAGAATTCATCTTTCTTCATTAATGTTAATGCCACTTTCTAATTTACCTTCAACCCGATGTCTTAGTGAAGAAAGCCTACTCGTAATCACTAGTTTACAATGTCTTGTCTCCCTAGCAATTATTCATGCATTACATTCGCACAGAAGCTTAAAGGCATCCAATCCTCCTATCCCTATGTCTAGGTAATATTGCTGTTGGGAGAATTTCCTTAGTTCTAGATGTACCTATATGTGTCCATATAGATAACATCAATGATCATGCAATTGAATGAGTTACACAAATCATGCATAGAGTGTTGAAGAAAAACCCTAACAATTAATGAAGAAAGCATATAAAATATAGAACCAATTCAATAAAGGAGAGTTTCAAAGGATTACATTGGTTCCCCAACAACAATGGAGGTTTAGTTCATCATAAACATGGTGAAACTAGATGGAAAACAATGAAAGAATGAAACATAGAACCCTAGAATTTGAAGAAAGGAGCTTCCACATCCAAAATCCTCCTCCAATGGGTGAAGAAAGTGTGATTTCGCCTCTTTCTGTCCAAAGATAATAACCCTAGGTCGACTAAACCCTTATATAATTTATTAAGAATTACAAAAAATAGGCCCAACCCAATTAAATTGCCAAGGAGACAAGACATTGTAAACTAGTGATTACGAGTAGGCTTTCTTCACCGAGACATCGGGTTTAAGGTAAATGAGAAAGTGACATTAGCATTAATGAAAAAAGATGAATTCTTGAATACATGAGAGTGGATAGGATTAATTGAAAACCCCAACAACATCATCATTACATATATTTCAATCACGTTTTGCTTCTTTTGTCCAATTGATCAATACATGCATTCATATTTACTTTATAGTGTTTGCATTTAAATCTATAAGAATTCGTTCACAAGTCTAATTTAATCAACAAATCACATAACTATTTAGGCCGTGAGTCCTTTGGAAAATGATACTTGGTCTTACCATTTATTATTACTTGATACGATTCGGTTACACTTGTCGAGGGTTAACAGCGGCTCTTCAAGAAGACGTTCAGCTGCAGTTTTAGCCCTCAACGTTGACTACGGTGCTTCAGAACGTTGCTCAGCGGTAAAAGTTGCGCTGAGCGGTGAATACGACTCTTCTTTTGTGCACTTTTACTTCCTTTCCTGAGTCCAGCTCCTTACTACTTCAACTTCTTACATATAATTCATCTTAATTCCTGCCAAAACAAGGAAAACCAAGCATAAAACCCATCCAACT
This sequence comes from Vigna reflexopilosa, assembly GCA_027742785.1. Taxonomy (NCBI): domain Eukaryota; kingdom Viridiplantae; phylum Streptophyta; class Magnoliopsida; order Fabales; family Fabaceae; genus Vigna; species Vigna reflexopilosa. The sequence goes on from CM050924.1 coordinate 16,192,181, forward strand.
CTCTTATTTCCAAAACTTAAGCAAAAGCATGATTTCAAGCTAGTTTCTAAGTCATAAAGGTTGTTTTTAATATCAAAATTAAGTATAAAAATAATGGTTTTTCAACCGTTATCAAGCCCCCGAAGCCTGGGCGTCCACTTGAAGGCTCAAGCCCTACATGAGGATCGTCCACCACCCGGGCGCCCGAGCGTCGTGCGTCGCAGATCCAGCCTAGTTTTTGCTCTGTTTCGACTCTTTTGGACCGGGTCCTGTTTCTACACTTTATAGGCCACCACAACAGCAGCAACAGGGGAAAAACAAACCTTCTCTTTATGACAGAACGAAAAAGCTTGAAGAAACCCTCCAACAATTCATATAGGCAGGTATTTCCACTTAGAAAAGCAATGAAGCTGCTATAAGGAACCTGGAGATGAAGGTTGGTCAATTGGCCAAGAAGTTGGAGGAGACACCTAATAGATAGGGTTTTTCCTCTTTACTCTATGCATGCTTTGTTTAACTCATTCAATTGCATGATTATTAATTTTATGGACACATACGGGGAAATGTATAACTGGGGAAATTCTCCCGGAAGCAATATTACCTAGACATAGGAATAGGAGGATCGGTTTCCTTTAAGCTTCTGTGCGAATGTAATGCATGCGTAATTGCTAGGGAGACAAGACGTTGTAAACTAGTGATTATGAGTAGGCTTTCTTCACCGAGACATCGGGTTTAAGATAAATAAGAAAGTGACATTAACATTAATGAAGATAGAGGAATTCATGAATACATGAGAGTGGATAGGATAAGTTGGAAACCTTAACAACATCATCATTCCATATTTTACATCAATCACTTTTGCATCTTTCAATCCAATTGATCAAAACTTGGATTCATGTTTATTTTTTGCAATTCAACCTCAATGATTTTGTTTACAAGTCTAATTTAATCAAGAAATCACATAATTGTCTAGGCCGTGAGTCCTTTGGGAAATGATACTTGGTCTTACCAATTATTATTACTTGATACGACTCGGTACACTTGACGAAGTGTTAACAATTAGTCAAGATATAATGATGCTTTAGCCAATCAAGCTTCAACTATGGTGCTCACATAATCAAGACATACACAATAGATGCAAACCTCATGAATAATCAACCAAGCAAGCCAAAATGTTATCATATAGTGCATGGAACAATTCCTCACCAAAGACAGTGTTTCACTCAAGCACTCAAAAGTGTTTCACTCAAAGTCAAAGGTGTATAGCGAGGTGTCACTCTTACACTCTACCATCACAATGTCACATATCAAACACACTCACAAGCAAGTTATCATCACAAGGACTTTTCAAGGTTTGTTGATGGAAAAGCCTGAGGAGTTCGGACCGACAGAGGCAGCAAAAGTGCGATCTGGATCCTCGAATCTTCTCCGACGAGTGAAGACGCAGCGGAATGGAAAGGAAACACGAGATAGAAGTGGAAACTGAGAGCGAACACATGGAAAACCTAGGATTTAGGGTTTAATCGGTGAAAGTTGAAGGTATGGAGGATGAAGATGGTTTGTTCGGTGAGAAACCCTAGGAGAACGAATAACTCTATCTTGATTGATTTAATCGGTGGAACAAGGAAATGAACGGAGTGAAAGAGGTATAATCGGTGGCAAGTGACTTACAATCGGTGAAAATGGAGGAGAAAGGCAGATCTGTGGTTGGAGGATGGTTGGAGCCGAGGAAGAGAGCTCTCGAGAGCGAATGAGATGCCTCTCTTGCTCGATAGAGAAAACAAAGTGGTGGAATGATCAGCGGAGTGTAAAATGAGCATGCGGAGTGGGAGAATGCGTGGATGCGAAGTGCTGATGCAAGGAATGAAGACGTGGCTGGCGCGAGAAGCTGATGTAAGGCGGAGCTGACACGTGCACGAGATGTAGCGGTGAGAAGTCAGCGTGGAGGATGAGAAGCACCGTAAAAATTTGGAGAATGGAAGTGAGAGAGGTGCTTGGAAGGTGGCTAGAGGGAGGCTTTGGACTCTCTAGCCTGACTTTCAAGAGAGAATAGTTTCTATTTTAGAAAGCCTAATTCTCATTAATCTCAAAAGTCCTAATACAAGAGAGGAGTTGGGTATTTATAGTAACCCATGCTCTTTACAAGCTAAAATACGTGCACAATAAAATGTGAAAACTATAAAAAGAGGACACTGAGAAAACACATCAGGCAGGATTCCATCACTTGTATTGAGGCTGGGCTAAGAAGAAAATTTGTTTTTCTAAATAACAAAATTCCTTGAGTTAAGAGAGTGCACAATTCATTTATTCACATTAACAATAATCTCTCCTTCTCATTTTATGTCAGAAACCAAATCTTCAACTTATTCCCAACTTTCCTTTCATTGAGCTCAACCTTTTCTTTTCTTTTTATTTTGCTTTTTGCTTTTGATAAATTTCACAAAGTTCTTTTCGGTTTCTCACCACCCCAAACTTGAACCATTCTTCATTACCACAAAACATACTCTACTTAACTCAAGGTAAGGATTTCAAAAAGGGTTTTTCCACTTTTCAAATTTAGGCTCAAGCTGTAAAGGTTAGAGAAAACATTGATCTCTATTGGGTTCATGTTAACCCACGACAAGTGTAACCAAATCGTATCAAGTAATAATAAATGGTAAGACCAAGTATCGTTTCCCAAAGGACTCACGGCCTAAATAGTTATGTGATTTGTTGATTAAATTAGACTTGTGAACGAATTCTTGTATATTTAAATGCAAATACTAAAAAGTAAATGTAAATGCATGTATTGATCAATTGAAAAAAAGAAGCAAAACGTGATTGAAATATACGGATTGATAATGTTGTTGGGGGTTTTCAATTCATCCTATCCACTCTCATGTATTCAAGAATTCATCTTCTTCATTAATGTTAATGTCACTTTCTAATTTACCTTAAACCCAATGTCTTAGTGAAGACAACCTACTCCTATTCACTAGTTTACAATGTCTTGTCTCCCTAGCAATTATTCATGCATTACATTCGCACAGAAGCTTAAAGGCAACCAATCCTCTTATCCTTATGTCTAGGCAATATTACTATTGGGAGAATTTCTCCATGTCTAGATTTATCTATATGTGTGCATACAAGTAAAATCAATGATCATGCAATTGAATGTGTTAAATAAAGCATGCATAGAGTATAGAAGAAAAACCCTAACAATTAATGAAAGAAAGCATATGGATTAAAGAACCAATTCAATACATGAGAGTTTTAAAGGATTACATCGGTTCCCCAACGACAATGAAGGTTTAGTTCACCATAATCATGGTGAAACTAGATGAAAAATAATGAAAGAATGAAAGATAGAACCCTAGAATTTGAAGAGTGGAGCTTGAGCATCCAAAATCCTCCTCCAAGGGGTGAAGAAAGTGTGATTTTGCTTCGTTCTGCCAAAAGATCCTAACCCTAGGTCGACTAAAACCTTATATAGACTCCTAAAAATTACAGAAAAGTGGCCCAAGGCCCATTAAAATGGCGCTTAGCGGTAAGTTCGGTTCTTCTATTTGACGCTCAGCTGCAGTTTTGCCCCTCAACGGTGACTGCTGGACTTCAAAGTGCTGCTCAGCGGTAATTTCTGCTGAGCGGTACTTGCGACTCTTCTTTTATGCACTTTTTCTTCCTTTTCTGACTCCAACTTATGGCTACTTCACTTCTTCCATTCAATTCATCTTAAAACCTGAAAAAACAAGGAAAACCAAGCAAAAAACCCATCCAACTCTCTTATTTCCAAAACATAAGCAAAAGCATGATTACAAGCTAGTTTCTAAGTCATAAAGGTTGTCTTTAAGGCCAACATCAAGTCTAAATATAACAGTTTTTCAACTGTTATCACAAGCCCAAACTTAGCACTTTGCTTGTCCTCAAGCAAACAAAATGTAACTGAATCTTCCACCAATCCATACAATGGTTCACCACATTCAAAACTCCTTCTTTCAAGATAAATAATTACTCAAATCAGCTCAACACAAAGAATTCAGTCAAGATGCACACATGCTTTAGTGTTCACATAGTTACATAGTTTTCAACAAAACATAATTTTCAACAAATGCTATTCTCATGAATGATCAATCAACTAAGCATAGATGTAAACATGTGCTCATGGAATCTTTCCTCACTAGATAAAGTGTTTCACTCAAACACACAAGTGTATAAGAGGTCACTCCTTCACTCTACTATCACAATGTCGCATGAATTAACTTTGCCTTTCATTTAACCATAATCAAACACATTCACAAGCAAGTATATTGACAAGGACTTTTCTATGGCTTATAATGTGGTTGGGCTAACAAGAAAATTGGTTTTTCTAGATCACAAAATCCTTGAGTTAAGTGAATAATCTAAACACAACCATTCTTCTTTCTTCCCAACTTTCTTTTGCATTGAGCCCTTCTTTTTCTTTCTTCTCTTTTCCTTTTTCTTTTACTTTTCACATGCCTAGCTCAATGTTTTTCATATTCCCCCTTTTAAACCAACCAACAAACCCAAACTTAAACATTTATCAATACCACAAGATATCTTCAACTCAACTCAAGGTAAAGCTTTTCAAAAAGGGTTTTCTATCATATTCAAAGCTAAGGGTTCAAAGGATAGAACACATTGTGCTCTCTTTTATTTGGCTAAAATCATGCATTTGGCTAATAAAGGGTAACAACAGATGGCCTTGATCATATGAGACATACAAGCAAGTGCTTCAGTCATAGAAACCTGGGCAAAGTCATTCATGCTTTCAAAGTAATAACATTCATTCACACAAACTCTAGAGTTCAAAACCTCACATATAAGCTCATTCAACATTCCACATACACATCCTGCTTAGCATCATAATCACAATCACAACATCATGCATTTGTTCACACAGCTCGTGAACCACCACCTGTATATAAGCATATAAAGTGCGCAATCTCAACATCAATCATTATCCAAGCATCATCAAGCAATACTCATCATGCATAAATCACAAGCAAACCATCATAGCAGAGAAAGTTTCAAACTGAGTACATCACAACCCTATTCTAAAAATAGAAGCAAATAAGTTCAATAATACAAAACAAAAGATAACAAATCCTGCTCTAGAGGTGATAACATCCATCAATAAGCTCAAGTTCCTTCTTCAATGTTCGTGTTCCTCTTTCTTTCATCACATAAACTCATCAGCTGTTTTCGGTCCACCTTTTTGACTCTCCTTGAATATGGAGCTTCAATCTCTATCACTCCATTCTCTTTATAGTCTTTCACAACCCACAACTTGTTCTTGATACTTACTGGTGTACCAAGTTTGAGTTGTGCTTAGATCAAGTCATCATGAACCTTCCTTCCTTTGCCATCTTTTTCTTCTTCCCTACCTGTGACAAGAAACGATGTTTACCTTTGAAGACCGGCTTTGCAGCTTTTGAACTAGTCAAGGGTGCATCCTTACATGCAGCTTTATGACTAGCCTCCTTCTCTTGAATCAGCTGCTCCTCTTTGAAGACATTAAAGATCACCTTTTCTCCTCGGTCTTGAAGCACTATCATCCCATCATCCACATTGATTATTACCTTTGCCGTTTTCATAAACGGTCTTCCAAGAATGATTGGGACCTTCTCATCCTCCTTCATCTCCAACACTACAAAATCTACTAGGAATTTTAGTTTGTCTATGCAAACCATCACATCTTCCGCCACACCATAAGGTTTCTTGGAAGATCCATCCGCCATTAGCAAAGTCACCTTTGTTGGCTATTGATTATTACCTTTGCCGTTTTCATAAACGGTCTTCCAAGAATGATTGAGACCTTCTCATCCTCCTTCATCTCCAACACTACAAAATCTACTAGGAATTTTAGTTTGTCTATGCAAACCATCACATCTTCCGCCACACCATAAGGTTTCTTGGAAGATCCATCCGCCATTAGCAAAGTCACCTTTGTTGGCTTGACTTCAAGATCACCAATCCTTTCAAGCAGAGATAAAGGTATCAGATTAATGCTTGACCCTAAATCAATTAGGGCTTTCCTTATTTTCTCCTTCCCAATGACGCAAGGAATAGTAAAACTTCCTGGATCTTTCACTTTAGGAGGAAGTGGCTTCTTCTCAATAGCACTACAATCTCCCTTTTCATCTAGATATCTCCTCTTTGTGGAGACTTGCTTCATATGCTTTGCATAAGCTGGAATTTGTTGCAATGCTTCATTCAAAGGTATTGTAATCTCCAATTGCCTGAAGATGTCTTTAAAGCGCCCATATTGTCTCTCCTTTTCAATCTTTTCACTCCCCTTAGGATAAGGAAGAATTTTATCACTTTTCTATATTTTTTTCTCTCCCATCTTCTTTTCATTCTCTTTTCTCTCATCCCCACCTATTATCTCTTCTGTTCTTTCCACTCTTTTTTTCAACTCAACACTCTCTTTCTCATCCACCCTCTTATCATCTGCACTTACAATAACTTTACAATCTTCCCTAGGGTTAACCTCAGTGTTAGCCCCAAAACTCTTATCAGGCATATCCTTCAAATCCTTAGCCATTTGGCCCATTTGTATCTCCAAATTTCTAATTGCAGCTTCAATGCTTTTATGATTGGAGATGGTCACCTGAATAAATTGTTGAATAGTTTCTTCAAGCTTTCATGATTTCTCATTTAATGTAGATACTTGGTACCATATTGATGGTTGTTGTTGTGGTCTATTAAACTGTCCTGCTTGACCAGCTTGTCCATTCTCACCTTGACCGATGCTTGGGTGTGGTTTCCACCCTTGGTTGTAGTTCCCTTGGCGGTATGGAAATTGATTGCCCATGAAATTTACATCTTCTAAAGCCTCCACTGGAAAAGCGCATTGACCATTGATATGGTCACCACCACATAGTTCACAGTTGTTGTTGAACCTGTGCAACATTCTTTAGCTCCTTTGGCAACTAAGCAAGTGTCTTTGTCAAATTCTCCAACTATTGAGTTATGATTTTGTTTTGATCAAGCAAGGTGATGACAAATTTATGAACACCGAAAAACGGCGTCAAGAACTTGTTTAACCCTCGACAAGTGTGACCGAATCATATCAAGTAATAAACTCGGTAAGACCAAGTATCGTTCTCCGAAAGGACTCACGGCCTAGTTAGTTATACGATTTCTTGATTATTTAAGACTTGAGAACAAATTGTTATAAGTTTCAAATGCAAAAGACAAAAAGTAAACATGTATGCATGTGATGATCAATGGGAAAGAAGAACACAAACACTGAACAAATTATATGGATGAGTATGTTGTTGGGGTAATCAATTTCATCTTATCCGCTTTCATATATTTTAGGAATTCATCATTCTTTTCATCAATGTTAATGTCACTCTCTAAATTACCTTAAACCCGATGTCTCGGCGAAGAAAGCCTATCCTTAATTATGAATTCATACAATTCCTAGCATCCCTAATAATTAATTTTGAAGCACAAAAGCTTAAAGGCAACCAACCCTCATATCCCTATGTCTAGGCAATACTACTTTTGGGAGAATTTCCCCAGTTCTAGATTTCCCCGTATGTGTCCATATCGACAAAACCAATAATCATGACATCGAATGAGTTAAACAATGCATGCTTTGAGCAAAGAAGAAAAACCCTAACTAATGATGAAAGAAAGCATGTATCATAAATATGATGTTTAAACACAAAATTCCATATATGAGAGCTTCAAAAGATTACATTGATTCGCCAACAACAAGAAGAGTTTAGTTCACCATATTCATGGTGAAACTAGATGAAATACAATGAAATAGTGAAAGATAGAACCCTAGAAAGTTGAGTAGGTAGCCTTAGCATCCAAAATCTTCCTCCAAGGGGTGGAAAGGTGTGTGTTTGCTTCGTACTCTGCCAAAGATGCAAACCCTAGGAAGTCCTAAAGCTTATATACTATTCAAAATTTTACAGAAAAATGGGCCTAAGCCAAAAATAATGGCGCTTAGCGGTAAGTGGGTGTGTTGAATTCTTCCCCTCAGCTGCACTTTCACCCCTCAGCGGAGCCAACGGGTGTTCATTAGTGCCGCTCAGCGGAAGAAAAAAGGTATCAATCCAGCCTTCCTTTCCATTAATAGCCTCCTATCTTGGACAACATTGAAGTGGCACTCATGCTTGCGGGAAAGGAACTTATTGGAGTAAGAGCGGCCTGGTTCCTTATCTTTCCACTTTGATCCCAAATTCTTGATCCTCTTTCCTGATGAGGAGGCCATCCCTACATCAAACACAATTCACAAAACCACAAGAAACACCATTAAGCATTAGTAAACCACAAACAACACCCGAAGATCACTCCTATCACCGTTGAGGGAAAACAGAGCCCCTTAGCGCAACCTGTGCATCCAACCAGCAAGCAAAAGAAGCATAAAAACCACTCTGCCAGCATCGCGCTCAGGTGAAATTTTCACTGAGCGGCGATTCGGCAGATTTTTCAAAATCTTGCAAAAATGCTCCTAATCTCCATCCACATGCATTTTTCCTAGTTCCAACCCAAATCAAGCAGTTTAACCGGTCCAAACAACAATTAAATCATCTAATCATGCATAAAAATCAAAATCCCTCAAGAATCATGCTTAGACAACCATGTTCATACCAATTCATGCTTTCAAAAGCCGTAGAATGTAAAATGCTTATACTTACTTGGGTGGAGATGCTAGATGAGTGAAAAATGCTCTAGGAATGTGAAGAAATCAGCCCCCAACAACAATTCTCTCACTAAACCCCAAACTTGGATGGAAACTTGATGCAAAAGTGTTTGAAAGAGAGATTATGTGAAGTGGCAAGAAGAGAAAAGTGAAGAAAACTCTTTGGAGAGTGCTTAAGAGTGTGTGGGAGAGGGAGATCTGAAAAGGGAAGCAAAGCCGTACCCTAGGGTATAAAAATAACCTAATGGGCCTAATCTCGCTGAGCCCAATTGAACCAAAATGGTCCACCCAAATCTGCAGCAGTCGCGCTCAGCGGTAATTACCGCTGACCGGCATTTGCGGCAACAACTCTCCTTCTTCTTAGCTTGCCCTAGGTGTCCTATACCCATGCCTCTATCTCAACCCATGCATTTAGGTTCTAACATCACTCATACATTCAATCCCTACAATGAATTTAGAGCAAAATTAAAACAAACAAAGATAAAGTCAATCAACTGGGTTGCCTCCCAGGTAGCGCTTGTTTAACGTCACGAGCCTGACTTAAAATCCTCCAGCACCCTTCAGTAACTGCAAATCTTTCTTACCAACACCCATCAGGAGGTGCCTGCTAACCTAGTATCCTTCAGTAGAAACTCAACCACCTAGCATCCATCAGTAGATGCTATACCATAAAATCTCAAACAACATAAATCAATGAATTAATGTCCCAAAGTTTATAAAATTACATCACCAAAATAACAAAATTAAGGAAATTAATGTTCTCAAATCACTGGGGTGCCTCCCAATAAGCGCTCTTTTAACGTCATTAGCTTGACCCAATAAAGCTCAAGTTCCATCTTCAATGTTGGTGTTCCTCTTTCTTTTATCACACCAACTCATCAGCTGTTTCCGGTCCACCTTTTTGACTCTCCTTGAATTTGGATCTTCAATCTCTATCACTCCATTCTCTCTATAGTCTTTCACAACCCACAACTTGTTCTTGAATCTTACTGGTGTACCAAGTTTGAGTTGTGCCTCCATCAAGTCATCATGAACCTTCCTTTCTTTGCCATTTTTTTCGTCTTCCCTAACCTGTGACAAAAAACAATTTTTACCTTTTAAGACCGACTTTGTAGCTTTTGAACTAGTCAAGGGTGCATCCTTACATGCAGCTTTATGACTAGCCATCTTCTCTTGAATCTGCTGCTTCAGTTTGAAGATATTCAAGATCACCTGCTCTCCTCGGTCATGAAGCACTATCATCCCATCATCCATATTGATGATTACCTTTGTCGTTTTCATAAACGGTCTTCCAAGAATGATTGGGACCTTCTCATCCTCCTTCATCTCAATCACCACAAAATCTACCAGGAATTTTAGTTTGTCTATGCAAACTACCACATCTTCCGCCACACCATAAGGTTTCTTGGAAGATCCATCCGCCATTAGCAAAGTCACCTTTGTTGGTTTGACTTCAAGGTCACCAATTCTTTTAAGCAAAGATAAAGGCATCAAATTAATACTTGACCCTAAATCAATTAGGGCTTTCCTTATATTCTCCTTCCCAATGATGCAAGGAATAGTAAAACTTCCTAGATCTTTCACTTTTAGAGGAAGTGACTTCTTTTCAATATCACTGCAATCTCCCTTTTCATCTAGATATTTGTTCTTTGTTGAAGTGCTACATTCAAAGGTATTATAATCTCCAATTGCCTGAAGATATCTTTAAAGCGCCCATATTGTCTCTCTTTTTCAATCTTTTCACTCCCCTTAGGATAAGGAAGAATTTTTTCATTTTTCTCAATTTTTTTCTCTCCCCTCTTCTTGTCTTTCTCTTTTCTCTCATCCCCACCTACTATATCTTCTTTTCTCTCCACTCTCTCTTTTCTCTCTTCTTTTTCTTCTTTTGTTTGTAACTCAACTCTCTCTTTCTTCTCATCCACCCTCTCAACATCTGCACTTACAATAGCTTTACACTCTTCCTTAGGGTTAACCTCAATATTAGCCCCGAAAATCTTGTCAAGAATATCTTCCAGCTTCTTAGCCCTTTGACCAACCTGTATCTCCAAATTTCTAATTGCAGTTTCAGTGCTTTTATGGTTGGAAATAGTCACCTGAATAAATTGTTAAAGAGTTTCTTCAAGCTTTGATGATTTCTCATTCAATGTAGATACTTGTCGCCATATTGATGGTTGCTGCTGTGGTCCATTGAATTGTCCTGCTTGTCCAGCTTGTCCATTCTAACCTTGACCCATGCTTGGGTGAGGTTTCCACCCTTGGTTAAAGTTACCTTGGCGGTATGGAAATTGATTGGCCATGAAATTTACGTCTTCTAAAGCCTCCACTGGAAAAGCACATTGACCATTGATATGGTCACCACCACATAGTTCACAAAGTTGTTGTTGAACCTGTGCAACATTCTTTAGCTCCTTTGGCAACTGAGAAAGTGTTTTTGTCAAATTCTCCATCTGTTGAGTTATAATTTTATTCTACATAAGCAAGGCATCATTTGATTGAAATTGTAGAATTCCCTTCTGTTGAATTGGAGCTCCTCTCTTATTATGCAACTCATTATCATTGGTAGCCATCTTCTCAATCAATTCAGTGGCTTCCTCTAGAGTCTTGCATTTAATATTACCTCCAATTGAGGTATCTAGCATCAACTTGGTTTGTGAACCAAGACCTCCAAGGAAAAGAATGACTATTGTTGCTTCGTCAAAGCCATGAGTGGGCGTCTTTCTCAACAGGCTCTTATACCTATCCCAGGCTTGACCTAGCGTCTCCTCCATGCCTTGTCTAAAAGAAGAAATTTCTTGCTTCCCTTTATTGATTTTGGACTATGGGAAGTACTTGTTAAGAAACTTTGAAACCACGACTTCCCATTCAGTAAAGCTATCCTCCGGTAAAGAATTCAACCATAACTTAGCATTGTCTCCCCATGAGAAAGGAAACAAACTAAGCTTTCTAGTGTCATCCGGCGCACCATTGATCTTCACAGTGTTGCAAATCTCATTGAATGTGGTTAGATGCTCATATGGACTTTCATGTGATAGCCCATTAAATTGGTTGCTCTTCACCAATTGTATCAACGCCGGTTTCACCTTCATGTTTGCAACATTGACGCTCGGCCTAGCAATGCTATTAAAGTGATGAGGGCCAACAACATTGGTGTAATCTGCCAGAGTACGTCTACCATTGTTGTCTCCGACCATCTCTTCAATACTTTGGTTAGATCTTTGTGGTGAGGGTTGTAGAAGTGTTTCTAGAGAAGGAAATAATTCTCTAGAAGTTCGGATCCTCCTTCTCCTTCTACTTTCGTCCATTCCTTCAAGAAGAGATTCCGTTGTTTTCTTGCTCCTAGTCCGAATTGTATCCTGCATACATAAGAAAACAAAACCCTAGAAACAATTGTTAGCACAAAAAGATAGAAAAGATAAACTAAAAAGATAAAACAAAAAGATAAAAGATAAAAAGATAAAACAAAAAGATAAAAAGATAATAAGATAAGTAATCACAGAAATAAAGCAATTAAACTACGAGTCCCCAGAAACGGCGTTGAAAACTTGTTAAAACTCGGCAAGTGTACCGAATTGTATCAAGTAATAATAAAATGGTAAGACCAAGTATTGTTTTCCAAAGGACTCACGGCCTAAAGAGTTATGTGATTTCTTGATTAAATTAGACTTGTAAACAAAATCTTTTAGGTTTGGATGCAAATACTGAAAAGTAAATATGAATGCATGTGTTGATCAATTGGATTGAAAGATGCAAAACTGATTGATGTAAAATATGAATAATTATGTTGTTTGGGTTTTTGACTCATCCTATCCACTCTCATGTATTCAAGAATTCATCTTTCTTCATTAATGTTAATGTCACCTTCTAATTTACCTTAAACCCGATGTCTCAGTGAAGAAAGCCTAGTCCTAATCACTAGTTTACAATGTCTTTTCTCCCTAGCAATTATTCATGCATTACATTCGCACAGAAGCCTAAAGGCAATCGATCCTCCTATTCCTATGTCTAGGTAGTATTGCTTCCGGGAGAATTTCCCCAGTTCTAGATTTACCTATATGTGTCCATATAGATAACATCAATGATCATGCAATTGAATGAGTTAAAGAAAGCATGCATAGAGTAAAGAGCAAAGACCCTAACAAATAATGAAGGAAAGCATATATAATCAAGAATCAATTCAATACATGAGAGTTTCAAAGGATTACATCACTTCCCCAACAACAATGGAAGTTTAGTTCACCATAGACATGGTGAAACTAGATGAAAACCAATGAAAGAATGAAAGATAGAACCCTAGAATTTGAAGAAAGGAGCTTCCGCATCCAAAATTCGCCTCCAAGGAGTGAAGAAAGTGTGATTCCGCCTCTTTCTGTCCAAAGATACTAACCCTAGGTCAACGAAACCCTTATATAGTTTATTAAAATTTATAGAAAATAGGCCCAAGCCCAACTAAATGGCCCTCAGCGGCACTTTTGGCACCTAGTGGTAAATGCGGTGCTTCTAAATGGCGCTCAGCTGCAGTTTTGGCCCTCAGCGGTGACCGCGACTCTTCTTTTGTGCACTTTTACTTCCTTTCCTGAGTTCAGCCCTTACTACTTCAACTTCTTTCATCTAATTCATCTTAATTCCTTCCAAAACAAGGAAAACCAAGCATAAAACCCATTCAATTCTCTTATTTCCAAAACTTAAGCAAAATCATGATTTCAAGCTAAAGGTTGTTTTTAATATCAAAATTAAGTATAAAAATAACGGTTTTTCAACTATTATCAAAGCTCCTTCAAAAATTTTGCATATGACGGCATCTGTTGCAATGCTTCAGACAAAGGTGTTAACCCTCGACAAGTAATAATAAAATACTAAAAAGTATCGTTTCCTTAAGGACTCACGGCCTAAACAGTTATGTGATTTGTTGATTAAATTAGACTTGTGAACGAATTCTTGTAGATTTAAATGAAAATACTAAAAAGTAAATATGAATGAATGTATTGATCAATTGGACAAAAGAAGCAAAACGTGATTGAAATATATGGAATGATGATGTTGTTGGGGTTTTCAATTAATCCTATCCACTCTCATGTATTCAAGAATTCATCTTTCTTCATTAATGTTAATGCAACTTTCTAATCTACCTTAAACCCAATGTCTCGGCGAAGAAAGCCTACTCCTAATCACTAGTTTACAATGTCTTGTCTCCCTAGCAATTATTCATGGATTACATTCGCACAGAAGCTTAAAGGCAACCAATCCTCTTATCCCTATGTCTAGGCAATATTACTATTGGGAGAATTTCTTCATGCCCAGATTTATCTATATGTGTCCATACAAATAAAATCAATGATCATGCAATTGAATGAGTTAAACAAAGCATGCATAGAGTAGAGAAGAAAAACCCTAACAATTAATGAAAGAAAGCATATGGATTAAAGAATCATTTCAATACATGAGAGTTTCAAAGGATTACATTGATTCCCCAACAACAATGAAGGTTTAGTTCACCATAATCATGGTGAAACTAGATGAACAATAATGAAAGAATGAAAGATAGAAACGTAGAATTTGAAGAGTGGAGCTTGAGCATCCAAAATCCTCCTCCAAGGGGTGAAGAAAATGTCATTTTGCTTCGTTCTGCCAAAAGATACTAACCCTAGGTCGAAGCAAAATGACATTTTCTTCACCCCTTGGAGGAGGATTTTGGATGCTCAAGCTCCACTCTTCAAATTCTAGGGTTCTATCTTTCATTCTTTCATTATTGTTCATCTAGTTTCACCATGATTATGGTGAACTAAACCTTCATTGTTGTTGGGAATCAATGTAATCCTTTGAAACTCTCATGTATTGAAATGATTCTTTAATCCATAAGCTTTCTTTCATTAATTGTTAGGGTTTTTCTTCTATACTTTATGCATGCTTTGTTTAACTCATTCAATTGCATGGTCATTGATTTTATTTGTACGAACACATATAGATAAATCTAGACATGAAGAAATTCTCCCAATAATAATATTGCCTAGACATAGGGATAAGAGGATTGGTTGCCTTTAAGCTTCTGTGCGAATGTAATGCATGAATAATTGCTAGGGAGACAAGACATTGTAAACTAGTGATTACGAGTAGGTTTTCTTCACCGAGACATTGGGTTTATGGTAAATTATAAAGTGGCATTAACATTAATGAAGAAAGATGAATTCTTGAATACATGAGAGTGGATAGGATTATTTGAAAACCCCAACAACATCATCATTCCATATATTTCAATCACGTTTTGCTTCTTTTGTCCAATTGATCAATACATGCATTCATATTTACTTTTTAGTCTTTGCATTTAAATCTATAAGAATTCGTTCACAAGTCTAATTTAATCAACAAATCACAGAACTATTTAGGTCGTGAGTCCTTTGGGAAACGATACTTGGTCTTACCATTTATTATTACTTGATACGATTCGGTTACACTTGCCGAGGTTAACAAGGGGAAAGTGATCCTTTTTAGTAGAATTGTTCCACTTCCTGTAGTCAATACACATCCTCAATCCTGTAACAGTCCTTTTGGGTATGAGCTCATTTTTTTCATTTTAAATAACTGTCATCCCACCTTTTTTTGGTACCACCTGTACTGGGCTTACCCATGCACTATCAGAAATAGGATAAATAATGCCAGCTTCAAGTAACTTTAGCACTTATTTTCTCACGTCCTCCTTCATTACTGGATTGAGCCTCCTTTGTGGTTGGGCAACTAGTCTGTAATCATCTTCCATGAATATCCTGTGCATGCAATATGTTGGACTTACACCTTTGAGATCTGAGATTGACCATCCAATTACTCCTTTGTTGGCTTTGAGTATTTCTACCAACTTTTTTGGTTTGTTTCCACCTTCTTCTAGAAACACATATTTCAGGTGTGTGGTAACATCTTCAACTCCTTTTTGCTCTCCTTGGCTTTTTCTTCTGTATTTTGCAAAGGATCCTTTTTTAATTCTTCCAAATCAGTCAAGCACTCATCAATTAATTCCTCTTTTTGATTAAGCTCGTCACACGTGTCAACTAGTATCTCCTCCAAAGAAAGAGTATCGCTTTCGTTGTTTTCTTGGATCATGCAAATTTCATTAAGAGCATCAAGGTGAAAACATTCCTTATCATCTTTGGGTGAGACATCGCTTTAAAGACATCAAAATTTACTTCTTCATCCTGCACTCTCACCTTCAGTTTGCCATTTTCCACATCAATCAAAACTCTTGCTGTCTTCATAAAAGGTCTTCCAAGAATAAGAGGTACATTCACATCCTCTTCCATCTCCATGATGGCAAAGTCCACAAGAAAAAGAAATTTATCTACTTTCACAAGCACATCTTCAGCTACCCCATAAGGATATTTCAGGGACCTATCTGCAAGTTGTAGAGTCATCCGAGTCGGCTTGAGTTCCAACCCCTCAATCTTTTCAAACATAGAGAGCGGCATGAGATTAATGTTGGCTCCTAGATCAATGAGTGCTTTCCCAACAGAGATATTCCCTATAGTGCAAGGAAAAGTGAAACTTCCTGATCTTTAAACTTGGGGGGTAGGAGTTTTTGTATGATAGCACTACAATTTCCTTGAACTTCAATAGTTTCTTCTTCAATGTACTTCCTTTTCTTTGTGAGGAGCTCCTTTAAAAATTTAGCATATGAAGGCATTTGTTGCAGAGCTTCAGAGAAGGGTATATTAATCTCCAATTTTTTGAACATTTCCATGAAACGCTCAAACTGTTTTTCTTTTTCCTTCGTGGAATAATTCTTTGGATAAGGAAGGGGTTTTTCTTTTTCCTTCGTGCATTAATTGTTGAAGGGTGTCATCCATCTTAACCTATTTTTCTGATAGAGAGGGTTGTTGCTGCCATTGTTGTTGTCGGACAGCTTGTCCAAATTAACCTGTTCCCATGTTTGAGTGAGGTTTCAACCAGTCGTTGAAATTACCCAGGTGGAGTTGAGCGTCCATATAATTGACTTCTTGTTCGAATTGCATCCTACAAAACAAAACACCAAACCCTAGAAAATATTGTTAGTCACAAAAATAAAAATAAAAACAAAAGATACGAAAATCAAATAAAATAAAGCCAAACTTAATTAAGAATCACACAAATAGAATAATTTAAACCGTGAGTCCCCTACAACGGTGCCAAAAACTTGTTGATGGATTAGCAAGTGTACCAAATCGCACAAGTAATATAAAATGGTAAGAACAAGTATCGTATCCCAGAAGACTCGTGGCACTAAACAGTTGGGTGATAACTCAATTAATTAAGACTTAAAATAAACAAGATAATTGGTTTGAAATGCAAAGACAGAAAATTAAATATGAATGCAAATTGATCAATAGTAGAGTAACACAAAGATGAACGAATGTTGTTTAATATGAGATGAACATGTTGTTGGGGTTAGATTTCACCATGTTCCCTATCATGTATATAAGAATTCCTCTTTATGCATTAATGTTAACGTCACTCACTAAAGTACTTAGAACCCAATCCCTTGGCGCAATAAGCCTGTCTTAATTCCTAGTTCGTCCAATTCCAAGCGTTACTAGAGAATTAAGTCTGAAGATCATGAGCTTAAGACGACCAAGTACTCATACCCTCATCCCTGAGAAATATTACCCTTGGGAGAATTCAACAAGAACCTGAATTGTAAGGAACCTCCCAGCACTCATGCAATTCATAAATCATGCATTAAATGAGTTAAATAGAGCAAGCATTAGAAATAGATGAATTCCCTAACAAATAATGAATAAAGCATATAAATTAAGAATCAATTCAAATACTTGAGAGTTCACAAGGTTAAATCATTCCCTAAGAACAAATAGAGTTTAGTTCCCCATAGACATGGAGAAACTATATGAACAATGGAAAAGCATGAGATAATAAAACCCTAAAAGTAGAAGAGGAAGCCCCGGCTTCCAGATCCGCCTTTAGAGAGTAGAAAAGTGTGTTGTTGTGTTGCTCCAGCCAGAGATGCAAAACCTAGAGCGCATGGGTCCTTTAAATAAAGTTGGAAAAGATTAGAAACAGGGCCCAGTCCAAAAGAGTCGAAACAGAGGAAAAATTGGGTCGAATCTGCAACGCGCGACGCTCGGGCGCCCCATATAGGGCGCCCGGGCAGTGGACGTCGACTTCCATAGGGCTTGAGCCTTCAGTTTCGCCCAAGCTTCAAGGTTCATCGCCCGGGCGGTCTAGGAGGGTGCCCGGGCGGCGGACATCGATTTTCCCACGCCCAAGTCTCCTGTAGCTCGCCCAAGCTTCGTGCAGTTCCCTCTTCTGGTGCATTTCTAGGCCTTTCTAAGCTCTATATCCTTAGCACTTCATCTCTGCTTCCTATATAAACTCATTTTCTGTCAAAATAAAGGGAATTAGTCATAAAATCATCAAATTCAACCTCAACTCTCTTATTCACACAACTTAATGAAAAAGCATGAGTCCAAGCAAGTTTCTAAGTGAAAAATGTTGCTTTTAGTATTGAAACCGATGAATTCCCTAATAATTAATAAAAACGCATATAAATTAAGAATCAATTCAAATACATGAGAGTTCACAAGTTTACATCATTCCACATCAACAAATAGAGTTTAGTTCCCCATAGACATGGAGAAGCTATATGAATAATGGAAAAGCATGAGATAGTGAAACCCTAAGAGTAGAAGAGGAAGCTCCCGCCTCCAGATCTGCCTTTAGAGAGTAGAAGAGTGTGCTGTTGTGTTGCTCCAGCCAGAGATACCAAACCTAGAGCGTCTGGGTCCTTTAAAAAGAGTTGGAACAGAGTAGAAATAGGGATCGGCCCAAAAGAGTCGAAACAGAGCAAAAACTAGGTCGGATCTGCAACGCGCGATGCTTGGGCGCCTCATATAGGGCGCCCGGGCGGTGGACGTCGATTTTCGTAGGGCTTGAGCCTTCAATTTCGCCCAAGCTTTTGGGTTCGATACCCGGGCGCCGGACGTTAATTTTTCCACACTCAAGCCTCCTGCAGGTCGCCTAAGCTTCGTGCGGTTCCCTCTTCTGGTGCTTTTTTAGGCCTTTTTGAGCTCTATATCCTTAGCACTTCATCTCTGCTTCCTGTATTAACTCGTTTTCTATCAAAACAAAGGGAATTAGTCGTAAAATCATCAAATTCAACCTCAGCTCTCTTATTCACACAACTTAATGAAAAAGCATGAGTCCAACCAAGTTTCTAAGTAAAAAAGGGTGCATTTAGTATCAAAATTACATCACAGATGACGGTATTTTAAACCGTTATCACTTCCCAAAGGCCTCACGGCCTAAACAGTTATGTGATTTCTTGATTAAATTAGACTTGTAAACAAAATCATTGTGTTTGAATTGCGGAAAACAAACATGAATGCAAGTTTTGATCAATTGGATCGAAAGAAGCAAAAATGATTGATGTAAAATATGAATGATTATGTTGTTGGGGTTTCCGACTTATCCTATTCACTCTCATGTATTCAAGAATTCATCATTCTTCATTAATGTTAATGCCACTTTCTAATTTACCTTAAACCCGATGTTTCGGTGAAGAAAGCCTACTCCTAATCACTAGTTTACAATGTCTTGTCTCCCTAGCAATTATTCATGCATTACATTCGCACAGAAGCCTAAAGGCAATCGATCCTCCTATTCCTATGTCTAGGTAATATTGCTTCCGGGAGAGTTTCCCTAGTTCTAGATTTACCTATATGTGTCCATAGAAAGATAGAAAGATAAAAAAAATTAAAAAGAAAAAAATGAAGAGATAGAAAGATAAAAAGATAAAAATAAAAAATAAAAAATAAAAAAATAAAAGGTAAAAAGATAAAAAGATAAAAAGTTAAAAAGATGAAAAGATAAAAATGAGAATAAAAAGATAAACAGATAAAAAGAAAAAAAATAAAAAGATAAAAAACTAAAAAGATAAAAAGATAAAAAGAGAAAAAGAGAAAAAGAGAAAAAGATAAAAAGATAGAAAGATAGAAAAATAAAAACAAATAAATAGATAAAAAGATAAAAAGTCTTATCGGTTAAGAATCACACAAATAGAATAGTTATACTATGAGTCCCCGGCAACGACGCCAAAAACTTGATAAACAAATTTTTAAACAAAGAATGGAAGAGATAGAAAAATCGTATAAAGAGAAGAGGAGAGCCATCACCATCTCCAAATCTACCCCGAAGGGGTGAAAAGTGTGCTTCAATGCTCAAGCCATAAAAAGATACAATCCCTAGGACGTGCAAGTCCTTAAATAGAACATAAAAATAACAGAAAACAGATCCAAACACACTTAAATGGCGCTCCGCGGCACTTTTGGCGCTCAGTGGTAAGTGCGGCTCTTCAAAATGACGCTTAGCGGCAATTTTGGCAACCGTGAGACAACAAAAATTGGCGGTCAGCGCCCCCTGCCGCTCAGTGCAACTTTTTCTGCACTCTGGTTGACTTTTCTACATTTTGGTTGACTTTTCTGCATTCTGATTGACTTTTCTGCATTCCAACCATTCGGTACTTTAACTCTTCTTTCAAATCATTCCAATAGCCTACAATATCAACGGAATCTAGCACAAAACCATTAAATTCATCTTCAACTCTCGTATTCACAAAACTAAAGCAAAAACATGAGTTCAAACAAGCTTCTAAGTTAAAAAGGGTGTTTTTAATATCAATATTATGTATAAAAATAATGGTTTTTCAACCGTTATCACAACCCCAAACTTGAAACTTTACTTGTCCTCAAGAAAAATGTAACTTGGCTGAAACAAAATATTCATACTACAATGGTCTAGCACACCAAAAAGCATTTTTCTCTTAGGACAAGTAAATCACTCATGAATGCTCATCATAGAAAGATTAGTCAAGATATAATGATGCTTTAGGCAATCAAGCTCCAACTATGGTGCTCACATAACCAAGAAATACACAATAGATGCAAACCTCATGAATAAAAGGTCTAGATGGTTTCTCTAGAAGGGAAATTGAATTTAAAGAAAAACTTGAGAAACTCTTGGATAAGAGAAGAAAGAGAGAGACTAGAAGGAGAGAAGAGGAATTGAGAGAAAAGATAGAAGAAGAAAAGAGAAAGAGAGAAGAAGAGAAGAGAGCAGAAGATGAGAGAAGGGAAAAAGAAAAGAGAGAAAATGAGCATTTGCTACTGATGGCAAATTCTACTCCTACAATTCAAAGGGAACCAAAAAGGGAAGGTTTCCAATCCTTTAATTCTTCTTCAATTATCTTTAAGTCTTTGCATGATAACTTCTCTTTTAAACCAATTGACACACAAATTATCATTATACTACCCTCTTCAAAATATGGCAATTTAAATCTTGAGTTATTGTTACCCTTAGGGATACAAGAAACTCAAGATAAAAGAAAAGTGACTTGTGAATTAGGACTTTCAGATTTCTTTAAAACTATAAAACAAAGTCTTTATTGTAAAGTTACTTCCATAAAAAAATTCTTTCTTGGATTGATACTAATTAGAGATATATTTGATGCTTATTGTAGATATATTTTTGATCCAGGAGGAAAGTAACAAACCAAAATTGTGCTTCTTTATATCTTTCTGATTTGAGGACAAATCGTTTTTCAAGAGGGAGGGTATGATGGAAACCCATTTAGGGCATTCCATTCAAAGGAGTATCAACTTAAGCTAAGGCTAAGAAAGGGAAGTGAAGAAGGATTGTTAAAGACTCTTTCTTAATTTTCTTTCTTTAAGTCTTAGTAGGATTCTCTTTAATATGTTTATATGTGTTTTGTAGGATTAATAAAATTGGAGGGAGCAGCTACCAGCATAGCATTTGAGCACGTGAAAAGAGAGAGTTGGAGGAGAAGCTTGCTGCCAAAGCTATCAAAAAGCTCAACCAATAACCTAGCTAGCCCAGCGTTTCACAATTGGTGTTGTTTCACGTGTGCTGCTGAGTTGGAATGAGGCATGTTTGAAGCTGAAGCAAATTGGCGCCTTTTTCTTTAATTTCATTTGCTTTTGGATTGAATTTCATTTCAGATTTGAGGCTCTTATCTTCCTATAAATAGGAGACCTCTTCCCCCTTTTGTGGACACTTTTGAGCTTAGTCTAATTGCTGCAGAAATGAAATTCCAGCTTACCTTTGCTCTTGAGTCAACCCAATTCTTCACTTTCTTTCTCCTTACCTCTAGCTTCCTTCCAAAGTAGAAGGCCCTCTGAGCTAAGAGGTTCTAACCCACTCCATTCTTCACTGAAACCATACCATTCTCTGCATCTATTTCAGAATTTCGCTGCCTTCATTCTGCTCACTGGAACGTTTGTTGTTCTGCTTCTTGGTTCAATGAGTCTCACCCATAGCAAGCTTCCATCAATCAGTAGATGCTAATCTTTCTCGTCTTCATCGGCATCGATCAGTAGACGCTTAATCACATAGCATCCATCAGTAGACGCAATCATTCATCACCCTCATCATAGCAACATCCATCAGTGGATGTTGTCATCTGAGTGCTCCTAGCATCCCTTAGTAGATGTTGTCCAACATCCATCAGTAGATGCTGTAATTCCTGCAAAGCAAATTCAAATCCAAAAGAAAAAGTCAGAAATTGTGTTGCCTCCCAATAAGCGCTTGTTTAACGTCACGAGCCTGACACCATTAAGCACAATCTGCATCTATGATGTTGGTGTTCCTTTTGCTTTCATCACACCAACTTATCTGCAACATCTTCTTGTTCACCATCTTTACCCTCCTTGAATAAGGAGCCTCAATCTCAATAACTACATTCTCTTTGATATTTTTAACCACTTCATGCACAGAAGTTGGTGAACATGACTCTTGAAGGACGGCGCTCAACGCCCTTAATGGGGCGCCCAGGCGCGCCCTGCGACCTTCTTTGTCCTTCTTCTCTTGATGACCGTGTACTCCTAGTACAGATTTTCGAATTTTATCCTGCAAACACTAAAGAACACTGCACTAGAGCACCCAATTAGCACAAACAGATAAAAAATTAAAAAGATAAAAAGATGAAGAGATAGAAAGATAAAAAGATAAAATGATAAAAATAAGAATAAAAAGATAAACAGATAAAAAGAAAAAAAATAAAAAGATAGAAAAAACTAAAATGATAAAAAGATAAAAAGATAAAAAAAGAAAAAGAGAAAAAGAAAAAAGATAAAAGACAAAAAGATAAAAAGATAGAAAGATAAAAAAATAAAAAGATAAAAAGATAAAACGTCTAATGGGTTAAGAATCACACAAATAGAATAGTTATACGACGAGTTGCGACAACGACGGCAAAAACTTGATAAACATATTTTTAATCCCTGAAAACGAAGTCAAAAACTTGTTACGACCTCGACAAGTGTACCGAATCGTATCAAAAAATAATAAATGGTAAGACCAAGAATCGTTTCCCAAGAAACTCACGACACTAAACAGTTATGTGATTACTCAACTAATTAAGACTCTAAAGAACAAATTTTGGGGTTTTTGAATGCAAATGCAATAAAATAAACATGAATGCAATTTGATCAGTTGAGGCTAAACACACAATTAATCATGCATTACATTCGCACAGAAGCTTAAAGGCAATCGATCCTCCTATTCGTATGTCTAGGTAATATTGCTTCTTGGAGAATTTCCCCAGTTCTAGATTTCCCCATATGTGTCCATATCGACAAAATCAAAGATCATGCAATTGAATGAGTTAAACAAAGCATGCAAAGAGTAAAGAGGAAAAACCCTAACAGTTAATGAAGTAAATCATTTATAATGAGAATCAATTCAATACAAGAGAGTTTAAGAGGTTACATCTTTCCCAACAACAAATAAGGTTTAGTCCTCCATCGTAATGGAAGAACTAGATGAACAATGGAATGAAAGAATGGAAGAGATAGAAAAACCGTAGAAAGAGAAGAGGAGAGCCATCACCATCTCCAAATCTACCTTCAAGGGGTGAAAAGTGTGTTTCTGTGCTCAAGCCATCAAAAGATACAATCCCTAGGACGTGCAAGTCCTTAAATAGAACATAAAAATAACAGAAAAACAGGTCCAAGCCCATAAAAATAACAGAAAACAAGTTCAAGCCCACTTAAATGGCGCTTAACGGTAAGTGCGGCTCTTCAAAATGACGCTCACCGGCAATTTTGGCAAGCGTGAGACAGCAAAACTTTGTGCTCAGCGCCCCTTGCCGCTCAGTGCAACTTTTTTTGCACTCTGGTTGACTTTTCTACACTCTGGTTGACTGGTTGACTTTTCAGGATTCTGGTTGACTTTTTTTGCACTCTGGTTGACTTTTCTGCATTCTGGTTGGCTTTTCTGCATTCCAACCATCCGATACTTTAACTCTTCTTTCAAATCATTCCAATAGCCTACAAAATCAAGGGAATCTAGCACAAAACAATTAAATTCATCTTCAACTCTCTTATTTACAAAACTAAAGCAAAAACATGAGTTCAAACAAGCTTCTAAGTCAAAAAGGATGTTTTTAATATCAAAATTAAGTATAAAAATAACGGTTTTTCAACCATTAGGTGCCAGACGAAGCTATCAAACTTAGCTTGTTTCCTTTCTCATTGGGAGGCAATGCTAAACTGTGGTTGAATTCATACCCAGAAGGAAGTTTCATAGAGTGGGAAGTTTCATAGAGTGGGAAGCAGTGGTGACAAAGTTTTTAAACAAGTACTTTCCACAATCAAAGAGGATAAAAGGCAAGCAAGAAATTTCTTCATTTAAGCAGGGCATGGAAGAATCACTAGGGCATGCATGGGACAGATATAAAAGCCTATTACAAAAAACGCCCATGCATGGTTTCAAAGAAGAAGTAGTCCTAACTTTCCTTGGAGGTCTTGGTTCACAAACTAAGATGATGCTTCATGCCTCAGCAGGAGGAAACATTAAATGGAAAACTCCAGAGGAAGCAACTGAAATTATTGAAAATATGGCTACTAGTGACAACGAACTCAACATTGAAAAAGGATATCATAGTCAGAAGGAGTTGTTACAATCAAATGATGCTTTGCTTATTCAAAATAGAATTATATCTCAACAGCTTGAAGAGGTAATTATGAAGCTTTCTCAAATAACACAGGAAATACAATAGGTCTCAATGGTTCAAGTGCAACAACAAAAATGGCAAATGCAATCTACTCCAATTGAGAAAACAACAAAACTTAAAGAGACTTTCCAAAGATTCTTGAAGACAAATGCATCTTATTGTCAGAATGTGGATGCTGCATTTAAAAATATGGAGGTTTATGTTAAGAGAATAGTTGACAAGATGAAACATGATAATCTCAGAAAGGAGTGTAAAACTGTTGTGACCAGAAGTGGTAGAGTGTTAGAAGAGAGAAAATAAGAAAGAGAAGAGAAAGAAAATGAGAGTGAGAGTGAAATAGAAACATGTGAGTGGAAAGAAAGAGTTGAGAGAGAAAAAAAAAAGAGAAGAAGAGAGAGAGGAGAGACAAAAAGAAAAAGAGTATGAAAAGCCACTTCCTTATCTAAAGAGTTATTCGAGGAAAGAGAAAGAAAAGCAGTTGGAAAGATTCATGGAGTTGTTTAAGAAGCTTGAGATCACTATACCATTCTCTGAAGCATTGCAACAGATGCCAGCATATGCAAAGTTTTTGAAGGAACTCCTCACAAAGAAACACAAGTATATTGAAAAGGAAACTATCAATGTACAGGGTAACTGCAGTGCAATCATACAGAAACTAGCTCCTAAACTTAAAGATCCAGGAAGCTTTACTATTCCATGCACCATAGGAGATGTGAAAGTTGGAAGAACATTGATTGATTTGGGAGCTAGCATTAATCTAATGCCGCTATCTATGTGCAGAACAATTCAGGGGTTGGAAATTAAACCAACCAGAATGGCTCTTCAATTGGCGGACAGGTCTCTTAAATATCCATCTGGAGTGGTTGAAGATGTTCTAGTAAAGGTTGACAAATTTGTATTCCAGTGGATTTTATTGTGATGGAGATGGAAGGGAATAATGATGTTCCTCTTATTCTTGGGAGACCTTTTATGAAGACTGCTAGAGTTTTGATTGATGTAGAGAATGGTAAGCTTAAAATGAGAGTTGATGATGAAGAAGTCACTTTTGACGTATCCAAGGTCATGACATATCCAAATAATGACAAAGCATGTTTTCAATTTGATGAACTTGATGAAGTTTGTATGGTGCAAGAAAGGATGGAGCGAAATATTTCTCCATTGGAAAAAACTCTCATTAATGCATGTGAAGATTTAGATGAAGAAGAAGAGAAATTGATTGATGAATGTCTGATGGACTTGGAAACATTGAAAAAGATTCCAGAGGAAGATCCAACATTCGAAATAATTGATAAGGAAGAAGCAGTCAAAGCACAGATACCAGAATTAAAAAGATTGCCATCACATCTGAAATATGTTTTTCTAGAAGAAGATGGAACAAAGCCAGTCATCATCAATAACTCTTTATCTTTACAAGAAGAAGAGCAGTTGATAGAAATTTTGAAAGCCAACAAAGAAGCAATTGGGTGGTCAATATCAGATCTCAAAGGTATTAGCCCAACTTATTGCATGCACAAGATTTTTATGGAAGAAGATTATAAACCAAGTGTTCAACCACAGAGAAGGTTAAATCCTGTTATGAAGGAGGTGGTCAGAAAAGAAGTGTTGAAACTGCTAGAAGCGGGTATCATCTATCCAATCTCTTATAGTTGATAACAGTTGAAAAACTGTTATTTTCATGCATAAAATTGATACTAAAAGCAAACTTTCTACTTAGAAACTAGCTTGAAATCATACTTTTATTCATATTTTCATAAATAAGAGAGCTGGACAGGTTTATGCTTGATTTCAGTGTTTTTGTGCAGGTTTTAAGGTGAATTTGGTGAAAGAAGTGAAGAAGGAGAGAGATGAAATCAGAAAAGACATCAAAAAGTGCAAAAGGAGAAGCCGAAGTCACCGCTCAGCGGCAGTTTACCGCTCAGCGGCACTCAGGAGCTTACGGGAGATCCGCTGAGGGGCAAAATGGCCGCTGAGGGGAAGAAACGACTCACGCACTTACTGCTGAGCGGCAGTTTACCGCTGAGCGGCAGTTTACCGCTGAGCGGCATTTTATGGGCTTGGACCTAATTTTCTGCAATTTACGAATAATATATAAGCTTTAGGGTTTCCTAGGGTTAGTATCTTTGGCAGAAACGAAGCAAACACTCTCTCTTCCACCCCTTTGAAGGAGGATCTTGGATGCTTAGGCTACCTCTTCACCTTTCTAGGGTTTTATCTTTCATTCTTTCATTGTTATTCATCTAGGTTCACCATGAATATGGTGAACTAAACTCTGTATGTTTGTTGGGGAATCAATGTAATCTTTTGAAGCTCTCATATATGGAATTTGTTTTTACATCTTTTATTTAAGATCTATGCTTTCTTTCATCATTAGCTAGGGTTTTTCCTCTTTGCTTAATGCTTGCATTGTTTAACTCATTCGATGCATGATTATTGGTTTTGTCGATACGGGCACGTACGGGGAAGTCTAGATCTGGGGAATTTCTCCCAATATTATATTGGTTGTCGTTAAGCTCCTGCACTTATGAACTAATTATTAGGAATGCTAGGAATTGTATGAACTCGTGATTAGGGAGAAGCCTTCTTGAAAGGTACTTTAGAGAGTGGCATTAACAATGATGATTTGAATGTTGAATTCCTAAAATATATGAGAGTGGATAAGATGAAATTGACCCCGAACAACATATTCATACATATATTTCATTGAAAGTGTTTATCTTTTGTTTTTTTTGCCATTGATCAAAACTTCATGCATACATATTTAATTTTCGTCTTTTGCATAGAAAAAATCCAAATATTTCGTCCTTAAGTCTTAGCTAATTAACAAACCACACAACTAAACTAGGCCGTGAGTCCTTTAGGAAGAACGATACTTGGTCTTACCAAGTTTATTACTTGAACGATTCGGTCATACTTGCCGATTGTAAAACAAGTTTGTGACATCATATTTTGGTGATCATAAATTTGTCCATCAGCTTGCTGGGAGGCACCCTAGTGATTTAAAAACTTTGATTTTTTATTTTGGTGATGTAATTTAAATTTTAGTTATATTTTGTTATTTGGTTATGAGCCTGCTATGGCACAACATCTACTAATGGATGCTCTACAACATCTACTGATGGATATTGCTATGATAAGATTGAGGAAGATTAGCATCTACTAATGGATGATATGTGATTACACACCTATTGATGGGTGTTGATAAGAAGAGGTGCACCTACTGATGGGTGCTGGAAGATGCATGTGTCAGGCTCGCGACATTAAACAAGCGCTAATTGGGAGGCAACCTAGTTCTCTAAACCCTTATCTTTATGTGTTGTTTTGTTTCTGTCTATTGTGCATTGTTTGAACTGAATTGATGTCTGAGTGAGGTGAGAAACACGTGAAATTTCAAAATTGTGAAGTTGTAGCTGGGGGGCCTTGATTAAGGGTGCTTAGGGAAAGCTAGAAAGAGAGTAAAGTGAATTGCGCACGCTGCTCAGCGCTAGTTTGGGGGACTAAGCGCAACTTCTGGCATATTAGGGTTATGTTAAATTGGGCTCAGCGTAAGTTTGGCCCATTGCACAGTTTTGTTACCCTAGGTCTTGCCCTAGCAGCCATTTTCAGTTTTCACTCATTTTAGCCTCTCCACACACTCTCCTAAAGTGTTCTCTTCATTTTCCCTTTTATGGAAGAGCCTGAGGAGTTGAGACCGACTGAGGCAGCAGAAGTGCAATTTGGATCCTCGAAGCTTCTCCGACGAGTTAAGACATAGCGGAATGGAAAAAGAAAACTCAAGATCAAAGAGGAAACTGAGAGAGAACACAAGGAAACCCTAGGATCTAGGGTTTAATCGGTGTAAGTTGAAGGTATGGAGGATGAAGATGTTTTGGACGGTGCAAAACCCTAACCGGACGCGACGAAACTCTATACGGTGAGGAAACTTAGAACGAACCGATTAAACGGTTCTAAGGCTTGGATGATCGGTGAAAAGTGAAGATCGAAGGGATTAAGGTGTTTAAGCGGTAGAAAATGGAATGAACAGAGGGAAACAGGTTTAATCGGTGAAGAATAGTGGAAGGGAGTGGAAACCCTAGAAGAAGATGTGATAGTGTGATGAACGAAGAGAAAATACCTTCGAAGACGCGTATAGAGTGCGAATCTGTGGTTGGAGACAATGGAGCTCTCGAGAGCGTGAATGAGACGCTCTGAGATGTGCGAGGGATGCGCAAGAGAAGAATGAGAGGCGCGATTGTGATGTGAAGGAGAAATGAAGATGTGGCTGCTGACGCATGCTGAAGGAGGATGTGGCACTGATGTGCGTGCACAGTGGCTGGTGATGCGTCAGCGTGGAGTGTGATAGAAGCACCGTGGATGAAGTGGAGAAATGAGAGAATGATGAATGTGCTTGGAAGGTGGCTAGAGGCGGTTCTTCGAGACTCTCTAGCCTAACTTTCAAGGTAGAATTGTGTCTGGATTTTCTCTACAAAAGTCACAATTCATTATGTTCAAAAGTGAGTGATACAATGGTGGAGACGGGTATTTATAGTAACCAGTACTTGATGAAAAATTTATGAACATCGAAAAACGGTACCAAAAACTTGTTTAACCCTCGGCAAGTGTGACCGAATCGTATCAAGTAATAAACTCGGTAAGACCAAGTATCGTTCTCCCAAAGGACTCACGGCCTAGTTAGTTATATGATTTTTTGATTATTTAAGACTTGTGAACAATTGATTATAGGTTTCAAATGCAAAAGACAATAAGTAAACATGTATGCATGAGTTTGATCAATGGAAAAGAGGAACACAAACACTTGAACGAATTAGATGGATGAGTATGTTGTTGGGGTAATGAATTTCATCTTATCCACTCTCATATATTTTAGGAATTCACCATTCTTTTCATCAATGTTAATGCCACTCTCTAAATCACCTTGCAAGAAGGCCTATCCTTAATTACGAGTTCATACAATTCCTAGCATCCCTAATAATTAATTCTGAAGCACAGAAGCTTAAAGGCAGCCAACCCTCATATTCCTATGTCTAGGCAATATGCTATTGGGAGAATTTCCCCGGATCTAGATTTTCTCGTACGTTCCCATATCGACAAAATCAATAATCATGACATCGAATGAGTTAAACAATGCATGCTTTGAGCAAAGAGGAAAAACCCTAACTAATGATGAAAGAAAGCATGTATCTCAAATAAGATGTTTAAACACAAATTCCATATATGAGAGTTTCATAAGATTACATTGATTCCCCAACAACAATACAAAGTTCAGTTCACCATATTAATGGTGAAACTAGATGAACAATAATGAAAGAATGAAAGATAGAACCCTAGAAAGATGAGTACGTAGCCTGAGCATCCAAGATCTTCCTCCAAGGGGTGGAAAAGTTAGTGTTTGCTTCGTCTCCAGCCAAAGATACAAACCCTAGGACGTCCTAAAGCTTATATACTATTTGAAATATTACAGAAAAGTGGGCCTAAGCCCAAAAGACCACCGCTCAGCAGTAAACTGCCGCTCAGCGGTACCAGCGCGTAGTCAATTCTCCCCTCAACGGAGCCAACGGGTGTTCCTGAGTGTCGCTCAACGGTAAACTGGCGCTGAGCGGTAGTTGCAGCTTCTCTTCTTTTGCACTTTTTGAGTTCTTTTCTGATTCCATCTCTATCCTTCTTCACTTCTTTCACCAAATTCACCTTAAAACCTGCATAAAACACTGAAATCAAGCATAAACCTGTCCAGCTCTCTTATTTCCAAAAATATGAACAAAAGCATGATTCCAAGCTAGTTTCTGAGTGTTAAAGGTTGCTTTTGGTATCAATTTTAAGCATGAAAATAACAGTTTTTCAACTCCAAGAGAAATGGAATGCATGTACATTAAAATGTAAAAGAAATACAAGAAGATATTGAGGTAATATCATCAGGCAGTATGCCATCACCCTTTCATCCTCCCATCTAAAAAACCCTTTTCTCCACCCATTATGCATCACTCTTCCATTCAAGTTTGGGATTTCTTTGAGTCTTTCTTGCTAGGGTTTGGTTCATCAATTTCATTGAGCATTCTCCACTATATTATGCATCTTCAATCAAGTAAGTTCATGCATTTTATGTTTTAAAGCATTTGAAAGCATGATTTTTGATGAATATTGTTGTTTAAGCATGATTCTTGAGGAACTTTTATGGTTATGCATGATTTGTTGAATTTGCTGAGGTTTGAATAGATTAAAATGTTGTATTGAGGGTTGGAACTGTGAAAAATGCATTGGGATGGTAGTTGAGGCCAGCTAGGGCCATGTTTTGAGAATGACCTGTTTGGCGTTGAGGGCCCTTCTGAGGGGCGCTCAGCGCAATTCTGCAGAAAGAATTTTTTTGTTCTTTTCTTTTATTGGGGTGTTGGTGGCTGGTTGAATCAGTGCAGGTGACGCTGAGGGCCCCCTGTTTTGCCCTCGGCGTGAATGAGAAGCATCTGTTTTGATTGGTTTTGCTATTCAAATACTGATGCTTGATAACGTTTTTGGGTTGTTATATGAATCTTTGTGATGTAGGAATGGCTTCATCATCGGGAAAGAGGATCAAAACCATGGGACATAAGATGATGAAGAAGAGGAGGAAGACTCAGATGACAGTCAAGGATGAGGATAACATTTACTGATGAATGCTATTGATAGTAGAGTAGGATTTTTCTTATCTTTGTTTTGTTTTGTTGAACTATATTTGGTTCTATTTTCATAATAGGTTGTGATGTACTTGGCTAAAACTTATATCTGGTGCAATGGTTTGATGATGTTGTGTTGTGATGAGTATTGCTTGATGATGCTCTTATAATTGATTGATGTTGAGATGGTGCATAAGATCCTGATATGCAGGTGGTTGCTCATAAGATGTGTGAACAAATGCATGATGTTGTGATTGTGATTATGAGCAGGATGTTTATTTCAATTATCTGGAACTTTGAATTAGCTTGTATGTGAGGTTTTGAGCTCCAGATTTTGTGTTGTGAATGATTGTTATTCCGTTGAAAGCATGAATGATTTTGCCTAGGTTTCTATGATTGAATCGCTTGCTTGCATGTGTCATATGATCAAGGCCATTTGTTATTATCCCTTTTTAGCCAATGCATGATTTTAGACCAACAAAAAGAGCACAATGTGTTTTATCTTTTGAACCTTGAGCCTTAAATCATGAAATAAAACCTTACCTTGAGTTAAGTTGAGAATATTTTCTGTGGTATTGATAAAGGTTCAAGTTTGGGGTTGTTGGGAAAAAGAAAATGAAAAGAATAAGCATTGAGCTAAGTATTGAGCAAATGAAAGCAAAGGAAAAAGAAAAGACAAGAAAGAAAGAAAAGCTCAATGCAAGGGAAAGTTGGGAATAGTGAAATTGAGTTATTGGATAAAGAGATTGTGTTTGAATTAAAAAAAAATTATGAATGACTCTCTTAACTCAAGGATTTTGTGATTCAGAAAAACCAATGTTCTTCTTAGCCCAGCCACATTACAAGCCATAGAAAGTCCTTGTGATGTTACTTGTTTGTGAGTGTGTTTGATTGTGGTTAAATGAAAGGCAATTTTGTTTTATGTGACATTGGGATAGTAGAGTAAAGGAGTTATCTCTATATACACCTGTGTGATTGAGTGAAACACTTTGACTGGTGAGGAGTAGTTCCATGAATACATGATTACATTTATGCTTAGTTAATTGATTATTCATGAGAATAGCATCTGTTGGATATTATGTGATTTTGTGAGCACAATGATGAGTTGTTTGAATCAAGGCATGTGTACATCTTGACTGAATTCTTTGTGATGAGATAATTTGAGTAATTACTTGTCTTGAAAGAAACATTTTTGGAATGTGTGAACCATTGTATTGATTGTTTGAAAGCTGAGTTACATCTTGTTTGCCTGAGGACAAGCAAAGTTTTAAGTTTGGGGTTGTGATAACGGTTGAAAGTACCGTTATTTGATACTTAATTTTGATCATGCAATTGAATGAGTTAAACAAAGCATGCATAGAGTAAAGAGGAAAAACCCTAACAATTAATGAAGCAAAGCATATAAAATATAGAACCAAATCAATACATGAGAGTTTCAAAGGATTACATCGGTTCCCCAACAACAATGGAGGTTTAGTTCACCATAGACATGGTGAAACTAAATGAAAAACAATGAAAGATAGAACCCTAGAATTTCAAGAAAGGAGCTTCCGCATCCAAAATCCGCCTCCAAGGGTTGAAAGGAGTGTGATTTCGCCTCTTTCTGTCCAAATATACCAACCCTAGGTCAACTAAACCCTTATATAGTGTATTAAAAATTACAGAAAATAGGCCCAAGCCCAATTAAATGACGCTCAACTGTAGTTTTGGCCCTCAACGGTGACTGCGGTGCTTCAGAAGTTCCGCTCAGCGTTAACTGCAGCTCTTCTTTTGTGCACTTTTACTTCCTTTAGAAAGTGACAGTAACATTAATGAAGAAGACGAATTCATAAATACATGAGAGTGGATATGATAAGTCGAACCCCCAACAACATAGTAATTCCATATTTTACAAACCAATCACCTGTGCATTCTTATTGTCAATTGATCAACACTTGCATTCATGTTTATTTTCTCATTTTTTAAACCAAAAGATTTTGTTCTCAAGTCATATTTAATAAAAAAATCACATAACTATTTAGGCCGTGAGTCTCTTGGGAAATGATACTTGGTCTTACCATATTTATTGCTTGATACAATTGGGTACACTTGTGTTCATGGATTTGTACAAGTGTACCAGATCGCACAAGTAATATAAAATGGTAAGACCAAGTTTCGTATCCCTGAAGACTCTCGACACTAGACAGTTGTGTGATAACTCGATCAATTAAGACTTAAATAAAACGAGATCATTGGTTTAAGATGCAAAGACAGAAAATTAAATATGACTGCAGTTAGATCAATAGCAGAGTAACACAAAGATGAACGAATGTTGTTTATAATGAGATGAGTATGTTGTTGGGGTTAGATTTCACCAAGTTCCCTCTCATGTATGTAAGAATTCTTCTTTATGCATTAATGTTAACGTTACTCATTAAATCACCTAAACCCGATCCCTCGGCGAACAAGTCTGTCCTTAACCACCAGTTCATGCAATTCCTAGCATTCCTAGTAATTAAATGTGAAGATCAAGAGCTTAACACAACCAAGACTCATACCCTCATCCCTGAGAAATATTACTCTTGGGAGAATTCAACAAGAACCTGAATTGTAAGGAACCTCCTAGCACTCATGCAATTCATAAATCATGCGATGAACGAGTTAAACAAAGCACAAATGAATTACTCTAACCATTAATGAAAAAGTATATGAAATTAAGAATCAATTCAAATACATGAGAGTTTACAAGGTTACATCATCCCCCAACAACAAATAGAGTTTAGTTCTCCATAGACATGGACAAACTAGATGAGTAATGGAAAATCATGACATAGAAAAACCCTAAAAGTAGAGGAAGGACGCTTTCGCATCCAAATCCGCCTTCAGAGAATAGAAGAGTATGTTGTTGTGCTGCTCCAGCCAGAGATACAAAACCTAGGACGCTTGGGTCCTTTAAATAGAACATAAAAATAACAGAAAATAGGTCCAAGCCCACGAACTGGCGCTCAAACGCCCTAAATGGGGCACCCGGGCAGTGTACGACACCTTCTTTTGCTCAAGTGCCCTTGAGGGGCGCCTGGGCTCGGTTTTTGGCGCTCAAGCGCCCCTAGAAGGTTGCCCAGGCAGTCTGCGGGACCTTCTGGCACTCAAGGCCCCCCTGAGGCACGCTGATGAACATATCTTGAATCCCCAAAAACGGAGTTAAAAACTTGTTAACCCTCGGCAAGTGTAACCGAATCGTATCAAGTAATAAACTTGGTAAGACCAAGTATCATTCTCCCAAAGGACTCACGGCCTAGAAATTTATGTGATTTATTGATTAATAAAGACTTCTGAACAAATTGTTGTAAGTTTCAAATGCAAGAGATTGAAAAGTAAATATGTATGCATGTGATGATCAATGGGTAAGAAGAAACAAAACACGTGGATTGAAATATATGGATGAATATGTTGTTGGGGTTTATCAATTTCATCCTATCCACTCTCTTGTATTTAGGAATTCATCATTCTTTTCATTAATGTTAATGCCACTTTCTAAATTACTTTAAACCCGATGTCTCGGCGAAGAAAGCCTAATCATAATCACTAGTTTACAATGTCTTGTCTCCCTAGCAATTAATTATGCATTATAGTGAACAAAAGCTTAAAGGCAACCAACTATCATACTCCTATGTCTAGGTTTGTAATATACTGATGGGAGAGATTCCCCAGATCTAGATTTCCTTGTATGTGTCCATATCGACAAAACCAATAATCATGATATCGAATGAGTTAAACAATGCATGCTTTGAGTAAAGAGGAAAAACCCTAACTATTAATGAAAGAAAGCATGTATCATAAAAATGATCTTGAAGAACAAATTCCATACAGGAGAGTTTCTAACAACAAAATAAGTTTAGTTCACCATATTCATGGTGAAACTAGATGAAATAAAATGGAAAAGTGAAGGATAGAACCCAAGAAAGTTGAGAAAGGAGCCTTAGCATCAAAAATCCTCCTCCAACGGGTGAAAGAGTGCGTTTTTGCTTCATTCCAACAAAAGATACAAATCCTAGAACGTCCTAAAGCTTATATAATATTCTAAAAATTACAGAAAAGTAGGCCCAAGCCCAGAAAAGTGCCGCTGAGCGGTAAATACCGCTCAGCGGTAGTAGCGCGTGTCAATTCTTCCCCTCAGCGCCAGTTTTCCCCTCAGCGGTGCCAACGGGTACTGAAAAGTGCCGCTCAGCGGTAATTGGCGTTGAGCGGTACTTGCTAATTCTCTGCTTTTGCACTTTTTGTGTCCTTTTCTGATTCCATCTCTATCCCTTTTCACTTCGTTCATCAATTTCATCTCAAAACTTGCAAAAACAAGGAAATCAAGCATAAAACCTGCCCAACTATGTTATTTCCAATAATTCAACAAAATATTAGTTCCAGCTAATTTCTAAGTCATAAAGGTTGTAATTGAAGTCAATTTTAAGTATAAAAATAACAGTTTTTCAACTGTTATCAGTTAGCTAAAACCTTATATACTATTCTAAAATATACAGAAAATTAGGCTCAACCCCATAAAAGTGTCGCTCAGTGGTCAATTCTTCCCCTCAGTTGCATAGTTACCCCTCAACGGTGCCAACGAGTACTGAAAAGTGCCGCAAAAACGGTAAATGGCGCTGAGCGGTACTTGCTGATTCTCTTCTTTTGCACTTTTTGTGTCCTTTTCTGTCTCCATCTCTTTCCTACTTCACTTCTTTCATCAAATTCATCTCAAAACCTGCAAAAACAAGGAAATCATGCGTAAAACCTGTCTAACTCTCTTATTTCCAACAATTCAACAAAATCATGAGTTCAAGCTAAATTCTAAGTCATAAAGGTTGTAATTGAAGTCAATTTTAAGTATAAAAATAACAGTTTTTCAACTGTTATCAGGCGTCCAAGCCTCGCAGAATTTTTCAGCACTGCGTTTTTATTACTTTTTCAGTAGTGCTGCTTGCTCCTTGAGTTCTGACTCCTTCATACTTTGACTCCTCTTCAAAATTACTTCACTAACCTACTAAAACATCGGAATTTAGTCATAAAATCAATAAGTTCAACCTCAACTCTCTTATTCACAAAACTAAAGCAAAAACATGATTCCAAGCAAGTTTTAAGCAGAAAAGGGTGCATTTAGTGTCAAAATTACATCATAGATAACGGTATTTTCAACCGTTATCACAACCCCAAACTTAGAACTTTGCTTGTCCTCAAGAAAACAGAATGTAACTCAGTTTTGCAAAGCAATCATTATAATGACTCAACATTTTTCAAACACGTTTTCTTCCAGACAAGAAATCAGGTTTATCAACTTAGCATAAAGATGTCATTCAAGATGTGCAGATGCCTTAATCCAATCAAAATCAATGTGTTGCTCAGCAGATGTTATCCTTAAGAATGATCAATCAGCCAAGCAAAGATGTAATCAGAAATTCAAAGAACTACTCCTCACCAAGGAAAGCGTTTCACAAAAGTGTATCACTCAAAAGTGTATCACTCAAGCACTCAAAAGTGTATCACTCAACTCACAGGTGTATATTGAGTTGTTGGTGTCTTTTTCACTTTGTTATCATAATGTCACACAAATTAACTTTGCCTTTCATGTAGCCACAATCAAACATACTAACAAGAAAGTTGTCATCACAAGGGCTTTTCGTGGCTTGTAACTTGGCTGGGCTAGGAAGGAAATTAGTTTTTCTAGTAAGCAAAATCATTGAGTTAAGAGAGACATTTAAGATTTCATCATTCAAGCACAAACTCTCTTTCTTTTTCCCAGCTTTCCCTTGCATTGAGCTTTTCTTTTCTTTTCATTTTTCTTTTTCTTTTTCTTTTGCTTTTCATGTATTCACTACTTATCAATACTTTTCATGTATTCACTACTTGTATAGAGACATTTTTCTTTTTCTTTTCCTTTCTCAATGTTTCCAGCAACCTGATAACAGTTGAAAAACTATTATTTTCATGCTTAAAATTGATACTAAAAGCAACCTTTATACTTAGAAACTAGCTTGAAATCACGCTTTTCTTCATATTTTCAGAAATAAGAGAGCTGGACAGGTTTATGCTTGATTTCAGTGTTTTTGTGCAGGTTTTAAGGTGAATTTGGTGAAAGAAGTGAAGAAGGAGAGAGATGAAATCAGAAAAGACATCAAAAAGTGCAAAAGGAGAAGCCGAAGTCACCGCTTAGCGGCAGTTTACCGCTGAGCGGCACTCAGGAAGTCACGGGAGGTCCGCTGAGGGGCAAAATGGCCGCTGAGGGGAAGAAACGTCTCACGCATTTACCGCTGAGCGGCACTTTTATGGGCTTGGACCTAATTTTCTGTAATTTACGAATAATATATAAGCTTTAGGGTTTCCTAGGGTTAGGGATCTTTGGCTGGAATGAAGCAAACACTCTCTCTTCCACCCCTTTGAAGGAGGATCTTGGATGCTGAGGCTTCCTCTTCACCTTTTAGGGTTTTATCTTTCCATTCTTTCATTGTTATTCATCTAGGTTCACCATGAATATGGTGAACTAAACTCTGTATGTTTGTTGGGGAATCAATGTAATCTTTTGAAGCTCTCATATATGGAATCTGTTTTTACATCTTTTATTTAAGATTTATGCTTTCTTTCATCATTAGTTAGGGTTTTTCCTCTTTGTTTAATGCTTGCATTGTTTAACTCATTCGGTGCATGATTATTGGTTTTGTCAATACGGGCGCGTACGGGGAAGTCTAGATCCGGGGAATTTCTCCCAATATTATATTGGTTGTCGTTAGGCTCCTGCACTTATGAACTGATCATTAGGAATGCTAGGAATTGTATGAACTCGTGATTAGGGAGAAGCCTTCTTGAAAGGTACTTTAGAGAGTGGTATTAACAATGATGATTTGAATGTTGAATTCCTAAATTATATGAGAGTGGATAAGATGAAATTAACCCCCAACAACATATTCATACATAAATTCCATTGAAAGTGTTTATCTTTTGCTTTTTGCCATTGATCAAAACTTCATGCATACATATTTAATTTTCATCTTTTGCATATAAACTCCAAATATTTCGTTTTTAAGTCTTAGCTAATCAAGAAACCACACAACTAAACTAGGCCGTGAGTCCTTTGGGAAGAACGATACTTGGTCTTACCAAGTTTATTACTTGAACGATTCGGTCACACTTGCCGATTGAAAAACAAGTTTGTGACATCATAATTTGGTGTTCATAAATTTGTCCATCAAGTTTTTGGCGCCGTTGTCGGGGACTCGTGGTTTAACTGGTTAATTTGTGTGATTATTGATTATCTTTGACTTTAATTTTGAATTTCTGTTTTTATTGTCTGTTTTTATTTTTATTTTTCGGTTTTTATTTTTATTTTATTTTATTTTCTGTTTTCTGTTTTTATCTTCTCCTATATCTTTTTGTGCTAACCAAATATTCTAGGGTTTTGTGTTCTTGTGTATGCAGGAGGCAATTCGAACTAGGAGCAAGAAAACAACAGAACCTCTTCTTGAAGGTCTAGATGAGAGTAGACGGAGGAGAAGAATCCGAACATCTAGAGAACTTTTCCCTCCTCCGGAAACTCTATTGCAACCATCACCACAAGGTTCTGACCATAGCACAGAAAATATGGAGAACAATAATATCAGAAGAACTCTTGCTGATTACACTAATATAGCTAGACCTCAGCACTTTAACAACATAGCTAGACCTAGAGTCAATGCAGCTAACATGGAGGTCAAACCAGCATTGATCCAACTGGTGAAGAGCAATCAATTTAATGGGTTATCTCATGAAAGCCTATATGAGCACCTTACTACATTTAATGAGATCTGTAACACGGTGAAAATCAATGGGGTGCCAGATGAAGCGATCAAACTTAGTTTGTTTCCTTTCTCATTAGGAGGCAATGCTAAGCTTTGGTTAAATTCTTTCCCAGAAGGAAGTTTCACAGAGTGGGAAGCAATGGTGACAAAGTTTTTAAACAAGTACTTTCCACAATCAAAGGTGACAAAAGGCAAGCAAGAGATTTCTTCATTTAAGCAGGGCATGGAAGAATCACTGGGGCATGCATGGGATAGATACAAAAGTCTACTAAGAAAAACACCCACGCATGGCTATGAAGAACAGGAAGTAGTATTAACTTTCCTTGGAGGCCTTGGTTCACAAACCAAGATGATGCTTGACGCCTCAGCAGGAGGAAATATCAAATGGAAAACTCCAGAGGAAGCTATAGAAATCATTGACAACATGGCTACTAGTGATAATGAGCTGCACAGTGAGAGAGGAGCTCCTATACAACAGAAAGGAGTTCTACAATTACAGACGCATGATGCCTTGCTAGCACAAAATAAAATTCTAACTCAACAACTGGAATCTCTGACTAAAACTCTTGCACAATTACCTAAAGAGTTGAAAACTACTGCACAGGTACAAACCCAGTTGTGCGAATTATGTGGAGGTGACCATATCAATGGTCAATGTGCCTTTCCAGTTGAAGCTTTAGAGGACGTTAATTTTATGGCCAATCAATTTCCATACCGTCAAGGGAACTACAATCAAGGGTGGAAACCACACCCAAGCATTGGTCAAGGACAAACTGGGCAAGCTAGTTAATATAATAAGCAGCAGCAGCAACCAACCTTTTGGCAACAGTTATCTATGCTTAATGAAAGATCAACAAGGTTGGAAGAAACTCTTCAGCAATTCATACAAAAAACTGAATCTTCTCAAAAGAGCACTGAAGCTGCTATAAAGAATTTGGAGATTCAAATGGGTCAGATTACCAAGCAATTAGAAGAAAGGCCAAATAGAAATTTTGGGGCTAATACTGAGGTTGACCCTAGAGAAGAATGCAAGATGGTAAAGAGGGTGAATGAAGAGATAGTTGAGTTAGAAGGAGAAGAAACAGAAGAAAGAAGAGACATAGAGAGCAAAAATACTTTTCCTTTTCCAATAAATCAAGAGAAACAATTGGATTTCACAGAATTATTCAAGATGTTGGATAATGATGCACCTTGGGAGCAGATTCTACAGAAAATCACAGTTTACACAAAATCTGATGAGAATATCTCTACAAAGAAAAGACGTAGAGATGATAAGGCAAAAGAAGGTATAACTGTTAAAAAAGAGTCATTCCCTCCTAAAGCAACAGATCCAGGCAGTTTTTCTATCCCTTGTACCATAGGGAAGAAAAAGGTAAAGAAAGCTCTCCTTGATTTAGGTTCAAGTGTTAACTTGATACCTTACTCTTTACTAGAGCAAATTGGCAATGTTAAAGTGAAACCTGTAAAGGTTAATCTAGTGATGGCCGATGGATCTTCAAAGGAGCCATGTGGGATTGCAGAGGACATTATAGTTTGTGTTGGCAAACTTCAGTTCTTGGCAGACTTTGTGGTGATGAAGATGGAGACAGAGAAGATACCTATCATACTTGGAAGACCGTTTATGAAAACGGCCAGAGCTATCATTGATGTAAATGAAGGTATAGTAGTGCTTCAGGACAGAGAGGAGAGAGTGGTGGTAGACGTCTTCAAAGATGAGAAGCAAGCAAGGGAGGAAGAAGCTAGTTATAAAGCTGCATTTCGAGATGCACCCATGACTAGCCGTAAAGATGAAAATCTCAAGATTTCAGGTAACCATTGTTTATTGTTTCAGGTACCCAAGGAAGAAGAGACTGGAAGAGGAGAAAAAATTCCTAGTGATTGGGAGAAAAGAAAACACCAACTTGGCTCACCTGTAAGAATTAAGAACAAGTTGTGGGTTGTGAAGGGCTTTAAAGAGAAGGAGATGATAGAGATAGAGTCTCCATATTCTAGAAGAACCAAGATAGTCCAGAGGAAACAACTGAGGAGTTGGTGGAATGACAACATCAACTATAAAGAAGATGGAACTTGAACTTTATTGGGTCAAGCTAATGACGTTAAAAGAGCGCTTGCTGGGAGGCAACCCAGTGGATTTAAAGACTTTT
This sequence comes from Vigna reflexopilosa, assembly GCA_027742785.1. Classification (NCBI taxonomy): domain Eukaryota; kingdom Viridiplantae; phylum Streptophyta; class Magnoliopsida; order Fabales; family Fabaceae; genus Vigna; species Vigna reflexopilosa. Next base: position 16,233,409 of record CM050924.1, read on the forward strand.
GATTTGGTTTTGTAATTTTTAATTTGTGAACATTATTTTTGTAATTATTTTGTTGGAAATAGCATCTACAGAAGGATGCTAGGTGGTTAAGTATCTACTGAAGGATACTATGTTTGCAACACCTACTGATGGGTGGTGGTAAGAAAATTTAACACCTATTGAAGGGTGTTGGTGGATTTTGGGTCAGGCTCGTGACGTTAAACAAGCGCTACCTGGGAGGCAACCCAGTTGATTGAATCTTTCTGTTTGTTTATTTTAGTTAGGGTTTGCATAAGCATTTTAAACATTGAATTGCAGGGAACCAATGAGAGGCATGTATGGGAGGCACGTAGGTTAAGAAAAGAAGGAGAAGAGCACATCAAGAAAGTGCCGCTGAGCGGTAAGTTACCGCTGAGCGGTACTCTCGCAGATGGGCTTTAGTTTCCCCTTAGCGGGACCCGAGCCCATTAGGGTATTTTTATACCCTAAGCTGCGTTTTAGGTTTTCTATCCAGGCTCTTCTCTGCACAAACCCCTCCACATACCTTCTCCAAGGTTTTCCACATCTTTTCACTCTTTCCTCTTAAGAAAATTTCTCTTCCACTCACTTTTTCACTAGTGTTTCATTCAAGTTTGGGGTTGGAAGAGAGTATCTTAGATTGGAAACACTCTCATTGCATCAAGTATCTCCACCCAAGTAAGTAAAATGCATTTTGTTCATTCTAGGGTTTTTGATTTTGAATGTGATTGTCAAAGCATGAATATTTAGGGGTTTTGATTTCTATGCATGATTTGATGATATATTTGATGTTTGAACCGATTAAATTGCATGATTATGAACTGGAAAACTGAAAATTGCATTTGGGTGGAGTTAGGACAACTTTAAAACAAGTATTTCAAAAATCTGCAGAGTTACCGCTGAGGGGTAAACTGCCGCTGAGCGGCACTCTGCCAGATTTGGTTTTTCTGAATTTTTGCGTGTTTGAATGTGGCACTGGTGGCGCTGAGGGGAAATTCTGGCCCTCAGCGGTGGTTTAGCTTCGAAAGGAGTTGTGTTCTATGTTTTACTAATGATTAACATCATGTTCTGTGGTTTTGTATTTGTGTTTGAATGTAGGAATGGCATCCTCTTCAGGAAAAAGATTGAAAACCATGGCAACCAAGAGAAAGGAAAAGGAACCAGAGCAACCCCACTCTAGCAGGTTCCTCTCTAGAAAACATGAGAAGCACTTTAGGGTGGTTCAGGACAGGAGACTTCTGATGGAGAGAAAGGTTGGAATGATACCTAACTTTGCTCCTCAATTTGGAGAGCAAGTGTTAGGGAATGATTGGGGAAAGCTAGCCACCTATCCTGCACCTGCCAACATAGTTGTGGTAAAGGAATTTTACACCAATGCAAAGAAGATTGGTGATTATCCAGCTGAGAATTATTTGGGCTATGTCAGAGGCCATGCTATCAGGTATGATCCTGATTCTATTAATAACTTCCTGGACACTATATGGGCTGGTGAGCAGTGCCAGTTTGCTCTTTGCATGGAGGAAGGTGCTGATTATGAGGATGTGGAGAGAGTACTGTGTATATCTGGAGGACACTTCCAAAGGAATCGATTTGGCTCAGTGGTTAACATTAGGAGGACGGATTTGACTCCTCTTGCAAAGTATTGGATGGCGTTTTCTCATGCCAACATTCATCCATGTTTACATGTGTCAGATATTACTCTTAGTAGGGCACTATTCATTTACTGTGCTATCAGAAACTTGAATGTTAACATTGGGCAGGTGATAGCTGATGAGATTAGTATGTGCGCCAATACCTCAAACAACAAAGCACCACTAGGACATCCCTCTTTGATCACGCACCTTTGCAAGATAGCTGACACTTCTGCTCTACCATTTGAGAGGCCAAGAAAAGCTATTGATGAGGCCTATTACAGATAGTACTGTGGAGGTGAGGATGCAGCTCAGCCAGTTCCACCACGCCGTGCTCGTAGAGAGAGAGGGCCAGCACAGAGCCAGACATCTGCTGAGACACATGAACCAGAACCATTTCAGATGAGGGACATGTATATGTCTCTTATAGGTGCTCAGTTGCAGTCCATTCACAGAGGGCAGGTGGCCACTGCTGAGACGATTGTGGGGATGTATGATACACCTCCAGCCCACAGGTGGACTATGGATGAATTCCATAATGTGGTAGTGATGAGAGGGTCGCACCTCCCAACAAAAGTTGTGCATAAAAGAATGCAGTATAGTGCTAGGATTTGACTCCTAGGTCGTCTCTCAAGGACCAATTTGGGTTCAGTCTCAGATCAACACGTAGTGGGGGGGGTTTTGAAAATGTTTTTGCGATTAGAAATTAACAACATTAAAACTGGAAAGTAAATACAACCAAACATAATTTAAAACACTGAAATAAATAAGCAAACCATGAGGACCGAACTGTCCAACAGATGACCGAACGGTTCTACATTGAGACTAAACGGTTTCTAAAACAAGATGTGTGAACTACTTAAAATTCAGCCGATAATAAAGAAACACTTGGCTAAAAATGAAATGCATATATGAATCTAACTAAATGAAATAAATAATTCAGAAAACTCATGTGCCAATTGAATTGCAATTAGTAAGCTAGAAAGTGAAGTAATGAAATGGGTATAACAGTAGCACGTGAACAGTAGCTGGATGAAGCAAACTTTGCTAAAATGAAATAAAATGAAATGTTCACAAGACCGTCTGCTTGTATCTTTCTCCAATCAATCACCATCTCTCCCTCATTAAAACCACATCCTAATCTCTAAAAACAATGAAAACCAAAAGCTAATTCCCGTGAGCACACCACTTTCTCTGCTGGAAAAAAAAAACCGAGACTCTTGATTCATGAGTAACCGTGCACAGCAAAAATGCTCATTATATTGAAAATAACCTTCCAAGAAAAACAAGTGCAGAGACCGAAAAATGAATGTGACGGTTAGCTTTTCTAAAAGAAAGAAATGAGTTCAAGCACCACATGTGCTCTTCCAGCTGAATGACTAAATGAATTAAAAGAGCTATTCTAGAAGAAATTGAATTCCCTTCAAAAATAAAACGTTCCAGCAAAATGAAAGACTAAGTAAGTGCACCATGCCCTCCAACAAGGAAATGAAAATAAGAACTCAACCGTAACCCTCCATTTTCTTGTCCGCTACTTCCTAACGTGAGAGGCAATCCCTCCAACCGAAAGCCTCCCTAAAATCCAAGCTGGACGTGGCAGCCTTGCTGGACGCTCCCTTTGTTGGATGCGTGAAACCATCTGCTGGACCGCTGTTGGATGTGCCATCTGTCCAGCCCCGCATGGAGTGCTGCTGGATGCCGTGTGCACCCCTCATCCAAAAATGAAAGCTGCTTTTCGATGTGCACCCCCAAAATGCTTTTCTCTGCACCTTTTTTTTCTTCCAGCACCTCCCTTGTTGAAATCCACACCTCCTCAATCATTTTAGTTTAAAGCATAATTGATGTGGTATTTCTTTTCACCTCCAAATGTCCCAAATATTATCCAACAATTTCCCTACAATTAATAATGCAAATAATTAGCTCAAATAATTCAAATTAATTAAAATAAGAATTTTTGGTCAAATTAAGCACAATTATCAAAAACGGGAAAATACCGGACATTTAAGCACAATTCCCTGATTAAATTCGGTACAATAAGCTAAGTGAAATTGAGAAAATATTGACTCATCAGGTAGCTTGGCCAGAGGAACCAGTGCATGGAGGAGGAGCTGGAGCAGCTTAAGCTTCTGCTAGAGAGATGGAAGAAGATGAAGCTGATGATGATGATGCATTTGAAGATGATGAAGATGAGGAGGAAGAGGAAGATACAGAGGACAGCTCAGACTGATGAGGAGCTGAGATAGCATTTACTGATGAATGCTATCATATGCTTATGCTTTTGTTGGTTTAAGTTTTCTGAACTTATTTGTTTTTGTTTTTAGATTAGGTTTTGATGTACTCTATTGGACACCTGGTTTGTGTGATGGTTTGCTATTAACTGTGATTGTTTGATAAGTAATGCTTGATGATGATTAGTGATTGATTGATGTTGAGATGATGTGCACATTAAAATGCTTATACAGGTGATTCACAAGCTTTGTGAACAAATGCATGATATTATGATTGTGATTGTGAGATTAAGCAGGATGTGTATGTCAAATGTGAATGAGCTTATATGTGAGGTTTTGAGCTTCAGAGTTTTGATTGAATGCTATTACTTTGAAGGCATGAATGACTTTGCCCAGGTTTTCTAAGATTGAATCAATTGCTTGTTTTGCATCATATGATCAAGGCCATTTGTTGATAACCCTTCTATTGGCCTAAATTCATAAAGTTAGCCCACTAAAAGAGAACACTTATTGTTCTATCCTTTGAACCCTTAGCCTTGAACATACACTGAAAACCTTTGATTGAAAATCTTTACCTTGAGTTAAGTAGAAGATCTTATGTGGTATTGTTAAATGTTCAAGTTTGGGGTTGTTAGGAAAACATGAAAAAGGAAAAGCATTGAGCTAAGAGCTAAAAAGTAAGAATATGCAAAGAAAAAGAAAAGAAAAGAAAAAGAAGCAAATCTCAATGCAAATGCAAAGGTAAGTTGGGAAGAATAAGAAAAATTGTGTTGTTATGATTCTCTTAACTCAAGGATTTTGTGATCCAGAAAAACCAATGTTCTTGTTAGCCCAGCCACATTATAAGCCATTGAAAAGTCCTTGTGATGATGCATGCTTGTAAATGTTTTTGATTGTGGTAAAATGAAAGGCAAAGTTGATTCATGTGACATTGTGATAGTAGAGTGAATGAGTGATTACCTTTTATACACTTGTGTGTTGAGTGAAACACTTTACCTAGTGAGGAAATATTCCATTAAGCACATGAACATCCATGCTTAATTGATGGATCATTCATGAAAAATAGCATTTGTTGGAATTTAAATGACTTTGTGAACACAAAAGCATGTGCACATCTTGATTGAACTGTTGGTCATAAGTTTGAGTGAAGTTGTTACTTATCTTGAAAAAGAGGATTTTTGAATGAGTGAACCATCATATGAATTGGTTGAAGATGGAGTTACATCTTGTTTTCTTGAGGACAAGCAAAGTTATAAGTTTGGGGTTGTGATAACAGTTGAAAAACTGTTATTTTCATGCTTAAAATTGATACTAAAAGCAACCTTTGTACTTAGAAACTAGCTTGAAATCATGCTTTTCTTCATATTTTCATAAATAAGAGAGCTAGATAGGTTTATGCTTGATTTCAGTGTTTTTGTGCAGGTTTTAAGGTGAATTTGGTGAAAGAAGTGAAGAAGGAGAGAGATGAAATCAGAAAAGACATCAAAAAGTTAAAAAGGAGAAGACGAAGTCACCGCTCAGTGGCAGTTTACCGCTGAGCGGCACTCAGGAGTCACGGGAGGTCCGCTGAGGGGCAAAATGGCCGCTGAGGGGAAGAAACGTGTCACGCACTTACCGCTGAGCCGCACTTTTATGGGCTTGGACCTAATTTTCTGTAATTTACGAATAATATATAAGCTTTAGGGTTTCCTAGGGTTAGGGATCTTTGGCTGGAATGAAGCAAACACTCTCTCTTCCACCCCTTTGAAGGAGGATCTTGGATGCTGAGGCTTCCTCTTCACCTTTTAGGGTTTTATCTTTCCATTCTTTCATTGTTATTCATCTAGGTTCACCATGAATATGGTGAACTAAACTCTGTATGTTTGTTGGGGAATCAATGTGTTATAATCGCTGCAGCGGAATTATTAGCGTGGTAACAAACCAAGAGGGGGGGTGAATTGGTTATATTCTTTTCTTATGCCTTTTTAATATTTTTCTCTTAATTCTTTCTTACTAAACAGATAATTAAATGTAAATAACAGAGTAAGGGAAAGAGAAAAATTGCACAGGTGATTTTATCCTGGTTCAGATCACCAGGATCCTACGTCCAGTCGCTTATCTCAAACAAGATAAGCCTTTTTCACTATCACAAAACAGTTACAAATATTAGTCACACAGAAAAACAATTTGTAACAGTTTAGAAATTACCACCTCTCTGGAAACCACAAGAGATGAACTTACACCTCCTTTGAATCTTCACAAAGGATGACCACCTCCTTCGAATGCTTCACGAAGGATGATTCTCTTCCAGACACTTCCTCAGACACACCAAGGATGATCAAGCTATTCCTCTGTCACCGCAGTACCACTTCAGGACTTTGCAGACAAGAGTTTCCTTAGCTTCAGCAATTTCACAGAGTTCTCAAAAGAGTTCAGAGTACTAGAGCACAAGGGAAGAGTTGTTTTTGAGATCAACAGTGAGCCAATTTATAGACTCAGCCTAATACTCTTCCATTCTTCGAAAACGGGCCATTTAACGCATTTAATCGATTAACACAAGTATTAATCGATTAAAATGAGTACAACGGCTAGTTTTTCAAATCTGAAATCCCCAACGGTCAGTGTTAATCGATTATTCTCAGGATTAATCGATTAGCTAATCGATTATTATACACTTTAATCGATTATTCCAGTGGCACTTGGGTTTTCCGGGTCAGCCTCGGTTTTAGTCGATTAAAACTAGATTTAATCGATTAAAACAGAATTTGGACGATTCACAACAGCATTTAAATGTAAATTACATGAATCAGTCCTAATTACATTTGTGAGCACTACTTCTTCAACTTTGATTATTACAAAAGCTTTATAATGATACATAAATCTTTAATTTGTCTTGACTTATGCAACTCTGTTCATCATCAAAACTTCATAGATGATTTTTTCCAACACAATGTAATCTTTTGAAGCTCTCATATATGGAATCTGTTTTTACATCTTTTATTTAAGATTTATGCTTTCTTTCATCATTAGTTAGGGTTTTTCCTCTTTGTTTAATGCTTGCATTGTTTAACTCATTCGGTGCATGATTATTGGTTTTGTCAATACGGGCGCGTACGGGGAAGTCTAGATCCGGGGAATTTCTCCCAATATTATATTGGTTGTCGTTAGGCTCCTGCACTTATGAACTGATCATTAGGAATGCTAGGAATTGTATGAACTCGTGATTAGGGAGAAGCCTTCTTGAAAGGTACTTTAGAGAGTGGTATTAACAATGATGATTTGAATGTTGAATTCCTAAATTATATGAGAGTGGATAAGATGAAATTAACCCCCAACAACATATTCATACATAAATTCCATTGAAAGTGTTTATCTTTTGCTTTTTGCCATTGATCAAAACTTCATGCATACATATTTAATTTTCATCTTTTGCATATAAAATCCAAATATTTTGTTTTTAAGTCTTAGCTAATCAAGAAACCACACAACTAAACTAGGTCGTGAGTCCTTTGGGAAGAACGATACTTGGTCTTACCAAGTTTATTACTTGAACGATTCGGTCACACTTGCCGATTGAAAAACAAGTTTGTGACATCATAATTTGGTGTTCATAAATTTGTCCATCACAACCCCAACCTTGAACCTTTATCAATACCTCACAAATGTTCTCAACTTAACTGAAGGTAAAGATTTTCACAAAGGGTTTTCAAAACATGCATAAGGCTCAAGGTTCAAAGGTTAAAACAAATTGTTTTCTTTTTAGTGGACAAAATCATGTGAAGGCTTAAAGAATAAGGGACAACAAAAGATGGCGTTGACCATATGAAACCTGCAAGCAAGTAGTTCAATCACAGAAAATTTGGGTAAAATGATTCATGCTTCCAAAGTAATAACACTTATTCACAAAAACTCTGAAGCCCAAAACTCACACAGGTAAACTCTCAAGTCCCAGAATTTAGAAAAACACTCTGCTCAGTATCTTAATCAAATTTTACCTCAAGCACCTATTTCATACACTGTGAGCCATGACCTGTATATCAGCACATCATGCATCATCTCAACATCAATCAACGCCCTAGAATATCACAATGCAATACTTATCACAAAACACAGCATAGTTGAACCAAAGCAGTGTAGTTCATTCAAGCAAAGTACAATAACAAAACAATTGATTAAAAAGAAAGGTTTAGAAAGTTGGGTTGCCTCCCAGTAAGTACTTCTTTAACATCACTAGCTTGACACCATCTTCATCATCCAAGCATCCATCAATAGATGCTGTTAGTAACATCCATTAGTAGATGTCTAATCTTTGTCCTCTTCCATAACAACATCCATCAGTAGATGTTGTCATTCATCATCCTCATCATAGCAACATCCATCAGTAGATGTTGTAGAAGCATCCATCAGTACATGCTATCACTACTTCCATTAGGAGCATGTTGTTGGGGTTTTCGATTCATGCTATCCACTCTTATGTATTCAAGAATTCATCTTTCTTCATTAATGTTAATGCCACTTTCTAATTTACCTTAAACTCGATGTCTCGGTGAAGAAAGCCTACTCCTAATCACTAGTTTACAATGTCTTGTCTCCCTAGCAATTATTCATGCATTACATTCGCACAGAAGCTTAAAGGCAACCAATCCTCCTATCCCTATGTCTAGGCAATATTGCTCTTAGAAGAATTTCTTCAGTTCTAGATTTACTTATATGTGTCCATACAAATAACATCAATGATCACGCAATTGAATGAGTTAAACAAAGCATGCATAGAGTATAGAAGAAAAACCCTAACAATTAATGAAAGAAAGCATATAGATTAAAGAACCAATTCAATACATAGGAGTTTCAAAGGATTACATCGGTTCCCCAACAACAATGAAGGTTTAGTTCACCATAGACATGGTGAAACTAGATGAAAAACAATGAAAGAATGAAATATAGAACCCTAGAAGTTGAAGAATAGAGCTTGAGCATCCAAAATCCTCCTCCAAGGGGTGAAGAAAGTGTGATTTTGCCTATTTCTGTCCAAAGATACTAACCCTAATTCGGCTAAAACCTTATATAGATTACTAAAAATTACAGAAAATAGGCCCAAGCCCAAACTAAATGGCGCTCATAGGTAATTAGCGCTCAGCGGTAAGTGCGGTTCTTCTATTTTGACGCTCAACTGCAGTTTTGTCCCTGAGCGGTGTCTACGAGACTTCAGAGTGTCGCTCAATGCTAAAAGTGGCGCTGAGCGGTAACTACGGCTCTTCTTTTGTACACTTTTCCTTCCTTTTCTCAGTCCAACTCTTGGCTACTTCACTTCTTTCATTCAATTCATCTTAAAACCTACCAAAACAAGGAAAACCAAGCATAAAACCTATCCAATTCTCTTATTTCCACAACATAAGCAGAAACATGATTTCAAGCTAATTTCTAAGTCATAGAGGTTGTCTTTAAGGTCAAAATTAAGTATAAAAATAACAGTTTTTCAACTGTTATCACAACCCGAAACTTAGAACTTTGCTTGTCCTCAACCACACAAGATGTAACTTAGTCTTCCACCAATCTATACAATGGTTCACCACATTCAAAACTCTTTTTTCCAAGACAAGTAATTACTCAAATCAGCTCATCACAAAGAATTTAGTCAAGATGCACACATGCCTTAATGTTCACATAATCACATAGTATCCAACAAATGCTATTCTCATGAATGATCTATTAACTAAGCCTAGATGTAATCATGTGCTCATGGAATCTTTCCTCACCAGATAAAGTGTTTCACTCAAACACAAAAGTGTATAAGAGGTCACTCCTTATCACAATGTCACATGAATTAACTTTGCCTTTCATTTAACCACAATCAAACACATTCACAAGCAAGTATCATCACAAGGACTTTTCTATGGCTTATAATGTGGCTGGGCTAACAAGAAAATTGGTTTTTCTGGATCACAAAATCCTTGAGTTAAGTGAATCATCTAAACTCAACCATTCTTCCTTCTTCCCAACTTTCTTTTGCATTGAGCCTTTCTTTTTCTTTCTTTTCTTTTCCTTTTTATTTTACTTTTCACCTGCTTAGCTCAATGCTTTTCATATTCCCTTTCTAAACTTCCCAACAACCCCAAACTTGAACATTTATCAATACCACAAGATATCTTCAACTCAACTCAAGGTAAAGCTTTTCAAAAAGGGTTTTCTATCATGTTCAAAGCTAAGGGTTCAGAGGATAGAACACATTCTGCTCTCTTTTATTGGGCTAAAATCATGAATTTGGCTAATAAAGGGTTACCAACAAATGGCCTTGATCATATGATACATACAAGCAAGTGATTCAACCATAGAAACCTGGGCAAAGTCATTCATGCTTTCAAAGTAATAACACTCATTCACAAAAACTCTAGAGTTCAAAACCTCACATATAGGCTCATTCAACATTCCACATTGATGGACAAATTCATGATCACCAAAATATGATGTCACAAACTTGTTGAACAATCGGCAAGTATGACCGAATCGTTTCAAGTAATAAACTCGGTAAGCCAAGTATCGTTCTCCCAAAGGACTCACGGCCTAGTTTAGTTATGTGATTCTTTGATTAGCTAAGACTTAAGGACGAAATAATTGGAGTTTAATATGCAAAACAGAAAATAAACATGTATGCATGAGATTTTGATCAATGGCAAAAGCAAAAGACAAGCACTTTCAATGAAATATATATATGAATATGTTGTTGGGGGTCAATTTCATCTTATCCACTCTCATATATTTTAGGAATTCAACATTCAAATCATCATTGTTAATGCCACTCTCTAAATTACCTTGTCAAGAAGGCCTATCCCTAATTACGAGTTCATACGATTCCTAGCATTCCTAATAATTAGTTCTATTAGCACAGGAGCTTAACGACAACCAATATAATATTGGGAGTAATTCCCCGGATCTAGACTTCCCCGTACGTTCCCGTATCGACAAAATCAATAATCATGCATTGAATGAGTTAAACAAAGCAAGCATTAGGCAAAGAGGAAAAACCCTAACTAATGATGAAGGAAAGCATAGATCTTAGATTAAGATGCAAGCACAAATTCCATATATGAGAGCTTCAAAAGATGACATTGATTCCCCAACAAACATACAAGGTTTAGTTCACCATATTCATGGTGAACCTAGATGAACAATAATGAAAGAATGAAAGATAAAACCCTAGAAAGGTGAAGAGGTAGCCTGAGCATCCAAGATCCTCCTTCAAAGGGGTGGAAGAGAGAGTGTTTGCTTTGTTTCTGCCAAAGATACAAACCCTAAAACATCTAGGTCTTTAAATAGGACATAAAAATAATAGAAAACGGGTCCAGGCCCAAACAGATCATAAAATCGCGTAAAACTGGCCCAAAACTCGTTTGGTTGAATTTTTTCGTATTCTGGTTTACTGGTTGACTGGTTGACTTTTCTGGTTGACTGGTTGACTTTTCTGGTTTTTGGTTGACTTTTCTGATTCCATCTCTCTCCTTCTTCACTTCTTTCACTTAATTCACCTTAAAACCTGCACAAAAACACTGAAATCAAGCATAAACCTGTCCAGCTCTCTTATTTCTGAAAATATGGATAAAAGCATGATTTCAAGCTAGTTTCTAAGTGTAAAGGTAGCTTTTTGTGTCAATTTTAAGCATGAAAATAACAGTTTTTCAACTGTTATCACAACCCCAAACTTAGAACTTTGCTTGTCCTCAAGCAAACAAGATGTAACTCAATTGTCAACCAATTTATATGATGGTTTACTCATTCAAAAATCCTCTTTTTCAAGATAAGTAACAACTTCACTCAAACTTATGACCAACAGTTCAATCAAGATGTGCACATGCTTTAGTGTTCACAAAGTCATTTAAATTCCAACAAATGCTATTTTTCATGAATGATCAATCAATTAAGCATGGATGTTCATGTGCTTATGGAATATTTCCTCACTAGGTAAAGTGTTTCACTCAACACACAAGTGTATAAGAGGTAAAGTGTTTCACTCATTCACTCCACTATCACAATGTTACATGAATCAACTTTGCCTTTCATTTTACCACAATCAAAAACATTCACAAGCATGCATCATCACAAGGACTTTTCAATGGCTTATAATGTGGCTAGACTAACAAGAAAATTGGTTTTTCTGTATCACAAAATCCTTGAGTTAAGAGAATCATAACAACACAATTTTTCTTATTCTTCCCAACTTGCCTTTGCATTTGCATTGAGCTTTGCTTCTTTTTCTTTTCTTTTCTTTTTCTTTTTTTTTCTTTGCATATTCTTACTTTTTAGCTCTTAGCTCAATGCTTTTCCTTTTTCATGTTTTCCCAACAACCCCAAACTTGAACATTTAACAATACCACACAAGATCTTCAACTTAACTCAAGGTAAAGATTTTCAATCAAGGGTTTCAGTGTATGTTCAAGGCTAAGGGTTCAAAGGATAGAACACAAAGGGTTCTCTTTTAGTGGGCTAACTTTATGAATTTGGCCAATAAAAAGGGTTCCAATAAACGGCCTTGATCACATGATGCAAAACAAGCAATTGATTCAATCATAGAAAACCTGGGCAAAATCATTCATGTTTCCAAAGTAATAGCATTCAATCATAACAACTCTGGAGCTCAAAACCTCACATATAAGCTCATTCACATTTGACATACACATCCTGCTTAATCTCACAACCACAATCATGATATCCTGCATTTGTTCACAAAGCTTGTGAATCACCTGTATAAGCATTTTAATGTGCACATCATCTCAACATCAATCAATCACTAATCATCATCAAGCATTACTTATCACACAATCACAGTTAATAGCAAACCATCATAACAAACCAGGTTTCCAATAGAGTACATCAAACCCTAATCTAAAAAAATAAATAAATAAGTTTAGAAAACTTAAACCAACAAAAACATAAGCATATGATAGCATTCATCCGTAAATGCTATCTCAGCTCCTCATCAATCTGAGTTGTCCTCTGTATCTTCCTCTTCTTGGATCTTCTAGTCTTGATTCATTTTGCCCGATGAGGAGGCCATCCCTGCATCAAACATAATTCAAAAAACCAAAAGATACATTGTTAAGCATTAGTAAACCACAATGAAGAAATCAGTCCCTTCAATGATGCTTTCTCCCAACCCCAAACTTAGATGGAAAACTAGTGAGCAAGTGAGTGGAAGGGAGATTTTCTAAAAAGGGATGAGGGAAAAGTTGTAGAGAACCATTGAAAAGGTATGTAGGAGTGTGTGTGCAGAGAAGAGTCTGAAAAGAGAAACCAAAACGCAGCTTAGGGTATAAAAATACCCTAATGGGCTCGGGTCCCGCTAAGGGGCAACCAAAGCCAATCTGCGATAGTACCGCTCAGCGGCACTTTCGTGAAATGCTCTTCTCCTTCTTTTCTTAACCTAAGTGCCTCCTAAACATGCCCCTCACTGGTTCCCTGTAATTCAATGTTTAGAATACTTATGCAAACCCTATTATGCAACTAAAATGAAACAAACAAAAACAATCAATCAACTGGATTGCCTCCCAGGTAGCGCTTGTTTAATGTCACGAGCCTGACCCAAAGTCCACCAACACCCATCAGTAGGTGTTTAAAACTTACCAACACCCATCAGTAGGTGCAAAATTTTCTCATCAACATCCATCAGTAGGTGTTACACACTTAGTATCCTTCAGTAGATACTTAACCACCTAGCATCCATCAGTAGATGCTATGTTCAACAAAATATTCACAAAATCATGTTGAACAGATTAAAAAAAATTACAAACCAAAGCAAAATTTAACAGTTCTAAAATCACTGGGTTGCCTCCCAGCAAGCGCTCTTTTAACGTCATTAGCTTGACCCAGTAAAGCTCAAGTTCCTTCTTTATAGTTGATGTTGTCATTCCACCAACTCCTCAGCTGTTTCCTATGAACTGTTTTGGTCCTTCTAGAATGTGGAGACTCTATCTCTATCATCTCCTTCTCTTTAAAGCCCTTCACAACCCACAACTTGTTCTTGATTCTTACAGGTGTGCCAAGTTGGAGTCTTCTTTTCTCCTAGTCACCAGGAATTTCTCCTCCTCTTCCAATCTTTTCTTCCTTGTGTACCTGAAACAACAAACAATGGTTACCTGCAACCTTGAGATTTTCATCTTTACGGCTAGTCATGGGTGCATCTTGAAATGCAGCTTTATAACTAGCTTCTTCCTCCTGTGTTTGCGTCTCATCTTTAAAGACGTTTATAACCACTCTCTCCTCCCTGTCCTGGAGAACCACTATACCTTCATTTACATCAATGATAGCTCTGGCCGTTTTCATAAACGGTCTTCCAAGTATGATAGGTATCTTCTCTGTCTCCATCTTCATCACCACAAAGTCTGCCAAGAACTAAAGTTTGCCAACACAAACTATAATGTCCTCTGCAATCCCACATGGCTCCTTTGAAGATCCATCGGCCATTACTAGATTAACCTTTACAAGTTTCACATTAACATTGCCGATTTGCTCCAGTAAAGAGTAAGGTATCAAGTTAACACTTGAACCTAAATCAAGGAGAGCTTTCTTCACCTTTTTCTTCCCTATGGTACAAGGGATAGAAAAACTGCCTGGATTTGTTGCTTTAGGAAGGAATGACTCTTTTCTAACAGTTATACACTCCTTTGCCTCATCATCTCTACGTCTTTTCTTTGTAGAGATTTCTTCATTAGATTTAGTGTAAACCGTAATCTGTTGTAGAATCTGTTCCCAAGGTGCATTATTATCCACCATTTTGAATAATTCTGTGAAGTCTAGTTGTTTCCCTTGATGGATTGGAAAAGGAAAAGTGCTTTTGCTCTCTATTTCTCTTCTCTCTTCTGTATCTAACTCAACTTTCTCATCATCAACACTTTCTACCACCTTGCACTCTTCTCTGGGGTTAACCTCAGTATTAGCCTCAAAATTTCTATTTGGCCTTTCTTCCACCTGTTTGGTGATCTGCCCCATCTGAATCTCCAAATTTTTGATAGCAGCTTCAGTGCTCTTTTGGGTAGACTCAGTTTTTTGTATGAAATTGTTGAGAGTTTCCTCCATCCTCATGGACCTTTCATTAAGCATAGATAACTGTTGCCATAAGGTGGGTTGCTGCTGCTTATTATATTGACCAGCTTGCCCAGTTTGCCCTTGACCAATACTTGGGTGTGGTTTCCACCCCTGATTGTAGCTCCCTTGACGATACTGAGTGGTCATGTAGTTTACATCCTCTACGGCTTCAACTGGAAAGGCACATTGACCATTGATATGGTCGCCTCCACACAATTCGCACAACTGGGTTTGTACCTGTGCAGCAGTTTTCAACTCTTTGGGTAATTGTGCAAGAATTTTGGTCAGAGTCTCCAGCTGTTGAGTTAGAATTTTGTTTTGAGCTAGCAGGGCATCATGTGTCTGTAATTGGAGAACTCCTTTTTGTTGCATAGGAGCTCCTCTCTCATTGTGCAGCTCATTATCACTAGTAGCCATGTTTTCTATAATCTCTGTTGCTTCCTCTGGAGTTTTCCATTTAATATTGCCTCTTGCTGAGGCGTCCAGCATCATCTTGGTTTGTGAACCAAGCCCTCCAAGCAAAGTTAAGACTACTTCCTGATCTTCAAAGCCATGCGTGGGTGTTTTTCTTAGCAAGCTTTTGTATCTGTCCCATGCATGCCCCAGTGATTCTTCCATACCCTGCTTAAATGAAGAAATCTCTTGCTTGCCTTTTGTCACCTTAGATTGTGGGAAGTACTTGTTTAAAAATTTTGTGACCATTGCTTCCCACTCTGTGAAACTTTCTTCTGGGAAAGAATTCAACCAAAGTTTAGCATTGCCTCCCAATGAGAAAGGAAACAAGCTAAGTTTGATAGCTTCGTCTGGCACCCCATTAATTTTGACTGTGTTGCAAATCTCATTGAAGGTAGTGAGGTGCTCATATGGGCTTTCATGAGATAACCCATTAAATTGGTTGCTTTTCACCAGTTGAATCAGTGCTGGTTTGACCTCCATATTAGCTGCATTGACTCTAGGTCTAGCTATACTGTTAAAGTGCTGAGGTCCAGCTATATTGGTGTAGTCAGCAAGAGTTCTTCTAACATTGTTGTTCTCCGTATTTTCTGTGCTATGAACAGAACCTTGTGGTGATGATTGTAAGAGAGTTTCTAGAGAAGGGAAAAGTTCTCTAGATGTTCGGATTCTTCTCCTCCGTCTACTCTCGTCTAGACCTTCAAGCAGAGGTTCTGTTGTTTTCTTGCTCCTTGTTCTAATTGCTTCCTGCATGCACAAGAAAACAAAACCCTAGAAAAGATTTGTTAGCACAAAAAAATATAGGAGAAGATATAGATTCAGAAGATAAAAGATTCAGAGGATAAGATAAAATAATATAAAATAAAATAAAATAAAATAAAATCTAATCTAATCAAATCAAATAAAATAAAATAAAATCTAATCAAATAAAATAAAATAAAATAAAATAAAATCAAATCAAATAAGATAAAATAAAATAAAATAAAATAAAATAAAATAAAATCAAATCAAATAAAATAAAACCAAATCAAATAAAAACCGAAAAAATAAAAACAGAAATTCAAAATTAAAGTCAAAGATAATCAATAATCACACAAATTAACCAGTTAAACCAGAGTCCCCGGCAACGGCGCCAAAAACTTGATGGACAAATTTATGATCACCAAAATATGATGTCACAAACTTGTTGAACAATCGGCAAGTATGACCGAATCGTTTCAAGTAATAAACTCGGTAAGACCAAGTATCGTTCTCCCAAAGGACTCACGGCCTAGTTTGGTTATGTGATTCTTTGATTAGCTAAGACTTAAGGACGAAATAATTGGAGTTTAATATGCAAAACAGAAAATAAACATGTATGCATGAGATTTTGATCAATGGCAAAAGCAAAAGACAAGCACTTTCAATGAAATATATATATGAATATGTTGTTGGGGGTCAATTTCATCTTATCCACTCTCATATATTTTAGGAATTCAACATTCAAATCATCATTGTTAATGCCACTCTCTAAATTACCTTGTCAAGAAGGCCTATCCCTAATTACGAGTTCATACGATTCCTAGCATTCCTAATAATTAGTTCTCTTAGCACAGGAGCTTAACGACAACCAATATAATATTGGGAGTAATTCCCTGGATCTAGACTTCCTCGTACGTTCCCGTATCGACAAAATCAATAATCATGCATTGAATGAGTTAAACAAAGCAAGCATTAGGCAAAGAGGAAAAACCCTAACTAATGATGAAGGAAAGCATAAATCTTAGATTAAGATGCAAGCACAAATTCCATATATGAGAGCTTCAAAAGATTACATTGATTCCCCAACAAACATACAAGGTTTAGTTCACCATATTCATGGTGAACCTAGATGAACAATAATGAAAGAATGAAAGATAAAACCCTAGAAAGGTGAAGAGGTAGCCTGAGCATCCAAGATCCTCCTTCAAAGGGGTGGAAGAGAGAGTGTTTGTTTTGTTTCTGCCAAAGAAACAAACCCTAAGACATCTAGGTCTTTAAATAGGACATAAAAATAATAGAAAATGGGTCCAGGCCCAAACAGATCATAAAATCGCATAAAACTGGCCCAAAACTCGTCTGGTTGACTTTTTTCGTATTCTAGTTGACTGGTTGACTTTTTGGTTGATTGGTTGACTTTTCTGGTTGATTGGTTGACTTTTCTGATTCACTAGTTGACTTTTCTGGTTTCTGGTTGACTTTTCTGATTCCATCTCTCTCCTTCTTCAGTTCTTTCACTAAATTCACCTTAAAACCTGCACAAAAACATTGAAATCAAGCATAAACCTGTCCAGCTCTCTTATTTCTGAAAATATGGATAAAAGCATGATTTCAAGCTAGTTTCTAAATGTAAAGGTTGCTTTTTGTGTCAATTTTAAGCATGAAAATAACAGTTTTTCAACTGTTATCACACATACACATCCAACTTAGCATCATAATCACAATCACAACGTCATGCATTTGTTCACATAGTTCGTGAACAACCACTTGTATATTAGCATATAGTGCACAATCTCAACATCAATCAATATCCAAGCATCATCAAGCAATACTCATCATGCATAAATTACAAGCAAATCGTCATAGTAGATAAAGTTTCAAACTGAGTACATCACAACCTATTCTAATAACAGAAGAAAATAAGTTCAACAGTACAAAACAAAAGATAAAAAAATTCTGCTCTAGAGGTGATAATATCCATCAGTAGATGCTATCTCAACTCCTCATCAACCCATGCTGTCATCCGAATCTTCCTCCTCTTCATCATCCTCAGCATCTTCAAAAGCGTCCTCATCATCCATAGCTAAAGCCCCAACTGCTCCAACTCTACTGCCTTGGGCTTGCTCCTCTGGCCACGCCATCACATTATGAAACTCATCCATCGTCCACCTATGTGCTGGGGGTGTATCATACATCCCAATAATCATCTCAGTTGTGGCCACCTGCCCTCTGTGAATGGATTGCATCCTAGCATCTAGAAGAGACATATACATATACCTCATCTGTAATGGCTCTTCCTCATGAGGGTCTGTAGATGCTTGGCCCTGTGGTGGTCCTCTCTCTCTACGAGGACAACATGGTGGTACTGGCTGAGCTGCCTCATCACCTCCACAATATTGTTTGTAATAGGCCTCATCAATAGCTTTCCTAGGCCTCTCAAATGGTGGTGATGAGATATTCACCCAAGCTAGCTCACATAGGTGTGTAATCCAAGAGGGATGCCCCAAGGGTGCGTTGTTGTTCATAGTGTTGGCACACACCTGTATCTCATTGGCTATGACCTGGCCAATGTTAATTCTCATCCCTTTGAGCACACAGTACAAAAGAAGCACCCTGTTGACAGTAATATCCGAGACATGTGAGCACGACTGGATGTTGGCATGAGAAAATGCCATCCAATACTTTGCTAGAGAAGTCAGATCAGCTCTCCTGATGTTCACAACCGCACCATTCTTGTTTCTCTAAAAGTGCCCTCCAGGCACACATAACACACTCTCCACATCACCAAAGTCTGCTCCTTCTTCCATATTTAGAGCAAACTGACACTACTCACCAGCTCATTCAGTATCTAAAAATCTATTAATGGAATCAGGGTCATATCGAATGGCGTGCCCTCTAACACAGCTCAAATAATCCTCAACAAGATGATCACGCAACCTCCTTACGTTGGTGTAGAATTCTTTCACCACTGCTATGTTAGCTGGTGCAGGATAAGTGGCTAGCCTTCCCCAGTTCTTGTTCTCCAATTGCTCTACAAACTGTGGAGCAAAATCAGGTATCAGTCCAACCTTCCTTTCCATTAATAGCCTCATATCTTGCACAACATTGAAGTGGCGCTCATGCTTGCGGGAAAGGAACTTGTTGGAATAGGAGCGGTCTGATTCCTTATCCTTCCTCTTTAATCCCAAAGTCTTGATCCTCTTGCCCGATGAGGAGGCCATCCCTACATCAAACACAATTCACAAGACCACAAGAAACATCATTAAGCATTAGTA
Source organism: Vigna reflexopilosa (assembly GCA_027742785.1). Classification (NCBI taxonomy): domain Eukaryota; kingdom Viridiplantae; phylum Streptophyta; class Magnoliopsida; order Fabales; family Fabaceae; genus Vigna; species Vigna reflexopilosa. The sequence goes on from CM050924.1 coordinate 16,252,786, forward strand.
AACCACAAACAACACCCTAAAATCATTCCTATCACCGCTGAGGGCAAATAGAACCCCTCAGAGCAATCTGTATCAAGCCAGTAGCCAAAACAAGCTTAAAAACCACTCTGCTGGAATCGTGCTCAGGGGAAATTTCCGCTGAGCGGCGATTCTCCAATTTTTTTAAAAATGCCCAAAACATGTTCTAATCTCCACCCACATGCAATCTTCCTAGTTCCAGACCTAAATCAAGCATTTTAATCGGTTCAAACAATAATTAATTCATCTAATCATGCATAAAAATCAAAATCCCTAAAGAATCATGCTTAGACAACCATGTTCATATCAATCCATGCTTTCAAAAACCCTAGAATGTAAAATGCTTGTACTTACTTGGGTGGAGATGCTAGATGAGTGAAAAATGCTCTAAGAGAGTGAAGAAATTATCCCCCAACAACAATGGTCTCACCAAACCCCAAAACTTGAGTGTAAACTTGGTGCAAAAGTGTTTGAAAGAGAGATTTTGTGAAGGGGGAAGAAGGGAAAAGTGAAGAGAACTCTTTGCAGAGTGCTTGAGAGTGTATGGGAAGATTGAGATCTGAAAGTGAAAGCAAAGTCGCCCCATAGGGTATAAAAATAACCTAATGGGCCTAATCCCGCTGAGCCCAAAACAGTCCACCCAAATCTGCAGCAGTCGCGCTCAGTGGTAATTACTACTGTGCGGCATTTGCGACACCAACTCTCCTTCTTCCTAGCTTGCCCTAGGTGTCCTTTACCAATGCCTCTCACTCACCCCATGCATTTAGGTTCTCACATCACGCATACATTCAATACCTAAAATGCAACTAGAACAAAATCAAAACAAATAGACATAAAGTGCATCAACTGGGTTGCCACCCAGGTAGCGCTTATTTAACATCACGAGCCTGACCCAAAATCCTCCAGCACCCTTCAGTAAGTGCAAATCTTTCTTACCAACACCCATCAGTAAGTGCCTACTAACCTAGTATCCTTCAGTAGATACTCAACCACCTAGCATCCATCAGTAGATGTTATACCACAAAATCTCAAAACAACATAAATCGATGTTCCAAAGTTTATAAAATTACATCACCAAAATAACAAAATTCAGGAAATTAATGTTCTCAAATCACTGAGGTGCCTCCCAGTAAGCGCTCTTTTAACGTCATTTGACCCAATAAAGCTCAAGTTTCATCTTCAATGTTGGTGTTCCTCTTTCTTTCATCACACCAACTCATTAGCTATTTTCCGATCCACCGTTTTTAGTCTCCTTGAATATGGAGCTTCAATCTCTATCACTCCATTCTCTTTATAGTCTTTCACAACCCACAACTTGTTCTTGAATCTTACCGGTGTGCCAAGTTTGAGTTGTGCTTCCATCAAGTCATCGTGAACCTTATTTCTTTTGCCATCAATTTCTTCTTCCCTAACCTTGACAAGAAACAATTTTTACCTTTGAAGACCAGCTTTGTAGCTTTTGAACTAGTCAAGGGTGCATCCTTACATGCAGTTTTATGACTAGCTTCCTTCCCTTGAATATGCTGCTCCACTTTGAAGACATTAAAGATCACCTTTTCCCCTCGATCTTGAATCACTATCATTCCATCATCCACATTGATGATTACCTTTGCTGTTATCATAAACTGTCTTCCAAGAATGATTGAGACCTTTTCATCCTCCTTCATCTCCATCACCACAAAGTCTACTAGGAATTTTAGTTTGCCTATGCAAACCGCCACATCTTCCGCCACACCATAGGGTTTCTTTGAAGATCCATCTGCCATTAGCAAAGTCACCTTTGATGGTTTGACTTCAAGATCACCAATCCTTTTGAGCAAAGATAAAGGCATCAAATTAATGCTTGACCCTAAATCAATTAGGGCTTTCTTTATATTCTCCTTCCCAATGACGCAAGGAATAGTAAAACTTCCTGGATCTTTCACTTTTGGAGGAAGTGGCTTCTTCTCAATAACACTGCAATCTCCCTTTTCATCTAGATATCTCTTCTTTGTGGAGACTTGCTTCATGTGCTTTGCATAAGCTGAAATTTGTTGCAGTGCTTCATTCAGGTATTGTTATCTGCAATTGCCTGAAGATATCTTTAAAGCTCCCATATTGTCTCTCTTTTTCAATCTTTTCACTCCCCTTAGGACAAGGAAGAATTTTTTCAATTTTCTCAATCTTTTTCTCTCGCCTCTTCTTGTCTTTCTCTTTTCTCTCATCCTCACTTATTATCTCTTCTTTTTCTTCTCTTTTATCTAACTCAAGACTCTCTTTTTTCTCATCCACCCTCTTTTCATTTACACTTACAATAGCTTTACACTCTTCCCTAGGGTTAACATCAAAACTCTTATCAGGCATATCCTCCAACTTCTTAGCTAATTGGCCAACTTGCATCTCCAAGTTTCTAATGGCGGCTTCAGTGCTCTTGTGGTTGGAGATTGTTACCTGCATAAATTGTTGAAGAGTGTCTTCTAACTTTGTTGATCTCTCATTTAGTGCAGAGACTTGTTGCCATAGTGATGGTTACTGCTGGTGTCTATTAAATTGTCCAGCTTGTCCATTCTGACCTTGACCCATGCTTGGGTAAGGTTTCCACCCTTGGATAAAGTTACCTTGGCGGTATGGAAATTGATTGGCCATGAAATTTACGTCTTCTAAAATCTCCACTGGAAAAGCGCATTGACCATTGATATGGTCACCACCACATAATTCACAGAGTTGTTGATGCACTTGTGAAACATTCTTCAGCTCCTTTGGCAACTGAGTGAGTGTCTTTGTCAAATTCTCCAACTGTTGTGTTATGATTTTATTTTGTGCAAGCAAGGCATCATTTGATTGCAATTATAGAACTCCTTTCTGTTGCATTGGAGCTCCTCTCTCATTATGCATCTCATTGTCATTAATAGCCATGTTATCAATCAATTATGTGGCTTCCTCTGGAGTCTTGCACTTAATATTACCTCCAACTAAGGCATTTAGCATTAATTTTGTTTGTGAACCAAGACATCCAAGGAAAAGAAGGACTAATGTTGCTTCATCAAAGCAATGAGTGAGTGTTTTTCTCAACAAGCTCTTGTATCTATCCCATGCTTGACCTAGCATCTCCTCCATGTCTTGCCTAAAAGAAGAAATCTCTTGCTTCCCTTTGTTGATATTTGATGTGGAAGTACTCTTTTAGGAACTTTGAAACTACGGTTTCCCATTCAACAAAGCTACCTTCCGGAAAAGAATTCAACCATAACTTAGCATTGCCTCCCAATGAGAAAGGAAACAAACTAAGCTTTATCGCTTCATCCGGCACATCATTGATCTTTACAATGTTGCAAATCTCGTTGAATGTGGTGAGATGATCATAAGGACTTTCATGTGATGAATATGTTGTTGGGGGTCAATTTCATCTTATCCACTCTCATATATTTTAGGAATTCAACATTCAAATCATCATTGTTAATGCCACTCTCTAAAGTACCTTTCTAGAAGGCTTCTCCCTAATCACGAGTTCATACAATTCCTAGCATTCTTAATGATCAGTTCATAAGTGCAGGAGCTTAACGACAACCAATATCATATTGGGAGAAATTCCCCGGATCTAGACTTCCCCGTACGTGCCCGTATCGACAAAACCAATAATCATGCATCGAATGAGTTAAACAATGCAAGCATTATGCAAAGAGGAAAAACCCTAACTAATGATGAAAGAAAGCGTAAGTCTTAATTAAAAGATGTAAAAACAGATTCCATATATGAGAGCTTCACAAGATTACATTGATTCCCCAACAAACATACAGAGTTTAGTTCACCATATTCATGGTGAACCTAGATGAATTACAATGAAAGAATGAAAGAATAAACCCTAAAAAGGTGAAGAGGAAGCCTCAGCATCCAAGATCCTCCTTCAAAGGGGTGGAAGAGAGAGTGTTTGCTTCGTTTCTGCCAAAGATACCTAACCTTAGGAAACCCTAAAGCTTAAATACCATTCGTAAATTACAAAAAATTAGGTCCAAGCCCATTAAAGTGCCGCTCAGCGGTAAACTACCGCTCAGCGGTAAGTGCGTGTCTTGCTTTCTCCCCTCAGCGGCCATTTTGCCCCTCAGCGGATCTCCCGTGAGTGCCTGAGTGCCGCTCAGCGGTAAACTGCCGCTGAGCGGTGACTTCGGCTTCTCCTTTTGCACTTTTTGATGTCTTTTCTGATCTCATCTCTCTCCATCTTCACTTCTTTCACCAAATTCACCTTAAAACCTGCACAAAAACACTGAAATCAAACATAAACTTGTCCAGCTCTCTTATTTATGAAAATATGAAGAAAAGCATGATTTCAAGCTAGTTTCTAAGTGTAAAGGTTGCTTTTAATGTCAATTTTAATCATAAAAATAACAGTTTTTCAACTGTTATCACAACCCCAAACTTAAAACTTTGCTTGTCCTCAAGCAAATAAGATGTAACTCAATCTCCAACCAATTCATATGATGATTCACTCATTCAAAAATCCTCTTTTTCAAGATAAGTAAAAACAGCAATCAAACTTATGATCAAGATTTCAATCAAGATGTGCACATGCTTTAGTGTTCACAAAGTCATTTAAATTCCAACAAATGCTATTTTTCATGAATGATCAATCAATTAAGCATGGATGTTCATGTGTTCATGAAATATTTCCTCACTAAGTCAAGTGTTTTACTCACACTCAAGTGTATAAGAGGTAATCACTCATTCACTCAACTATCACAATGTCACATGAATCAATTTTGCCTTTCATTTTACCACAATCAAAAACATTCACAAGCATGCATCATGACAGGGACTTTTTTATGGCTTATAACGTGGCTGGGCTAACAAGAAAATGGGTTTTTCTAAATCACAAAACCCTTGAGTTAAGAGAATCATACAACACAATCATCTTATTCTTTCCCAACTTTCTTTTGCCTTTGCATTGAGCTTTGCTTCTTTTTCTTTTCTTTTCTTTTTCTTTGCATATTCTTACTTTTTAGCTCTTAGCTCAATGCTTTTCATGTTTTCCCAACAACCCCAAACTTGAACATTTAATAATATCACACAAGATTTTCTACTTAACTCAAGGTAAAGATTTTCAATCAAGGGTTTCCGTGTATGTTCAAGGCTAAGGGTTCAAAAGGATAGAACACAAAGTGTTCTCTTTTAGTGGGTTAACTTTATGAATTTGGCCAATAAAAAGGGTTCCAACAAACGGCCTTGATCATATGATGCAAAACAAGCAATTGATTCAATCATAGAAAACCTGGGCAAAATCATTCATGTTTCCAAAATAATAGCATTCAACAATAACAACTCTGGAGCTCAAAACCTCACATATAAGCTCATTCACATTTGACATACACATCCTGCTTAATTTCACAATCACAATCGTGATCTCATGCATTTGTTCACAAAGCTTGTGAATCACCTGTATAACCATTTTAATGTGCACATCATCTCAACATCAATCAATCAATAAGCATCCTTCAGCATTACTTATCATACAATCACAGTTAATAGCAAACCATCACAAGAAACCAGGTTTCACATAGAGTACATCAAACCCTAATCTAAAAACAGATAATACTTACAAAATACTGGGTTGCCTCCCAGTGAGCGCTTGTTTAACGTCACGAGCCTGACCCAAACTTTCAAGGATCAACCAACAACATCATTGTGGAAAATTGTTGCACCTCTCCCCCTAGATAAGGTTTGAGACGTTGACCATTCACCACCCAACTTCTCTGTGGATCAGCAGAAACTGGATTAAATATTTCAATTGCTCCATGAAGATGCACTTCTTTTATCACATATGGTCCTGACCATTTTGACTTCAGCTTCCCAGGAAATATCTTCAATCTTGAATTGAACAATAGTACCTGTTGTCCTGGATTTAAAACTCTATTCACCAACTTTCTGTCATGATAAAATTTAATTTTGTCTTTGTAAACCTTGGATGAATCATATGCATGTAATCGCATTTCTTCAAGCTCCAAAATCTGCCGTCTGCGTGTGCCTTGAGTTTCATAAGGATCAAAATTCAAGAATTTCAAAGCCCATAATGCTTTATGCTCCAATTCTACTGGCAAATGGCATGCTTTCCCATAGACTAATTGAAATGGTGATAATCCCATAGACGTCATCATTGCTGTCCTGTAAGCCCAAAGAGCATCATCCAATTTGAGAGACCAATCCTTTCTTGATGAAGTCACTGTTTTTTCCAAGATCCTTTTTATCTCCCTGTTAGATACCTCAGCTTGTCCATTGGTTTGTGGATGATAAGGTGCAGCTACCTTATGTTTTACTCCATAGTGTTTGAGTACTTTCTCTAGCTGATAATTGCAAAAATGAGATCCTCCATCACTGATCAACACTCTTGGAGTGCCAAAACGTGAAAATATCTGCCTCTTCAGGAATTTAATTACCGTGCTAGCATCATTTTTAGGACAAGCTAATGCTTCCACCCATTTACTCACATAATCCACTGCTACCAGAATATATTCATTGTTGAAAGATGGAGGGAAGGGTCCAACAAAGTCAATACCCCAACAATCAAAAACCTCAACCTCTAAAATACCTTGTAAAGGCATCTCATGACGTTTAATGATTGTCCTTGCTCTTTGACATTTGTCACAATTTCTAGCATGATTATGAGCATCTTTAAACAAAGTTGGCCAATAAAATCCTGATTGAAGGACTTTTGCTGCTGTTCTTTCTCCATTAAAATGTCCTCCATAAGGTGAATCATGACAATGCCAGAGAATTCCTTCTGCTTCTTCATTTGTAACACATCTCCTCAGAAGATTATCTGCTCCAATTTTGAACAAATAAGGATCATCCCAAACAAACTGCTTGGCATCATGCAAAAATTTCTTTCTTTGTTGCCAAGTTAAGTCTTCCGGCATGACCCTTGCAGCTTTGAAATTAGCCATATCAGCAAACCAGGGTCTCTGCTGAATATACATGAGTGATTCATCTGAAAAAGATTCCCAAATTTCAGACTCCTTGCTAGTGACTTCATTGTTGACTAACCGTGACAAATGATCAGCAATTAAGTTTTCACTTCCTTTCTTATCACGGATGTCTACATCAAATTCTTGCAATAGTAATACCCATCTAATCAGACGTGGCTTAGAATCTGGTTTTGTCAACAAATATTTGATAGCTGCATGATCTGTATAGACAGTTACCTTGGACCCAATAAGATAAGGTCTAAATTTCTCTAGAGCATACACAATAGCAAGAAATTCTTTCTCGGTTGTAGCATAATTCAATTGAGCATCATTCAGAACCTTGCTAGCATAATAAATTGGATGAAACTTTTGTTCTTTCCGCTGGCCAAGGACAACTCCTATTGCATAATCACTTGCATCACACAATAATTCAAAGTTTTGATTCCAATCTGGCGTTACAATTACTGGAGCTGACACTAACTTCTTCTTCAATGTGTCAAAAGCTTTCAGACAGTCTTCATTCATCACAAAAGGCGCATCCTTCATCAAAAGATTACTCAATGGTTTAGCAATTTTTGAGAAATCCTTGATGAATCTTCTATAAAACCCAGCATGACCAAGAAAACTTCTAATCCCCTTTACATTTGTTGGTGGAGGTAGTTTCTCAATGACTTCTACTTTAGCTTTGTCTACCTCAATTCCTTTAGCAGAGATTTTATGCCCCAATACAATTCCTTCAGTTACCATGAAATGACATTTCTCCCAATTCAAAACAAGATTTGTCTGAACACATCTTTTGAGGACATTGTTCAAATTAGCCAAACATCTTTGGAAAGAATTTCCAAAAACTGAGAAATCATCCATGAATACTTCAATGCATTTTTCTAAAAGATCCGCAAAGATTGCCTGCATACACCTCTGAAACGTAGCTGGAGCATTACATAATCCAAAAGGCATCTTTCTATACGCAAAGATACCAAAAGGACAAGTAAAAGCCGTCTTCTCCTGGTCTTTTGGATCCACCACAATTTGATTATATCCAGAATATCCATCTAGAAAACAATAGAAAGCCTACCCTGATAACCTTTCTAGCATCTGATCCATGAAAGGAAGAGGAAAATGATCTTTCCTAGTAGCTTTATTCAGCTTCCTGTAATCAATGCACATACGCCAACCAGTAACTGTCCGAGTAGGAATAAGTTCATTCTTATCATTATAAATTACTGTCATCCCACCTTTCTTTGGAACCACCTGTACTGGACTCACCCATTCACTGTCAGAGATTGGATAGATGATACCAGCTTCTAACAGTTTCAACACTTCTTTTCTGACGACCTCCTTCATAACAGGATTTAACCTTCTCTGTGGTTGAGCACTTGGTTTATAATCTGCTTCCATAAAAATTTTGTGCATGTAGTAAGTTGGGCTAATACCTTTGAGATCTGATATTGACCACCCAATTGCTTCTTTGTTGGCTTTCAGAATTTCTATCAATTGCTCTTCTTCTTGTAGAGATAAAGAGTTATTGATAATGACTGGCTTTGTTCCATCTTCTTCTAAAAACACATATTTCAGATGTGATGGCAATCTTTTTAATTCTGGTGTCTATGTTTTGACTGTTTCTTCCTTATCAATTATTTCAAATATTGGATCTTCCTCTGGACTCTTTTTCAATGTTTCCAAGTCCATCAGACATTCATCAATCAATTTCTCTTCTTCTTCATCTAAATCTTCACATGCATCAATGAGAGTTTTTTCCAATGGAGAAATATTTCGCACCATCCTTTCTTGCACCATACAAACTTCATCAAGTTCATCAAATTGAAAACATGCTTTGTCATCATTTGGATATGTCATAGCCTTGGATACGTCAAAAGTGACTTCTTCATCATCAACTCTCAATTTAAGCTTACCATTCTCTACATCAATCAAAACTCTACCAGTCTTCATAAAAGGTCTCCCAAGAATAAGAGGAACATCACTAGTTCCTTCCATCTCCATCACAATAAAATCCACTGGGAATACAAATTTGTCAACCTTCACTAGAACATCTTCAACCACTCCATATGGATATTTAAGAGACCTGTCCGCCAATTGAAGAGCCATTCTGGTTGGTTTAATTTCCAGCCCCTGAATTGTTCTGCACATGGATAGCGGCATTAGATTAATGCTAGCTCCCAAATCAATTAATGCTCTTCCAACTTTCACATCTCCTATGGTGCATGGAATAGTGAAGCTTCCTGGATCTTTAAGTTTAGGAGGTAGTTTCTGTATGATTGCACTGCAGTTACCCTGTATATTGATTGTTTCCTTCTCAATGTACTTGTGTTTCTTTGTGAAGAGTTCCTTCAAAAATTTCGCATATGCTGGCATCTGTTGCAATGCTTCAGAGAACGGTATAGTGATCTCCAACTTCTTAAACAATTCCATGAATCTTTCCAACTGCTTTTCTTTCTCCTTCCTTGAATAACTCTTTGGATAAGGAAGTGACTTTTCATACTCTTTTTCTTTCTGTCTCTCCTCTCTCTCTTCTCTCTCTTTTTTTTTCTCCTCTCCTCTTCTTCTTTTTTCTTTTTCTCTCTCTCAACTCTTTCTTTCCACTCACATGTTTCTTTTTCACTCTCACTCTCATTTTCTTTCTCCTCTCTTTCTTTTTGTCTCTCCTCTAACACTCTACCACTTCTAGTCACAACAGTTTTACACTCCTTTCCGAGATTATCATGTTTCATCTCGTCAACTATTCTCTCAACATAAACCTCCATATTTTAAATGCAGCATCCACATTATGACAATAAGACGCATTCGTCTTCAAGAATCTTTGGAAAGTCTCTTCAAGCTTTGTTGTTTTCTCAACTCGAGTAAATTGCATCTGCCATTTTTGTTGTTGCACTTGAACCATTGAGACCTGTTGTATTTCCTGTGGTATTTGAGAAAGTTTCATAGTTACTTCTTCAAGCTGTTGAGAGATAATTCTATTTTGAATAAGCAAAGCCTCATTTGATTGTAACAACTCCTTCTGACTAAGATCTCCTTTTTCAATGTTGAGTTCGTTGTCACTAGTAGCCATATTTTCAATAATTTCAGTTGCTTCCTCTGGAGTTTTCCATTTAATGTTTCCTCCTGCTGAGGCATGAAGCATCATCTTAGTTTGTGAACCAAGACCTCCAAGGAAAGTTAGGACTACTTCTTCTTCTTTGAAGCCATGCGTGGGTGTTTTTCTTAGCAGATTTTTGTATCTATCCCATGCATGCCCTAGTGATTCTTCCATGCCCTGCTTAAATGAAGATATCTCTTGCTTGCCTTTTGTCACCTTTGATTGTGGGAAGTACTTGTTCAAAAACTTTGTTACCACTGCTTCCCACTCTGTGAAACTTCCTTCTGGAAAAGAATTCAACCAAAGCTTAGCATTGCCTCCCAATGAGAAACGAAACAAACTAAGTTTGATCGCTTCATCTGGCACCCCATTGATTTTGACTGTGTTGCAAATTTCATTGAATGTAGTAAGGTGCTCATATGGGCTTTCATGAGATAACCCATTAAATTGATTACTTTTCACCAGTTGGATCAGTGCTGGTTTGACCTCCATGTTAGCTGCATTGACTCTAGGTCTAGCTATGCTGTTAAAGTGCTGAGGTCCAGCTATATTGGTGTAATCAGCAAGAGTTCTTCTGATATTATTGTTCTCCATATTTTCTATGCTATTGTCAGAACCTTGTGGTGATGGTTGCAACAGAGTTTCCGGAGGAGGGAAAAGTTCTCTAGATGTTCTGATTCTTCTCCTCCGTCTACTGTCTTCTAATCCTTCTAGCAGAGGTTCTGTTGTTTTCTTGCTCCTAGTTCGAATTGCCTCCTGCATACACAAGAACACAAAACCCTAGAAAAGATTTGGTTAGCACAAAAAGATATAAGAGAAGATATAAGATTCAGAAAATAAAAACAAAAAACAGAAAAACAGAAAAATAAAATAAATAAAAAAAATTCGAAATTTAAATTAAAAATAAAAAAAAAATAAATCAAAGATAATCAATAATCACACAAATTAACCAGTTAAACCACGAGTCCCCGGCAACGGCGCCAAAAACTTGATGGACAAATTTATGAACACCAAATTATGATGTCACAAACTTGTTTTTCAATCGGCAAGTGTGACCGAATCGTTCAAGTAATAAACTTGGTAAGACCAAGTATCGTTCTTCCCAAAGGACTCACGGCCTAGTTTAGTTATGTGGTTTCTTGATTAGCTAAGACTTAAAAATGAAATATTTGGAGTTTAATATGCAAGACAGAAAATAAACATGTATGCATGAAGTTTTGATCAATGGCAAAAATCAAAAGATAAACACTTTCAATGATATTAATGTATGAATATGTTGTTGGGGGTCAATTTCATCTTATCCACTCTCATATATTTTAAGAATTCAACATTCAAATCATCATTGTTAATGCCACTCTCTAAAGTACCTTTCTAGAAGGCTTCTCCCTAATCACGAGTTCATACAATTCCTAGCATTCCTAATGATTAGTTCATAAGTGCAGGAGCTTAACGACAACCAATATCATATTGGGAGAAATTCCCCGGATCTAGACTTCCCTGTACGTGCCCGTATCGACAAAACCAATAATCATGCATCGAATGAGTTAAACAATGCAAGCATTAAGCAAAGAGGAAAAACCCTAGCTAATGATGAAAGAAAGCATAAGTCTTAATTAAAAGATGTAAAAACAGATTCCATATATGAGAGCTTCATAAGATTACATTGATTCCCCAACAAACATACAGAGTTTAGTTCACCATATTCATGGTGAACCTAGATGAATTACAATGAAAGAATAAACCCTAAAAAGGTGAAGAGGAAGCCTCAACATCCAAGATCCTCCTTCAAAGGGGTGGAAGAGAGAGTGTTTGCTTCGTTTCTGCCAAAGATACCTAACCCTAGGAAACCCTAAAGGTTAAATACCATTCGTTAATTACAAAAAATTAGGTCCAAGCCCATTAAAGTGCCGCTCAGCGGTAAACTACCGCTCAGCGGTAAGTGCGTGTCTTGCTTTCTCCCCTCAGCGGCCATTTTGCCCCTCAGCGGATCTCCCGTGAGTGCCTGAGTGCCGCTCAGCGGTAAACTGCCGCTGAGCGGTGACTTCGGCTTCTCCTTTTGCACTTTTTGATGTCTTTTCTGATCTCATCTCTCTCCTTCTTCACTTCTTTCAGCAAATTCACCTTAAAACCTGCACAAAAACACTGAAATCAATCATAAACCTGTCCAGCTCTCTTATTTATGAAAATATGAAGAAAAGCATGGTTTCAAGCTAGTTTCTAAGTGTAAAGGTTGCTTTTAATGTCAATTTTAATCATAAAAATAACAGTTTTTCAACTGTTATCAGATAGCCTATTAAATTTGTTGCTTTTTACCAATTCTATCAACGCCGGTTTCACCTCCATGTTTGCAGCATTGACCCTCGGCCTAGCAATGCTATTAAAGTGATGAGGGCCAACAACATTGGTGTAATCCGCCAGAGTACGTCTAACATTGTTCTCTTCGGCCATGTCTTCAGTGCTCTGGTTAGATCTTTGTGGTGAGGGTTGTAGAAGTGTTTTCAGAGAAGGAAATAATTCTCTAGAAGTTCGGATCCTCCTTCTCCTTCTACTTTCGTCCAATCCTTCAAGAAGAGGTTACGAAGTTTTCTTGCTCCTAGTCCGAATTGTATCCTGCATACACAAGAACACAAAACCCTAGAAATATTTGTTAGCACAAAAAGATAGAAAAGATAAACTAAAAAGATAACAAGATAAAACGATAGAAAGATAGAAAGATAAAAAAAATAAACAAAAAGATAAAAATCAAGTCAAAGTTAATCAATAATCACACAAATATAATAGTTAAACCACGAGTCCCCGGCAACGGCGCAAAAAACTTGTTAACCCTTGGCAAGTGTATCGAATCGTATCAAGTAATAATAAAATGGTAAGACCAAGTATCGTTTCCAAAAGGACTCACGACCTAAACAATTATGTGATTTGTTGATTATCTTAGACTTGTAACCGAAAATATTGTTGTTGAACTATGAAAAATAAACATGAATGCAAAGTTTTGATCAATGGACTTGAAAGATGCAAAAACGGTTGATGTATAATATGAATGATTATGTTGTTGGGGTTTCTGATTCATGCTATCCACTCTCATGTATTCAAGAATTCATCTTTCTTCATTAATGTTAATGCTACTTTCTAATTTACCTTAAACTCGATGTCTCGGTGAAGAAAACCTACTCCTAATCACTAGTTTACAATGTCTTGTCTCCCTAGCAATTATTCATGCATTACATTCACACACAAGCTTAAAGGCAACCAATCCTCTTATCCCTATGTCTAGGCAATATTGCTCTTGGGAGAATTTCTTCAGTTCTAGATTTACTTATATGTGTCCATACAAATAACATCAATGATCATGCAATTGAATGAGTTAAACAAAGCATGCATAGAGTATAGAAGAAAAACCCTAACAATTAATGAAAGAAAGCATATAGATTAAAGAACCAATTCAATACATGGGAGTTTCAAAGGATTACATCGGTTCCCCAACAACAATGAAGGTTTAGTTCACCATAGACATGGTGAAACTAGATGAAAAACAATGAAAGAATGAAAGATAGAACCCTAGAAGTTGAAGAATAGAGCTTGAGCATCCAAAATCCTCCTCCAAGGGGTGAAGAAAGTGTGATTTTGCCTCTTTCTGTCTAAAGATACTAACCCTAATTCGGCTAAAACCTTATATAGATTCCTAAAAATTACAGAAAATAGGCCCAAACCCAAACTAAATGGCGTTCAGCGGTAATTAGCGCTCAGCGATAAGTGAGGTTCTTCTATTTTGACGCTCAACTGCAGTTGTGCCCTCAGTGATGACTACGAGACTTCAGAGTGCCGCTTAGCGAGAAAAATGGCGCTGAGCGGTAACTATGGCTATTCTTTTATGCACTTTTCCTTCCTTTTCTCATACCAACTCCTGGCTACTTCACTTCTTTCATTCAATTCATCTTAAAACCTGTCAAAACAAGGAAAACCAAGCATAAGACCTATCCAACTCTCTTATTTCCACAACATAAGCAAAAGCATGATTTCAAGCTAATTTCTAAGTCATACAGGTTGTCTTTAAGGTCAAAATTAATTATAAAAATAACAGTTTTTGAACTGTTATCAACACCACACAACTAAATAAAAAAAATAAAATAAAAAATCAGAAACTGGGTTGCCTCGTAGCAAGCGCTTCTTTAACGTCACTAGCTTGACCCACTGCAATTGCCCTGTGCCTGCTTGGAACACTCCTTAGGGTACAAAAGATTTTTCTCAATTTTTTTCTTTTCTCTCTCACTCTCTTCTATTTCTTGTCTCTCTTCTTCCACATTCTTCCCCTTTTCTTTTCTCTCAATCTCACTTTTTATCTCTTCTTTTTCTTCCTCTTCCTTTACATCTTTCTCTTTTTCACTCAACCTTTCTTCTTTTCTTTCTATTTTTCTCTCATATAAAACTTTGTCACTTCTAGTGATAATATCTTGATATTCCTCTCTAGGGTTAGCCTTCATGTTACTCCTAAGATCATCCAGCTTCTGAATTATGTGACCAAGCTGGCTCCCTATCCTTATGAATACTGCTTGAGTCCTTTTATGATGAGAATCAGACATTTGCATTAACTGTTGAAGTGTGTCATCCATCTTAGCCATTCTTTTTGAAAGAGAGGGTTGTTACTGCCATTGTTGTTGTGGCAGCCTATTAAATTGTTCGGCAGCTTGCCCAAATTGACTTTGACCCATGTTTAAGTGAGGTTTCCACCAGTGGTTGAAATTACCATGGTGGAATTGAGTATCCATATAGTTAACTTCTTGTCCGAATTACATCCTGCAAGCACTAGACAAAAAACCCTAGAAAATTTGTTAGCACAAAAACAAAAACAAAAACAAATGACACAAAACACAAATAAAAAAAATAAAAACAAAATAAAGTCAAAGTTAATCAAGAATCACACAAATAGAATAGTTTAAACCGTGAGTCCCCGACAATGGCGCCAAAAACTTGTTGATGGATTGGCAAGTGTACCAAATCGCACAAGTAATATAAAATGGTAAGACCAAGTATCGTATCTCTGAAGACTCTCGGCACTAGACAGTTGTGTGATAACTTGATTAATTAAGACTTAAATAAAACGAGATCATTGGTTTAAGATGCAAAGACAGAAAATTAAATATGAATGCAGTTTGATCAATAGCAGAGTAACACAAAGATGAACGAATGTTGTTTATAACGAGATGACTGTGTTGTTGGGGTTAGATTTCACCAAGTTCCCTCTCATGTATGTAAGAATTCTTCTTTATGCATTAATGTTAACGTCACTCACTAAATCACCTAAACTCGATCCCTCGTCGAATAAGCTTGTCCTTAATCACCAGTACATGCAGTTCCTAGTATTCCTAGTAATTAAATGTGAAGATCAAGAGCTTAAGACGACCAAGACTCATTCCCTTATCCCTGAGAAATATTACTCTTGGGAGAATTCAACAAGAACCTGAATTGTAAGGAACCTCCCGACACTCATGCAATTCATAAATCATGCGATGAATGAGTTAAATAAAGCATGTAATAAGCACAGATGAATTACTCTAACAATTAATGAAAAAGCATATGAAATTAGGAATCAATTCAAATACATGAGAGTTTACAAGGTCATATCATACCCCAACAACAAATAGAAATTAGTTCCCTATAGACATGGAGAAATTAGATGAGTAATGGAAAAGCGTGAGATAGAAAAACCCTAAAAGTAGAGGAAGGACGCTTTCGCATCCAAATCCACATTCAGAGAGTGGAAGATTGTGTTGTTCTGCTGCTCCAGCCAGAGATACAAAACCTAGGACGCCTGGGTCCTTTAAATAGAACATAAAAATAACAGAAAACAAGTCCAAGCCCATGAACTGGTGCTCAAGCGCCCTAAGTGGGGCGCTCGGCGGTGTGCGGCACCTTCTGGCACTTAAGCGCCCCTCAGGGGCGCCCGGGCGCGATTTCTGGCGCTCAAGTGCCCCTAGAAGGGCACCCGGGCAGTCTGCGGCACCTTCTGGCGCTCATGCCCCCCCTGAGGGGCACCCAAGCCTCGCAGAATTTTTCAGCACTGCGTTTTTTTCACTTTTTTTGTAGTTCTGCTCGCTCCTTGAGTTCTGACTCCTTCATACTTTGACTCCTTTTCCAAATTAATTCATTAACCTACTAAAACAAGGGAAATTAGTCATAAAATCATTAAGTTCCACCTCGACTCTCTTATTCACAAAACTAAAGCAAAAACATGATTCCAAGTAAGTTTCTAAGCAGAAAAGGGTGCATTTAGTGTCAAAATTACATCATAGATAATGGTATTTTCAACCGTTATCAACTTGCCGAGGTCTTAACAAAATGCATAGTGAAAGAACTCAACTTCAACAAAAAGGAGTTCTACAACTACAATATCAAGATGCTCTGTTGGCACAAAACAAAAGATTATGACTCAACAATTGAAAACTTTGATGAATAAAATCTCTCAATTGCCAAGGGAGTTGTATAACGTTTCTCAAGTTCAACAACAACTTTGTGAGTTGTGTGGCGGAGATCTTATTAATGGTCAATGTCCTATGCCAGAAGTTACCCAAGAGGAAGTCAATTTTATGGGTCAAGGTAATCAATTTCGTCTAGGTAATTACAACCAAGGATGGAAACCTCACCCAAGTATGGGTCAAGGGCAAGCTGGGCAATTCAATAGACCACACAACAATAATGGCAACAACAACCCTCCTTATCTAAAAGAACTGGAAAGTTAGAAGAGACACTCCAACAGTTCATGCAAGTGTCTATCTCCAATCATAAGAGCACTGAAGCTGCTATAAGGAATTTGGAGATATAGGTTGACCAACTGGCTAAAAAGTTGGAGGAGAAATCTGAAAAGCAGTTTGGGTAATAGCACCATATAGCACCGGTTAAAAGCAAAAATGAAGTATAAAGTGTGGACAACGACCTATTCTAGAAGAGTCAAGAAGGTGGACAAGAAGTTGTGAAAGATAAGTTGGTATGATGAAAACAAGAGGAACGCGAACATCAAAGCTTCAATTGAGCATAATGGCGTCAGGCTCGTGACGTTAAACAAGCGCTTACTAGGAGGCAACCCAACTTTCTAAATTTACTTCTTTAGTTTATGCAATTTTGAATTATGTTTTTAGTTTGAACTATGTACTTGGCTAACTGGATAGATAGTTTGCTGCAATGGTTTGATGTTTGGTGATGAACTGTTTTGTAATGAGTAATATTGTCTTGTGTTTGCTCTATTGTTTTGAGATGCATGGTAAAGTTAATGATTGCTTAAGCTTGGAAGCATAGATGGTGGTTGCTCATAGTTGTGTTAAAAACAGATGCATGATTTCAATTGTGATTAATATGTTAGGCAGGATATTTATCAAATTATGGAACTTGAGTTAACCTGTGAGAGGTTGGACTCCAGAGTTTTTGTTGATTGAATTCTATTGCTTTGGAAGCATGATTGATTTTGCCTAAGTTTCCATGATTAAACCTCTTGCTTGCTTGTTACACATGATCAAGGCCATGTTTTCTTATCCCTTATAAGCCAATGCCAATATGTGAGCACAACAAAGAACAATGTTTTTCTCTAACCTTTGAACCTTGAGCCTAAATTTGAAACTTTGAATAAAACCCTTTTTGAAATCCTTACCTTGAGTTGAGTAGAGTATGTGTATGTGGTAATGGAGAATGGTTCAAGTTTGGGGTTGTGAAAAACCAGAAAGAACTTTGTGATATTCATTAAAGAGCATTGTGCAAAAGCAAAAAGGAAAAGAAAAAGAAAAGAAAAGAAAAGAAAGAAAAGAAAAGAAAAGGTTATGCTCAATGAAAGGAAAGTTGGGAATGAGTTGAAGATTGGTTTCTCACATAAAAGGAGAAAAAGATATTATTGTTAATATAAATAAATGAAATATGCACTATCTTAACTCAAGGAATTTTGTTGTCTGGAAAAAAACAATTTTCTTCTAAGCTCGGTCATGTTAGAAGCCTAGAAAAAGTCCTTGTGATGATAACTTGGTTGTGAGTGTGTTTGATGTGTTTAAATGAAAGGCAAAGTTGATTCATGTGACATTGTGATGGTAGAGTGCAGAAGTGTCACCTCACTATACACCTTTTATGTGTTTCTGTGCATGATCATTGATGTTATCTATATGGACACATATAGGTAAATTTAGAATTGGGAAATTCTCCCGGAAGCAATATTACCTAGACATAGGAATAGGAGGATCGATTGCCTTTAAGCTTCTGTGCGAATGTAATGCATGAATAATTGCTAGGTAGACTAGACATTGTAAACTAGTGATTAAGAGTAGGCTTTCTTCACCGAGACATCGGGTTTAAGGTAAATTAGAAAGTGGCATTAACATTAATGAAGAAAGATGAATTCTTGAATACATGAGAGTGGATAGGATGAGTCAGAAACCGATGACTTAGGACATGGACCCATTACTAGAAGTATGACTAGAAGAATCCAAGAAGAGCTTGAAGATATGGACGAAACAGGGCATGTTCTTTTTCTACATTTTAAGTGGAATTTGGAGACACCAAGGGAAAGGGTAAAATTGTCCATATAATTGTCAAAGATGCTAGTTGCACCCCCATTCTTTGTTAAGCACACCACCGTCCCTCAACACCACCAGATCACGTGTTGCTTTAGTTTTAGCACATTTTTCATAAGTCTCTCTCACATTTTACACATGGGTCATTCCCTTTCTTACTCGTTGCAGCTCCATGGATCACATATAAATTCATGGAAGCCATGCTTGTAAAGATACTTTTGGATGAATGAAATTCTGCTGAGATTTGCTTTTGCCAACTCTCCCTCCGAAAGTCCTTACCTGCTTAAATCTTCCCTGCAACTTCCTTCCTTGTATGGATGGCTGCTTGAGTTGTAGTCACTCACTGAGCATAGCATCCATATCCATTAATATCACATTACACTTCTTCCGCTGCCATTCCACATCTTCCATATCTCTGCTGGAGTTACCGAGAATCACTCTGCGTTGAATCTGGAAGTGCATTTCTCGAATTCCATTACAGCTTCTTAGACCAGATCTCTCGGATTAGTAGATCAACCTCCATACTTCAGTCATCAAGTGGTATTCAAAGCAAGGTTACTGGATCCGTGAGATAAGTCTTCATTCTACAATTTAGCTTCTGTCATCATGATTCCTTCACTGTCTCTATTGTCCTGTTACTGTTTCATTGGAAAATTTTTTTCATATCTTTAGGATTGTTGAGTCTTTGAACCGTGCTATTGCTTTATTGCTTTATTGCTTCAGTCTTTTCATTTTAATCGGTTGGATTTTTTTGTTTGAGTCATTTTAATTTGAACATCCATTCTGTTATGTCAAATGTTATGTGCAATCCCAATTTTGTCAAAATTCTATTTAATTAACCATGTAATCTGCATATGTATTGGAAACTTTGTAAGATTCATGATTCTTCTGCATAATATATGAGCAATGACAATTGAGATGATGAGCTCATGTGCATGAATTGGTAACAAAGTTTGGAGAGTCCAATATATCAATACAGAAAACTCTGCATCTATTTTGAAAAATCTGAAATTACTGTTTCATTGGCTGCAGCTGCTATGAGACTAGTTTCTGCATAAGTATTGTTTTGTTTACATGGAAACTAGCCATAGACATCTGGTTTTAAACATGGAATGTTTGTGCAAAGTCATGATGTGTTAATACTGGCAGTTAACCGAGCTGCAATTGGCTTAGTCATTTTTTTTTTGCGTGTCCAGTGGCTGAATGTTTTAGATCATGTCCAGCCATCTAAATCATATCCTGCCATCCTGAGCAAATTTCTTTGACTGTCTTAAGAGTATTTTTGTGCTGTTTGAGCTGAATCATTGCTATCTGCAAAATTTAACTAGCACAGTTGTTTCAAATTGCTTGCATCAGAACTGTTGTATTCAATTTTGGATATATAAAGAATTTTGGATCAAATTGTGGTTCAACAAGTTTGTTTTAATCATTTAAACCTGATTGAATGTATTCAAGCTTGTCAGTTGTTGTTCTGTGCAAAAAGTATATGTGACTAGTTCATTTGTTGGCTCAAAAGTCTGTTTTAAAAAAAAAAACAGTAGTAGTGCAGTAACTTGGTGGAATTATCATAAAAAATGTGATTGATTAGTTAATACATTTGGATGTAGTAGAAGCTTGGTTCCATAACATACTGTTGATAAACAAAATCCAAAATATCAAAAAAAAAACAAAGTAAAAAGCTGAAAAGGACCAATGCATCCAATAGTGTGAACTGTCGAACAACATTTTTTCATTTCTGCATAATTGTTGACTGCTCTTTGAGGCAATTTCACAAACAGTTTGTGACATATGCCTAATACTGTTTTTTTTTTATCCAATTGTTAGCTGATTGTCCTTGCTGTGTGTCCAATCTATTCTAGAACTATTCTTAGGATCCATTTGAAGTGCCACCGTGATTACCAGCTGCTTAATTCATTGATTTTAAAAATTTTTGGAATTCTTGCACATAACCTATTTGATAAAAGGTTATGTGTTGGTGTCCATCTCTTGGTAATTACCGGCAGTATGAGGAGATACTGTAAGTTCTGAACTGGACTGCTGTGTAGGTGTGTTACGATTCAGACTCCATACATACAAGGAAGCATCAAAGGAAGTAAGGAGAATGATTATACAAGCCAACATGGTAAAGCTGACGGAGTGGTAGAGTGGTGTTGCTGAAGCAAATTTTGCAGCTGACAACAGATTTTCTTCACGAGAGAGTCACTTTGCAGCTGAGAGAATTGCATGAATCAAGTCTGATTCATTACTTGTTTGAGAGCAACCAAAGCTGCCACGTTAAACTACAGTCTTGTTTCCCCATATTCTGTTGTTTCCCTTGTATTTTGTTTACTTTCTTTTTCCATTCTTGTAAGTTGGCCATTTCAAGCAAGTGAAGTGGAAGAGCTCATAAGTGTTCTTCCCTCATTTGCTAACTTGACTTAAAGTCTCATCATTTTAAAATTGGTAGACGGTGAGTGTGTCTTAGATCCAAAAAAATCTAAGCCTTACCTAGGAGACCTCACCTTTAATTTCGTTTTAATTTTGCAAGTTTCGTATAGGAAGTCTTAGAGTCAGACTTTAGAGTCTAAGGTTTTCTTTCTTTGTGTTTGTTTTGTCTCCATATATTTAGTGAATTTAGAAGTGATTTTGATTTAAAGACTTTTAGTAAGTAACTAAGGATATATTTGGCAAGGCAAGACTTGGTACTTAAGCGACCTACAAGGTCCACCTCTCTTACCTGGAATATTGTCCTCGAGTGAACTCTCTTAGTCTTTACTTCAAGAAAATTTTTAAGTTCATAAAATGTCTGGAAGACATTCCCCTAGAATTAATGAGGAGCCTAAAGAACAATTTTGTTTTCAAACTCTTGTCAATCAACTCAAAGAAATTGAAAGGAAAATAGGGCAAGAAAAGATTCAAAGAGAATTGCACAATGCCATGGTTACTAATGAGTTGAAAATGCTAAGAGATGAACAAGTTCAATATAGGGAGAGAAGCATGAGTGGAGAATCCCAAAGTGAGCAAGAAAACTTAAGAGTAGGAGATTACTATCCTTCTTCATCAAGAAGGCATAGACGTGACTATGAAAATCCTCCTCCTCCTCCTAAGGAAGTCAATGTGGTATTGCCTCATTTTCATGGGAAAGATAACAATGAGGCTTACCTTGACTGGGAAATAAAAGTAGAGAAAATATTTGCCTGTCAACAAGTGTCGGAGGAAAGGAAAGTCTCTCTAGCTACCCTTAGTTTTCAAGGGTATGCAATGTATTGGTGGACTGCTTTAGTCAAAGAGAGACTGAGACCACAACTTCCTCCCATTAAATATTGGAATGAACTCATAGCTGCTCTCAAGAAAAGGCACATTCCCTCTTACTATAAAAGGGAACTTATGGATAACCTCCAAAGGTTGCAACAAAAGTCTATGTCTGTTGAAGGCTATAGACAACAAATGGAGCTATACATAATGAGAGCAAGAATCACAGAGGCAAAAGAAACTACTTTAGCTAGATTTTTGAGTGGGTTAAATTTGGACATAAGGGATAAAGTTGAACTTCTACCTTATAGAGATTTGAATGAACTTGTTCAAATGTGTATAAAGGTAGAACAACAAAATTAGCGGAAAATTTCTGCCAAAAGATTTCAGTCTCCCTTTGAGCCGAAATTTACTAAAGCAAAAGAACCCCCCAAACCTCTAGCCAAAATAGTTGAAAAACCAAACAAAGAGTCATCTTCACACACTCGCACAAGTGATATAAAGTGTTTCAAGTGTTTAGGTAGGGGTCATATAGCTGCTCAATGTCCTACTAAAAGAACCATTCTTTTAAAGGGAGAGGACATCTATAGCAGTGAAAGTGAATCCCCCACCAGTGATAGTGAGAGTGAAATGGAAAAAGAAGAGGAAGTGTTTGCGGATGATTGTCAACTTCTCATGGTGAGAAGGGTGCTTAGCAGTCAACCAAGTCTGGAACAACTATCACAAAGAGAGAACATCTTTCATACAAGGTGTAAAATTCAAGAGAACTATTGTTCTCTCATTATTGATAGTGGTTCTTGCTGCAATTGTTGTAGTACCAGACTAGCTGACAAGCTGAATCTTGCTGTAATACCCCATCCTAAACCTTATAGACTTCATTGGCTAAATGAAGATGGGGACATTACAGTCAAGAATCAAGTTAAAGTGGCTCTATCCATAGGGAACTTCAAAGATAAAGTTATTTGTGATGTAGTTCCTATGGAAGCTTGCCATGTGCTATTGGGAAGACCATGGCAATTTGATCATAACACTATACACCATGGTCTTACCAATACCATAACTGTGCACAAACAAGACAAGAAATTTGTGCTTCAACCTTTGACACCTACTCAAGTGGCACAAGATCAAGCACAAATGAAGTCCGCTAGGGATCAGGAAAAGAAACAGAAAAAGAAAAAAATTCCAAAACAAAAGAGCGGAGTAGTCCTTAGGGAAGAAAGAGAGGTGATAGAGTCCAGTGTTCCTTCCCACAAGGTCACTCAACATGAAGTTCTTTTAAATAAAAAGACTTTAAACAATACACTTCAAGTTGAGCAACCTTCTTACCTTCTTCTTTGCCAAGGAACACTCACCTGCACATCTAGTGAGTCTCAGACTACTACTCTTTCTCTTTCAATACAAAAACTTTTGAAGGAATTTGATGATCTATTTCCCAAAGAAATTCCAAATGGGCTTCCACCATTAAGAGGAATAGAACATCAAATTGACTTCATTCCAGGGGCAACTCTTCCTAATAGGCCTGCCTATAGGACTAATCCCCAAGAAACCAAAGAGATTAAGTCACAAGTCCAAGAATTACTAGATAAGGGTTTGGTTCAAAAGAGTTTAAGCCCCTGTGTTGTACCTGTGTTGTTGGTGCCCAAAAAGGATGGGAAGTGGCGCATGTGTTGTGATTGTAGGGCTATCAACAACATCACCATAAAGTATAGACATCCCATCCCTAGACTTGATGATATGTTGGATTAATTACATGGGGCTCAAATTTTCTCAAAAATAGATCTTAAAAGCATATATCACCAAATTAGAATCAAAGAAGGTGATGAGTGGAAAACTGCTTTTAAGACTAAATTTGGGTTATATGAGTGGCTGGTAATGCCTTTTGGTCTTACAAATGCTCCAAGTACATTCATGAGACTTATGAATCATGTTTTAAGGGATTGCATTGGGAAGTTTGTAGTTGTGTACTTTGATGACATATTGGTATATAGTCAAGATTTGCAAAATCATGAAAAACATTTGAAAGCTGTTCTAATAATTCTTAGAACCAATAAATTGTTTGCAAATCTTGACAAATGCACCTTTTGTGTTGATAGTGTCATCTTCCTTGGTTTTGTAGTCAATAAAAGTGGGGTTCATGTTGACCCTGAGAAAATAAAGGCCATCCAAGAATGGCCTATTCCAAAGAATGTAGGAGAAGTTAGGAGTTTCCATGGATTGGCAAGCTTCTATAGACGATTTGTGCCTAACTTCTCTAGTCTAGCTTCACCTCTCAATGAGTTGGTGAAAAAGGACGTTACTTTCATTTGGGGAGACAAACAACAAAAGGCTTTTGAGCTACTTAAAGAGAATCTCACTCAAGCTCCCATTCTAGCTCTTCCAAATTTTGCCAAAACTTTTGAGTTAGAATGTGATGCTTCTAGACATGGAATAGGTGTTGTGTTATTACAAGAAGGACACCCAATTGCCTATTTTAGTGAAAAACTTCATGGTGCTTCTTGTAATTACCCCACCTATGACAAAGAACTTTATGCTCTTGTGAGGGCTCTTCAAACTTGGGAACATTATCTTGTTTCCAAAGAGTTTATTATTCATAGTGATCATGAATCACTAAAATATCTGAAGAGTCAACACAAGTTGCAAAAGAGACATGCTAAGTGGTTGGAATTCATTGAACAATTCACTTATGTTATCAAATACAAGAAAGGAAAGGCTAATATAGTGGCAGATGCTTTGTCAAGAAGAAATATATTACTAGCCACTTTAGGAGCTCAAATTCTTGGGTTTGATAACATAAAAGAATTGCATACTCAAGACAGTGACTTTGCCACCTTATATGAGGAAAGTTTGCAAAAGCCACAAGGAGGATTCTATGTGAGAGATGGGTATCTTTTCAAAGAGGGCAAAATTTGTATACCCCAAGGCTCACAAAGAAAACTCCTTGTCAAAGAAATGCATGAGGAAGGGTTGATGGGGCATTTTGGGGTTGATAAAACCTTAAACATGCTAAAAGAGAAATTCTTTTGGCCCCACATGAGGAGAGAAGTCCAAAGGCATTGTTTCAAGTGCATTACTTGTTTAACATCCAAATCTAGAGCAATGCCTCATGGTCTTTACACTCCCTTACCTATTGCTTCAACTCCTTGGGAAGATATTAGCATGGATTTTGTCTTAGGACTACCCAAAACATCAAGGGTTTTTTATTCTATTTTTGTGGTTGTGGATCGTTTTAGCAAAATGGCTCATTTTATACCATGCCACAAGATAGATGATGCAAGCAATGTGGCTAGGTTATTCTTTCGAGATGTGGTTAGACTTCATGGACTACCTCGGGTCATCATTTCTGATAGAGATTCAAAATTTCTTAGTCACTTCTGGAGAACCTTATGGTCTCGATTAGGAACTAAGCTTTCTTTTTCTACTACTTGCCATCCTCAAACAGATGGTCAAACTGAAGTAGTAAATAGATCTCTATCTACTTTATTGCGAGTAGTCCTCAAGGGTAACCACAAATCTTGGGATGAGTATCTTCCACATGTGGAGTTTGCTTATAATAGGGTAGTTCATCGAACTACTAAAATCTCTCCTTTTGAAGTTGTATACGGTTTTAATCCTCTCACACCTATGGATTTGATTCCCTTGCCTTCTTCACATGATTTTGTTCATCAAGAGGGCATATCTAAATCCAAATTCATTAAAACTTTTCATGAGAGGATTAGTAACCAAATACAACAACAAAGTGAGAGATATGCTAAGTATCATAATAAGGGTAAAAAGGAAGTCATTTTCAATGAAGGTGACTTAGTTTGGCTTCACCTTAGAAAGGAAAGATTTCCTATTCAAAGGAAGTCCAAATTAAGTCCTCGAGGAGATGGTCCTTTTAAAATCCTTAGGAAGGTCAACAATAATGCTTATCAATTAGACCTTCCATCAGAGTATGGTGTCCATTCTACTTTTAATGTTACTGATCTTCGTCCTTTTGCAGGATTTAATACAGTTGATGATTTGGATTTGAGGACAAATCCTCTTCAAGGGGAAGGAGATGATGACTTAGGACATGGACCCATTACTAGAAGTATGACTAGAAGAATCCAAGAAGAGCTTGAAGATATGGACGAAACAGGGCATGTTCTTTTTCTACATTTTAAGTGGAATTTGGAGACACCAAGGGAAGGGGTAAAACTGTCCATATAATTGTCAAAGATGCTAGTTGCACCCCCATTCTTTGTTAAGCACACCACCGTCCCTCAACACCACCAGATCACTTGTTGCTTTAGTTTTAGCACATTTTTCATAAGTCTCTCTCACATTTTACACATGGGTCATTCCCTTTCTTACTCGTTGCAGCTCCATGGATCACATATAA
Organism: Vigna reflexopilosa; assembly: GCA_027742785.1. NCBI lineage: Eukaryota > Viridiplantae > Streptophyta > Magnoliopsida > Fabales > Fabaceae > Vigna > Vigna reflexopilosa. Next base: position 16,278,967 of record CM050924.1, read on the forward strand.
ATTCATGGTAGCCATGCTTGTAAAGATACTTTTGGATGAATGAAATTCTGCTGAGATTTGCTTTTGCCAACTCTCCCTCCGAAAGTCCTTACCTGCTTAAATCTTCCCTGCAACTTCCTTCCTTGTATGGATGGCTGCCTGAGTTGTAGTCACTCACTGAGCATAGCATCCATATCCATTAATATCACATTACACTTCTTCCGCTGCCATTCCACATCTTCCATATCTCTGCTGGAGTTACCGAGAATCACTCTGCGTTGAATCTGGAAGTGCATTTCTCGAATTCCATTACAGCTTCTTAGACCAGATCTCTCGGATTAGTAGATCAACCTCCATACTTCAGTCATCAGAAACCCCAACAACATAATCATTCATATTTTACATCAATCACTTTTGCATCTTTCAATCCAATTGATCAACACATGCATTCATATTTATTTTTCAGTATTTGCATCTAAACCTAAAAGATTTTGTTTACAAGTCTAATTTAATCAAGAAATCACATACCTATTTAGGCCGTGAGACCTTTGGGAAACGATACTTGGTCTTACCATTTTATTATTACTTGATACGATTCGGTACACCTATCGATTGTTAAAAGGTTTTTGGCGCAGTTGTCGGGGATCAAAAATTTTTTTATCAAGTTTTTAGCGTCGTTTCCGGGGATTAAAAATTTGTTTATCATTACCCTAACAATTAATGAAAGAAGCATAAATAATTAAGAATCAATTCAAAATACATGAGAGTTCAAGAGGTTACATCCTTCCCCAACAAAAAATAAGGCTTAGTTCCCCATCATCATGGCGAAACTAGATGAACAATGAAAGAATGAAAGAGATAGAAAAACCCTAGAAAGAGAAGAGGAGAGTTGTCACATCCTCACATCTACCCCCAAGGGGTGAAAAATGGTTTTCTGTGCTCAATCCATCAAAAGATACAATCCCTAGGACGTCTAAGTCCTTAAATAGAACATAAAAATAACATAAAACAGGTCCAAGCCCACGAAACTGGCGCTCAGCGCCCTAGTTAGGGCGCCCAGGCGAGGTACAGTTCAAAAATGGCGCTCAACGGCCCTAGAAGGGCGCCCGAGCGTGGTGCGGGAAGAAAACTGGCGCTCAACGCCCCCGGAAGGGCGTTCAGCTTGACTTTTCTCCACTCTAGTTGACTTTTCTACACTCTAGTTGAGTTTTATGCATTCTGGTTGACTTTTCTGCACTCTTGTTGACTTTTCTGTATTTTGGTTGACTTTTCTGCATTTCAACTATTTGGTACTTTAACTCTTCTTTCAAATCATTCCAATAGCCTACAAAATCAAGGGAATTTAGTGATAAAATTATCAAGTATAACCTCCACTCTCTTATTCAACAAACTAAAGCAAAAACATGAGTTAAAACAAGTTTCTAAGTAACAAAGGGTTGATTTAATATCAAAATTGAATCACAGATAACGGTATTTTCAACCGTTATCACCTGATTGCCCTCTTTAGGGGCCCTCAGCGTGGGAAGTCTCGCAAGGGCCCCTACTTGCCCCTTTTTGGGTCGCTGAGCGCCATTCACTCGGAAGCACGCTTGGGCGCCCCCTCCAGGGTGTTGAGCGCTAGTCAGTCTATTCGTAGTTGCGTCTGGTTTCCCATGATCCAATTTTTATCTATTTAAGGACTTCCACGCCCTAGGGTTTGTATATTTTGACGACTAAAGCTCAGAAACACATTTTTCGACCCTTTGGAGGCATATTTGGCATGCGAGAGCTATCCTCTTCTCTTTCTAGGGGTTTTATCTTATTCTTCCATCATTGTACACCAAGTTTCTCCATGACAATGGAGAACTAAACTCATTTGTTGTTGGAGAAGATGTAACCTCTAAACTTTCATGGATTTGAATATGTTTTGAATTATTTTATGCTTCTTTGATTAATTGTTAGTGATTTTCTCGTTTACTCAATGCTTGTTATGTTTTGATCACTCATAGCATGATGTATGACTTTCTTTGTTATTGGAAACTACCTAGGAACCAGGATCTGGAGAGTTTCACCCAATGGGGCTAGTGCTTAGACATAGGTGATAACGGTTGAAAAATCGTTATTTTTATTCTTAATTTTGATATTTAAAACACCCTTTTTGACTTAGAAGCTTGCTTGAACTCATGTTTTTGCTTTACTTTTGTGAATAAGAGAGTTGAAGGTGAATTTAATGGTTTTGTGCTAGATTCCCTTGATTTTGTAGGCTATTGGAATGATTTCAAAGAAGAGTTAAAGTACCGAATGGTTAGAATGTACAAAAGTCAGCAAGAATGCAGAAAAGTCAACCAGAGTGCAGAAAAGTCAACCAGTCAACCAGAGTGCAGAAAAGTCAACCAAGGTGAAGAAAAAGTTGCGTTGAGCGCCAAATTCCGCCGAGCCCTAGTGCCGCACTTACCGCTGAGCGTTTACGACGTAGGCTTGGACCTGTTTTCTGTTATTTTTATGGGCTTGGACTTGTTTTCTGTTATTTTTATGTTCTATTTAAGGACTTACACGTCCTAGGGATTGTATGTTTTGATGGCTTAAGCACAGAAACACACTTTTCACCCCTTGGGGGTAGATTTGAGGATGGTGACGATTGTCCTCTTCTCTTTCTCGGGTTTTTCTATATTTTCCATTCTTTCATTCCATTGTTCGTCTAGTTTTTCCATGACGATAAAGAACTAAACCTTATTTGTTGTTGGGAAAGATGTAACCTCTTAAACTCTCATGTATTGAATTGATTCTTGATTATATATGTTTTACTTCATTAATTGTTAGGGTTTTTCCTCTATACTCTATGCATGCTTTGTTTAACTCATTTAATTGCATGATCTTTGATTTTTCCGATATGGACACATACGGGGAAATCTAGAACTGGGGAAATTCTCCCAGAAGCAATATTACCTAGATATAGGAATAGGAGTATCAGTTGCCTTTATGCTTCTGCGCGAATGTAATGCATGATTAATTGCTAGGGAGACAAGACATTGTGAAATAGTAATTAGGAGTAGGCTTTCTTTACCGAGACATCAAGTTTAAGATAAATTAGAAAGTGGCATTAACATTAATGAAGAAGATGAATTCATATATGCATGAGAGTAAATTAGGTGAAATCTAAACCCAACAACAATATCATCAACTTCATCCATTCATTCTTGTGTTTAGCTTCAATTGATCAAATTGCATTCATGTTTATTTTATTGCATTTGCATCCAAAACCGCCAAAATTTGTTCTTTAGAGTCTTAATTAGTTGAGTAATCACATAACTGTTTAGTATCGTGAGTCTCTTGGGAAACGTACTTGGTATTACCATTTATTATTACTTGATACGATTCAGTACACTTGCCGAGGTCTTAACAAGTTATTGACTCCGTTTTTGGGGATTAAAAATTTGTTTATCAATAGGGATAGAACGTTTGGTTGTCTTAAGCTTCTTTTCGTAATGCAGAATTGAATATTGAGGATGCAAGACATTGTGGTGTAATAATTAAGAATAGGCTTTTTTACGCCGAGACATCGAGTTTTAAGTAATTTAGAGAGTGACATTAACAATTTAATGAAGAAGATGAATTCTTATATGCATGAAAGTAAGGACGGTGAAATCTAAACCCCAACAACATTATCATCTCATATTATCAACATCATCCATTCACTCTTGTGTTTATCCTTAATTGATCAAATTTTACATTCAAGTTATTAGGTTAGATATTAATTCATTTTAATCTTAATCATTGGAATCATTCTTTAGTCTTAATTAGTTAAGATATTACACGATTGTTTAGGAACATGAGTCTCTTTGGAAATGATACTTGGTCTTACCATTTTATATTACTTGATAAAATTTGGTACACTTGCCAATGAGTTAACACTGATTAACCCTTGTGAACAATGAATTAAAATTTCACATTGGGCTTTTGTGTATGGGTTGCATCTTTTTTCTGCAATTGGGCTAATGTGATGCTGATTTGGGCCCATCTGAATTGGATGAGCATGTTATTGGAAGCAATATTGGGCTGCTACGCTACAAGTCTGGATTGGGCTGAAGTAGTGATATATACACAACTTTTCGTTTTGAGTGTATATACACAACTTTTTGTTTTGATTTGCTCGAGTAAAGGATTCACTTTCCAAATGCCAAACATCCCCTATGCTATGGTTCAATAGTGAGACAAAGAGAGGAGAGCTTAAATAACTTACGGGATCTTACCCAGAAGGTTGAAGACCGGTGCACGTGTGAAGGAAACAGATCAGCAAAGGAAGAGAGTTTGATCGAAGGGCTGAAGATTAAGATAAAGTGAGAAGCGTCTGATTGAAGAAGAATGTGAAACATCGAAATAAGGTTTTCTCCCCTTTTGTCATTTTCCTTCTGTTTTTCACCCTCTAAAAGGGTATGTGTAAGAAAAGTTATGCCTTGTTTCTCTTACCAATAGAGGGGGGTGAATTGGTTTTCAATAAAAAAGTATTTCTTTTGCTATCTTTTTTGAATCTTTAAAATGATCTTTCGCACACTATACATTTATGAGAATAATGGAGTATAGAGTTAAAGGATAGAGAACAATTACAATATTTTTATCCTGGTTCGGCCTCAATGCCTACATCCATTCTCTTTCAATCAACCTTAGATTGAAAGACCTTCCACTATAACGATTTTAGTTTTTACAACAAGGCTTTACGGAGAACACCTCTTAAATGTAATCTCCTCTCTAACTCACCAATCTAATATAGCACAAACACACCCTGCAGAAAGAACATTCCTCTTCTCTTTAGTACCCCTTTGAGACCCTTCTCAAAGTCACAAGGACCACACGTTCTTCTTCCTGGCAACACCCATAGGGAAACCACAATCTATTGATTGTAAAAGAAAGTTTGTACAGGAAACAAAATGCCTTAATAGTGCAATAGTGATAAGTCAATAAACGTCCAAATCTATCCTTCAAGAATCCTTCAAGAATATCAACTTCTTTGTACCTTAAAATAGTTGAGCGCGTAAAAAAGTTCATCATATAGAGCGCAACACGTCATTATATAGATTTGCTCATGTCTGACGCTTTTAATCGGTTACGAAAATAATGTAATCGATTGCACTTTCGACAGAGATATAACAGAATTACATTACAACATATTTAAATGATTAAGCAGTTAATGTAATCGATTGCATTTTAACTCTAAGTCAAAATATTTGAAAATATGACCGTTATAATAGTTAGGACTGAAGTGATTACGTAAGTAGGTATTAGCAACTAGGTGTAAGCAATTTTGAAAACTTTTTCCTCTCAAAAACTCATCACTGCACATTGCAGGTAGGTGTTAGCAAAGGCACGAGTTTTAATCGATTATACATATAATGTAATCGGTTAAAACTTGTTGTTTGACATAGTTTAAGCATAAGATATCTAATGAACTTAATTGATTACATAATCACTATAATCGATTACTTCATATAGATTTCCTCAATGCAAGTGGTTTTAACATATGAAAACATGAGTATACGAAACTGGCGCTCCGCGCCCCACTTAGGGCGCCCAGGCGAGGTACGGGTCAAAATTGGCACTCAGCGCCCTTGGAAGGGCGCCCAAGCGTGGTGCGGGAAGAAAACTAGCGCTCAGGGGCGCTCAGCCCTGGCGGTAGCACTCCAAAACTCACTTCTTTTGCTGTTTTGCTTGTTTTTTTGGTTGATTCAGCTCTATACAACTCTATGTATTGTTGGAGATTCTTCCAAGCACATTATTAGCTACAAATTAAAGGGAATTTAGTGATAAAATCATAAACTATAACCTCTACTCACTTATTCACAAAACTAAAGCAAAAACATGAGTTCAAGCAAGGTTCTAAGTGAAAAAGAGTGTGTTTTGTATCAAAATTATATCACAGATAACAGTATTTTCAACCGTTATCACAACCCCAAAGTTGAAACTTTGTTTGTCCTCAAGCAAAATGTAAATTGGATAAAGAAAATAATCATACTACAATGGTCTAGCACACCAAAAAGCATTTTCTTCTAGGACAAGTAAATCACTCATGTTTGCTCATCATAGAAAGATTAGTCAAGATATAATGATGCCTTAGCCAATCAAGCTTCAAATGTGGTGCTCACATAATCAAGGCATACACAACAGATGCAAACCTCATGAATAATCAATAACCAAGCAAGAATGTTATCATAAAGTGCATGGAACAATTCCTCACCAAAGACAGTGTTTCACTCAAGCACTCAAAAGTGTTTCACTCAAGCATTGAAAAGTGTTTCATTCAAACTCAAAGGTGTATAGTGAGGTGACACTCTTACACTCTACCATCACATTGTCACATGAATCAACTTTGCCTTTCATTTAACCACATATCAAACACACTTACCCGTAAATTATCATCATAAGGACTTTTTAAGGCTTGTAACATGGCCATGCTAAGAAGAAAATTGGTTTTTCTAGACAAAAAAATTCCTTGAGTTAAGAGAGTGCACAGTTCATTTATTTTCATTAACAATAATCTCTCTTTCTGCTTTCATGTGAGAAACCAAATCTTCAACTTATTCCCAACTTTACTTGCATTGAGCTTAATCTTTTCTTTTCTTTCTTTTCTAGACAACAAAATTCCTTGAGTTAAGAGAGTGCACAATTCATTTATTTTCATTAACAATAATATCTCTTTCTGCTTTCATGTGAGAAACCAAATCTTCAACTTATTCCCAACTTTACTTGCATTGAGCTTAATCTTTTCTTTTCTTTCTTTTGTTCTCTTTTGATTTTTCTTTTCTTCTCTTTTGCTTTTTCTTTTGCTCTTTCTTTTGCTCAATGCTCTTTAATGAATTTCACAAAGTTCTTTTTGGTTTCTCACCACCTCCAACTTGAACCATTCTCCATTACCATAATAAAAAGATAAAAAGATGAAAAGATGAAAAGATAAAGAGATAAAGAGATAAAAAGATAAAAAAAGATAAAAAGATAAAAAGATAAAAAGAAAAAAAGATAAAAAGATAAAAAGATAAAAAGATAAAAAGATAAAAAGATAAAAAGATAAAAAGATAAAAAGATAAAAAGATAGAAAGATAAAAAGCTAAAACGATAAAAAGATAAAAAAAAATAAAAATATAAAAAGATAAAAATTAAAGATAAAGTCTTATCGGTTAAGAATCACACAAATAGAATAATTTAAACCATGAGTCCCCGGCAACGACGCCAAAAACTTGTTAAGACTCTGGCAAGTGTACCGAACTGTATCAAGTAATAATAAAATAGTAAGACCAAGTATCGTTTCCCAAAGGACTCACGATACTAAACATTTATGTGATTACTCAACTAATTAAGACTTAAGAAGAACAACTTTTGGGGTTTTGAATACAAATGCAATAAAAATAATCATGAATGCAATTTGATCAATTGAGGCTAAACACTAGAATGCATGGATGAAGTTGATAATATGAGATGATTATGTTCTTGGAGTTTATATTTCACCAAGTTTACTCTCATGAATATACAAATTCTACTTCTTCATTAATGTTAATGTCACCACCTAAAATACTTAAAACCCGATTCCTCGGTGAAGAAAGCTTATCTTTAATTATTAGTTCATACGATTCCTAGCATTCCTAATAATTAATTCTGAAGATCAGAAGCTTAAGACAACCAGAACTCATACCCCCATTCCTGAGCAATACTGCTTCTGGGAATAATTCTCCAGAACATGAATTGTAAGATACCTTCCGGTACTCATGCAAATCATACATCATGCTAATGACTGAGTTAAACAAAGCAAGCAATACGCGAAGAAGAATTATCCTAACAATTAATGAACGAAGCATATATAATCAAGAATCAATTCAATACATGAGTTTACAAAGGTTACATCATTCCCCAACAACAAATAGATTTTAATTCCCCTTTGTCATGGTGAAACTAGATGAACAAGGAAAGAATGAAAGAGATAGAACAACCCTAGAAAGAGAAGAGGAGAGCTGTCACATCCCCAAATCTACCCTCAAGGAAAAGGAGAGTTGTCACATCCCTAAATCTACCCCCAAAGGCTGAAAAGTGTGTTTCTGTGCTCAAGCCATCAAAAGATAAAATCCCTAGGATGTCCAAGTCCTTAAATAGAACATAAAAGAAAACAAGTTCAAGCCCACGAAACTGGCGCCCAACGCCCCACTTAGGGCGCCCAAGCGAGGTATGGGTCAAAATTAGCGCTCAGCGCCCTTGGAAGGGTATCCAGGCGTGGTGCGGGAAGAAAACTGGCGCTCAAGGGCACTTAGGGGTGCTCAAGGGCGCTTAGCCCTGGAGGTAGCACTACAAAACTCACTTTTTTGTGGTTTTGCTTATTTTTTTGGCTGATTCAGCTCTAGACAACTCTATGTATTGTTCGAGATTCATCCAAGCACATTATTAGCTACAAAAAAAGGGAATTTAGTGATAAAATCATAAAGTATAACTGATGCGACTATCGCGGCCCATTGAATTTGTTGTGCATTAAAGAATGCGGTATAGTGCTAGGAAGTGACTCCTAGGTCGTCTCTCGAGGACCAAATGTGGTTTAGGTTATAGGTCGAGCACATAAGAGGGGGTTTTGTGAAATGTTGTGACAGTAAATGAACTAAAATTTAAAACACAATTGTAAACACAAAATTAAAACAATTGGTCACTTAAGCTAACATAACAATTAAATTACCACAACTGAACACAATGAACAGTATTAAGGTAAATGAAAACACTAGAATAAAACATTCAATTACCAAGGTGCCTAAACTAATTGTAATGCAATAATTAAATAAGAAAACTCATTCAAGACCTTAAATTGTAATATTGAACTAACATATAAAATGCACTTTGGAAAAAAGCTAGCAATAAAAGACTGTGCTTAGCTAATACTTAATTGAACATTGCATCAAAATTTAGAGCTCTCCTTTTGCTCGTATCCGTGCACACCACTTTTAAAATTAAAATTTCATTCATCACCATGCTTCCACTCTAGAGGTGAATCTCCAATGCATCGTGCCCCACCTAATCACTTCTTCATTTCTCAAAGAAAAGATTCTCCAAAAGCTTAGCTACTTTCCTTCTACCAGCCGTGACACCAATGCCCTCAATAGTCAATAACCATCACCTCCAATGCACATGTTCCTCACTGCATCCATTTCTCCAAAGCAAATATTTCTTCTCTCAAAATTATCACCAAACAAGTACACCTACCCCCATCTAATCACCTCTTCATTCTCAAAGTAATAAAGGAAATACATTGTTGCTGCTGCCAACGTCCCATCACCTAGACCTTATTCTCCCAAGATATCTCCTTTCTCCAAAATTACCGTGCTTCACTTCCAAGGATAGAAATCCACGTGACACCTCACACTTCACCTAACGTGCTACTACTTCCAAAATGTACAGCGTTGCCTCCTCTCTCATGTGCGTGCAACTGGAAATAAATAAAAGGAACCGAGAGCTCCTTTATTGTGACTGTGACCGAGCTTCTCTTCTCCAGCCAAAAACGATTCAGCGCTTCCTACTTTGCTTCACCAAGTTGCTCTTCTCCTAAAGTGCTTTTACTGTGCAATGCTGGACATCACAGCGTGCTCCGCTACCTCCATGTGTCTCCAACTCAACATTAAACTTCACTAGAAATCAACCCTCTCTTCCAAAATGAAAATCACCGTGCATTCCAATAATGAAGCATTATTGGGCCGAAGCTTCACTCAAAAGTTTCATGAACCAAAATGAAATTAAAATGGCAAAGTAAAAACGTAACAGCGTGCACAAGACAAAGGAAGAAAATAAAATTGAATCAAAGCTTCATTCTTCCAAAAAAAAACAAACGTGCCTCCTGGTTCTCTTCATTCAAAACAGCGTTCCAGCCAAAGAAAAGTTCAAAACAAAAGCCTAAAAACTAAAGACCGAGAGAGTGAGTGGCAAAATGGCAAGTGGCGGCTAACCTAGGCCGTGTGTCGCTTTCTAATACGGGTGGGGTCCACACAATAAATTAAAAACCCTAACCTAAAAGGCACATGTCCTACAAATGGGTTTTTTTTTACAAAATTGCCCCTAAAAGGGTCCAAAACACCTAATTCTAATTAAGGGCTTCTAGAAAACGAAATTACAACTTTAATTAGAATCTAAATGACTAAATGTTGAGCCTTTGAGTGTGTCACGCCATATCCCAATGCTCCAGATGATGTTTCCACAACTTCCCTGTAACCAGAAATGCACTTAATCAGCTCCGAAAACCCAAATTAGCACAATTAGGAATTTCCGACCAAATTAAGCAGAATTCGGAAAACGGGGAAATAACAGACAATTAAACACAACTCCCTGGTTTATTTAAGTGCAATAAACTAAATATAATTCAAGAAATAACAACTCATCAATAACCTCTACTCACTTATTCACAAAGCTAAAGCAAAAACATGAGTTCAAGCAAGCTTCTAAGTCAAAAAGGGTGCGTTTAGTATCAAAATTATATCACAGATAACGGTATTTTAAATCGTTATCATATGCATACAACAAATGTAAACACGTGTATGACCATAATAAGTATGCAGACCAATCAGTTTATCAATGTTGAGATTATTGATAGGGGGAGAACTGGTTTAGCTTAACCCACAATCTTAGTTATATCTGAGTTTTTGATGATGACAACACATAATTAATAACACATGTGTATTCTGTGTTACATGTTCTATGTTTAAATGTTATATGCTTTTCTTTAATGGGTTAAATCTGTTAAAGCATATCGAAGAATGTGTTTGTGTTGTTCATTGCATATCACTGTGTTAAATATGTGATTTTATATGTGTATGCATGACATATGTTTTTGGAAAAGTAAAATCACTAGCACTATTGATCGGTGTCGCACCTGAGTCAAATTAAATGTGTAATAAGAATGCAATATAGACTGGGAAGTGACTCCTACATCGTCTCTCAAGGACCAAATGTGGTTCGAGAATTAGGTCATACACGTAGTGGGGGGGTTGGTGAACAGTTTGTGAATGCAAATGAACTAAATTAAAACACGAATATAAACACAAATGTAAACAGAGAATTAAAACGGTTGGTCATTAACTCAATTACTATGCTTCCAATCACAAATTACAACAATTACACACTACTCTAATCCAAATCCAACACGAATCACCCAACTAAGCAAAGGCTAATCCGGTCTTCAGAATTGCAAACTAAGCGAATGCAATGCTCAAATCCAATCAGTCCTACATCATACAGCCTAATCAACTAAGCGAAGATTAGACACCAATTAGGCAACTAAGCGTATACCCAATCGCAAGCACAAAATATATTGAATATTGAGCCAATTCAAAGCAGCAACATAACAATTAAAGTTCAGAGGTCTCATGAATAAACTACTTTAACCTCTAATCCAACATGAATGAATCAACTAAGTGAAGACCAATCATGCTATCATAATCGCGAACTAAGCGAACGCAATACACCTGTCCCATCCAATGTGTTCTATACAAATTGATCAACTAAGAGAAGATGCAATTACCAATTGGGCAACTAAGCGTATACCCATTGCAAGAACACAATCAGATTTCATAGAATGCCAGGCAGAACAGAATAAACATAAGTACAGTCCATGAAATCTCAAGGAAACAATGTAATATCGCTAATGACCAACCAAGTACACTTAAGCTAACATTACAACTAAATTATCACAACTGAACATAATAGATAGCATTAAAGTGAAGATTAAAATTAAATAAAGACAAAAAAATAAGTCACTAAAGAAAATAACCTAGCAGCATTTAATTAAGCATGCATTATATGCATAAGGAAAATGTGGAATGCAAACATAAACTTGGTGAATAAAAAACTAGCCGACGGTGATAAATCATAAGTACAAATTGCTTCAGGCTGGGAAGCACACAGCAGCAGGAAAATGAAATTTCAATCTCAACGTGTGTAATCCAATTGAATGCAATAGTTGAATCACTAATTGCACCTAACATTATAGAAATGCAATGCATCAATGAAAATCCCTTCTCTAAGAAATAAAATGCCAGCTTGTGTACATCTCCCAAAAATGAAATCAACGTGCATGGTGCTCCCTGGACGTAACAACAGCTCTCCAATAATGAAGCACCTCTTCTTAAAAGAAAATCAATGCCAATTTTTTTCTCCAAAATAAATCATTGTCTCCTCTTTTCTCCAAGAAAGAAAATAAAAGTTAATCACCGTGTGCACCTCTTCTACTAAAATGAATCAGCGCCTCCAAAATAATTCACCGCATGTGCACCTAATGCTGGACGTAACAACAACAAAATCAAATTAAAATGGAATACGTCTCTTTTCTCATGAGTCAACGTGTTGCATCGTATCCAACCATGTTGGATGCTACATTCTGGCAGTGACCGACTCTTCAAAATTAAAAGGTGTATCTTTATGTGGGTGGCGGCTGGCACCAAAAACCTAGGGTGCCAAGTCAGCCCCCACTTTTGGGCCTAACATCATTTTGCAAAAATTGGCCCAAAATGCACAAGTTGGTTCAAAAAGTCCTAAGCAACTAAATTACAATATAACTAAATTTAAAATGCCTATGTGGAAAGTATTGAATTATGTGGCAGCCCTTATAATGTCCCAAAATGTACTTCCAAAATTTTCCCTGCAATCAATAATGAAAATAATAAGCTCAGATAATTCAAATTAATTAAAATAAGAATTTCTGGTCAAATAAGCACAATTAGCAAAAATTGGGAAATATTGGACATTAAAGCACAATTTCCAAATTAAATCTAGCACAATAAGCTAAGTGAAGTGAAGAAAATATTGACTCATCAAAATAGACCACACTTAGTCTTTTGCACTCCTAGGCAAAATCAAGACGCAGATCAAGGAATAACTTAGAGGACATCAAGGGTATGACTGATGGACAATCATGCATTAGAATGAGTTAAACAATGCAAGCATTGAGCAGAGAGGAAAAACCCTAACTAATGATGAAAGAAAGCATATGTCTCAATTCAAAGATGTACTCAACAAATCCATATATGAGAGCTTCAAGAGATTACATTGATTCCCCAACAAACATACAAGGTTTAGTTCACCATATTCATGGTGAACCTAGATGAATCACAATGAAAGAATGAAAGAATAAACCCAATAAAGGTGAAGAGGTAGCCTGAGCATCCAAGATCCTCCTTCAAAGGGGTGGAAGAGAGAGTGTTTGCCTCGTTTCTGCCAAAGATACCTAACTATAGGACGTGCAAGCCCTTATATACTAATCTAGAGTTACAAAAGATCATAAAAGCCCAAGCCCAAAAAGTGCCGCTCAGCGTCATTTACCGCTCAGTGGTGGTTGCGTGACTCGTTTCTTCCCCTCAGCGGCCATTTTGCCCCTCAGCGTGACTCCCGCAACCTCCTGAGTGCCGCTCAGCGGTAAAATGCCGCTGAGCGGTGCCTTCGACTTCTCTTTTTGCACTCTTTCTTGTCTTTTCTAATGTCATCTCTCTCATTCTTCACTCTTTTCACTAAATTCACCTCAAAACCTGCACAAAAACACTCAAATCAAGCATAAACCTATCCAGCTCTCTTATTTCTGAAAATATAGATAAAATGCATGATTTCAAGCTAGTTTCTAAGTCTAAAGGTTGCTTTTAGTATCAATTTTAAGCATGAAAATAACAGTTTTTCAACTGTCATCAATGACACAGCCTCAGCACACAGAAAACAAAGAATCACAAGGAAACAAACAGAATTACACGGTCCTTAAGGTATCTAGACAAAGAAAAGAAGTAGACAATATCCAACACAAAATCAAAGGAAGCAGATACTCATGGTAATCATCCAAGCAATTCAAGACATGGCAAAATGATCAATCGACATGAAGAGGTGAATCACAAGCAACATAACCTCACAGATGCACTATCACTGTTTCTCTCAAGTGTCTAGTGTAAGCAATGTCAACTCAATGCACTCAAGAAAACAAGCAACAATAGACTTGGCAAGCCTCTAATATCAACACTCAAAACATATGCATGTTCAAATCAAAAGGTCTTTCCATGGTTGTAATGGGGCCAAGGACAAGAGAGGATATAATATGGATGAGAAGTTATAAACCAAAAGAAATAGAGGAGCAATGGGGAACAAGTGTAAACACAGTCAAATCACACCCAAAACCTCTAATTCAATCCTCTTCTTGACTCCATTATTCACAATTTTCTTTTCTCTATTTTTTTCTTTCTTTTCTCATCTTGTCTCTTGTTCTTTTCTCTCTCTTTAGGACACAACTGTAAGAGACAAGATACACATCATATTTACAAAAGCAAAACAAGAAGAGGAACCAACTAGACAATTGATAACGATTGAAAAACCGTTATTTTTAAACTTAATTTTGCCTTAAAAACAACCTTTATGACTTAGAAACTAGCTTGAAATCATGTTTTTGCTTAATTTTTGAGTTGGATGGGTTTTATGCTTGATTTTCCTTGTTTAGACAGGAATTAAAATGAATTGGATGAAAGAAGTTGAAGTATCAAGGAGTTAGACTCAGGAAAGGAAGGAAAAGTGCACAAAAGAAGAACCGTTGCCACCGCTTAGTTCCATTTGCACCGTTGAGCGTCAATTTGGCTGATGAGTACACTGTCTCACGCTTAAACGCTACCGTTGAGGGCCAATTCAAGTATCGCACCTACCGTTGAGCGGTACTTTTATCGCTGAGCGCCAGACTGTGCTGTTGAATACACTGTTTCGCACCTGAGCGTCAACGCTGAGGGTCATTCTGAGTGTCGCACTTACCACTTAGCGCCAAAAGTGTTGCTGAGAGCTGTTTAATTGGGCTTGGGCCAATTTTCTGTATTTTTGAATAAACTATATAAGGGTTTAGTCGACCTAGGGTTGGTATCTTTGGACAAAAAGAGGCGAAATCACACTCCTTTCACCCCTTGGAGGCAGATTTTGGATGCGGAAGCTCCTTTCTTCAAATTCAAGGGTTCTATCTATAATTCTTTTCATTATTTTCGTCTAGTTTCACCATGTCTATGGTGAACTTAACCTCCATTGTTGTTGGGGAAATGATGTAATCCTTTGAAACTCATGTATTGAATTGATTCTTGATTATATATGTTTTACTTCATTAATTGTTAGGGTTTTTCCTCTATACTCTATGCATGTTTTGTTTAACTCATTCAATTGCATGATCATTGATTTTGTCGATATGGACACATACGGGGAAATCTAGAACTGGGGAAATTCTCCCGGAAGCAATATTACATAGACATAAGAATAGGAGGATCGGTTTCCTTTAAGCTTTTGTGCATATGTAATGCATGACTAATTGCTAGGGAGACAAGACATTGTAAACTAGTGATTAGGAGTAGGCTTTCTTCACCGAGACATCGGGTTTAAGGTAAATTAGAAAGTGGCATTAACATTAACGAAGAAAGATGAATTGATGAATACATGAGAGTGGATAGGATAAGTCGGAAACCCCAACAACATCATCATTCCATATTTTACATCAATCACTTTGGCATCTTTCAATCCAATTGATCAAAACTTGCATTCATGTTTATTTTTCGCAATTCAACCACAATGATTTTGTTTACAAGTCTCATTTAATCAAGAAATCACATAATTGTCTAAGTCGTGAGTCTTTTGGGAAACGATACTTGGTCTTACCATTCGGTACACTTGCCGAAGTGTTAACACCAATTCATAAGAATCCCAGGAAGACCACACTTGTTCCCAAAACACTTTCAAAGCTCTAAAATTCCCTAAGGTTAAGCTAATCATGGTTTTTAACTTAGGGCTAGTGTATGAGCTTCAAAACAAATAAATGAGGAAAGTATTGGCTCAGAAAGGGTTATCCAAGGATTAAAACAAGGTAGGCTTATAAGGCTAGAGAGGCTCAAGAACAAAACTGCCTTTATTACTTCCAAACATGCATATCTATCAAGAATTATCAAAAATAATCAAGCGAAGGCATATGTGCAAACAATCAAGAGACATATCACACAAGAAAGAACATAAAGTGGCTCAAATTCTCACACAAGGTATTTTTGTCACAATCAAATCAACCTCTCAAACATCATAATCATCTTTCCAAGCAAAGAAAAGCAAGGATTTCAACCAAATCAGAGTATCAATGAAGTGAAGGACACATGTACATCCTAAACAAAGTCCAGAAAGCAAGAGAAACATTCAAAACTATAAACAAAACACAATAAAAACGATCCTAGAAAGGAGAAAACTTAAAGGAAAACAAAAACTAACAAAGAAAAAAAAATGAAAATCTCCCCTAATAAGCCACACTTAAGCTACACAATGTCCTCAGTGTGTCACAAATAATAAGATAAAAGTAATTAGTACAATCAACAAATCATGGACAAGTGCAATAAGAGTGGAGAGGGAGAGAGAAAGAAAAAGAAAACTCCTTGAGTCATGGTGGCAGATTCCAAACTTGATTGAGCAGAGAAGTCTCTTTCACAACTGCATCTTCCAATGAAGGATTGTTGATTAACAGGTTCAGTCAGTGCCCTTTATCCTTGAAGTTTTTGTATAGGAATGGGCCTTTGATTTCAATTTTGGGTGCTTGCTGGAAAGATTTATGTGTATCCTACAATAAGGTTAGTGCATTCCAAGTCCACAAAATTTTAATGCAGAGTGTAACACCCAAGCCCAATGTATCAGGCTGAACATCAGGTATACTCTCAGAACATGAACGAGGTTTAGACGTAGAGTCAATATCAACAACAGTCTCAAATTCATGTTTAGTGCATGGAAAAGAAGCATTGACATGTGACGACAAAAAATGGTTCTTATCAAAGAGTGAGAAGTATAAACATTCTCATCAACAGTAAAATCAAGTATTTCAGCACGAAAAAGAGACTGGTCCTCAGATGGAATTTTCATGGCATTAAGGATATTAAAATGAACAACAATTTCGCCAAACTCCATAGACAAGGTACCAGCATAGATGTTGATGGATTGGCAAGTGTACCAAACCGCACAAGTAATATAAAATGTTAAGACCAAGTATCGGATCCCAGAAGATTCTCGGAACTGGACAATTGTGTGATAACTTGATTAATTAAGACTTAAATAAAACGAGATTGTTGGTTTCAAATGCAAAGGCATAAAATTAAATATGAATGCTAGTTGATCAATATCAAAAGAGCACAATGATAACGGAAGTTGTTTAATATGAGATGAGTATGTTGTTCGGGTTAGATTTCACCAAGTTCCTTCTCATGTATGTAAGAATTCTTCTTTATGCATTAATGTCAACGTCACTCACTAAATCACTTAAACTCGATCCCTCGGCGAAGAAGCATGTCCTTAATCAAACCCTATAGACATGGAGAAACTAGATCAATAATGGAAATGCATGAGATAGTAAAACCCTAAAAGTAGAGGATGAAAGCTCCCGCCTCCAGATCAACCTTCAGAGAGTAGAAGAGTGTGGTGTTGTGCTGCTCCAACCAGAGATACCAAACCTAGGACGCCTGGGTCTTTTAAATAGAACAGAAGCAGAACATAAATAAAGCCCAAGCCTGAGTTTCCGGTGCTCAAGCGCCCAACTAAGGGCACCAGGGTGGCGAGCGGGGGTCTTCCACGCTCAAGCCTTGCAGAGGTCGCCCAAGCCTTCTACATCCAGCGCTCAAGCGCCCCAAAAAGGGGCACCTGGGCGGTGAGCGACACTTCCTGTGCTTAAGCCTTCTAGAGTACGCCCAAGCCTTCTACATCCGGTGCTCAAGCGCCGCAAAAAGGGGCGCCCGGGCGGTGAGCGACACTTCCTGCGCTTAAGCCTCCAAAAAAGGCGCCCAAGCCTCGAGCTTCTTTCCTTCTGGTGCTTGTTCGGGACCTTTCTAAGTTCTGTATCCTTAGCACTTTATCCCTGCTTTGCATATTAACTCATTTTCTATCCAAACAAAGGCAATTATTCATAAAATCATCAAATTAAACCTCAACTCTCTTATTCACACAACTTTACAGAAAAACATGATTCCAAGCAAGTTTCTAAGCAGAAAAGGGTGCATTTAGTATGAAAATTACATCACAGATAACAGTATTTTCAACCGTTATCAATAGACATCAATTTTAGTTCGTTCAATTTTCAAAAATGGTCTGCCTAAGATGATTGGGGCAGATCCACAGGAAAATCCTTCTTCCATTTCAAGAATGTAGAAGTCAGCAGGAAAAATGAGTTCCCAAACTCTAACTAAAAAATCCTCTATGGAACAAGTGGGGTGGGCAACACTCTTATTTGCTAACTGTATGACTACACCCGTAGGTAGCAAAGTTCCAAGAGAAAGAGATTTAAAAGTTGACAGAGGCATGACATTTATGTTCACATCTACCTTCCTAAAGGTCTCAAATATCTCTTTATCCACCTCTTCCATATTTTTGCTTCGAATTACTTTAGGAGGAAATGGAAGAGGGATAGGTCGGTGTTGTATATCAGGAGATGCACTGATAATGGTGGTGGTGGAAGAAGAAAGTCCACCTGTAGAAGAAGAAGAACCACCACCTACAGAGGAAGAAGAACCACCGACCTCAATTGTCCTACTTGAACATGCTTGGTCCTCTTTTCTCTGAGATGTAGCAATGTGAGGCTGAGGTTAAGGTGTAGGTGCTGGAGGTGGAATTGTGGCTATCTGAATTTGCTTCCTAGATCTCAAGGTGATGACATTGTCATTTTCATTTCTAGGATTCTGCACAGTCTGAGAAGGCAATTTGTCTAAATTTTGTGACTATGCTTGATTTAGCTGTGTGGCTATTTGCCCTTCTGAGTGGTCAGACTCTGAATGGATGCTTTGTCTCTTGGATGGACGCTCTGTTCTCTTGTTGGAACTGCATATTTTGCATAGTCATCTGCCTAACTTACTCCTCCAATGAAGGCTTAGAAGTGGAAGGTTGAGGAGGAGTTGTTTGTGTAGTCATATCAGGATGTTGTTGTTGCCTCTGGTAGTGTTGGACTAGTGGAGGCAAATATGATCTACTTGGACCTGCAGCATTTTGGAAAGGTAGTGTTTGTTGCTGCTGATGATCGTGTTGTTGGGGAGCATTTGACCATCTCAGATTAGAGTGATTCCTCCACCCTGGATTGTATCTATTACTTGAGAGGTCATAGTTTTGCTGTTGTTGTGGTTGTGGTTGATGTTGATGTTGCTGCTTGTTGTTGTAAATGTTTGTAGCATAAGCTTGAGGAGCATTAGGGCCAAAATCTTGCTGCAAAGATGAACATGCATCAGTGTAATGGTCACTAGAAGGGAAAATACCACATAAATTTGCAATAGTTTCAAACTTCCGATTTTGATTTCGAGCTAATTGAGTCACCAAATTGATAAGAGCATCAAGCTTGCTCTCCATCTTTCTATCTGCAAATGAGGAACCAGCACCCACATCATGAACTCCCCTAACAACAATAGCATCATTCCTCACGCTAAATTGTTGGGAGTTAGAAGCCATCTTCTCTATCAAATGTCTGGCTTCAGCAGGTGTCATGTCACCAAGGGCTCCACCACTGGCAGCGTCTATCATACTTCTGTCCATATTGTTGACACCTTCATAGAAGTATTGAAGCAGGAGTTGTTCAGAAATCTGGTGGTGTAGGCAGCTTGCACAAAGCTTCTTGAATCTTTCCTAGTATTCATATAAGCTCTCTCCACCAAACTGCCTAATCCCAGATATGTCTTTTCTGATAGCTGTGGTCCGGGATGCTGGAAAAAATTTGTCCAAGAACAACCTCTTCAGATCATCCCAGTTGGTGATGGATCTAGGCACCAAGTAATACCACCAATCCTTTGCTACTCCTTCTAGTGAATGAGGGAATGCCTTCAAAAAGACGTGATCTTGTTAATTAAGATGTCAACAAGTGTACCGAATCGTATCAAGTAATAATAATTCGTAAGACCAAGTATCGTTTCCCAAGAGACTCACGACACTAAACAGTCATGTGATTACTAAACTAATTAAGACTTTTGAAGATCAATTGAAGGTTCTGAATGCAAAAACAAGAAAGTAAATATGAATGCACTTTTGATCAATTGAAGATAAACACAAAGGTAAATGAATGATATTGAACTTATGAGATGGTTATGTTGTTGGGGTTTAGATTTCACCTAGTTTACTCTCATGTATATAAGAATTCATCTATTTCATGCAATTGTTAACCTCACTTTCTAAATTACTTAAAACTCGATCCCTCGGTGAAGAAAGGCTATCCTTAATTACTAGACCACAATCCCTGACATCCCTAATAATTAATTTTGCATTACCATTAGAAGCTTACGATGACCAAAACTCATGCCCTCATCCCTAAGCGATACTGCTTTTGGGAGAAATTCTCCAAATCGTGGTTTCTAGGTATTTCCCAATAACAAAGAAGACCATAAAATCATGCCATGAGTGATCAAAACATAACAAGAATAGAGAAAAGGAGAAAATCTCTAACAATTGATGAAAGAAGCATATATAATTAAAACCAATTCAAATACAGGAGAGTTCACAAGGTTACATCATCCTCCAACAACAAATTGAATTTAGTTGCCCCTTGTCATGGAGAAACTAGATGAACAATGGAATGAGAATGCAAGATAAACCCTAAACACTGAAGAGGAGAGCTTCCGCATCCACTTCTGCCTCTATAGAATTGGACAAAATCTAAATTTGTATCAATTATGTCGAAAGATACCCTCTCTAGGTCGAGCAAATCCTTAAATAGGGCTGAATTGGATCATGAGCCAACGTTGACACCGCTCAGTGCCCAAGCGAGCTTGCGAGAGGAGTGGCGCTCAACGTCCCATGGAGGGCACCCAGGCATGAAACGTTACAGGAAGATTCGCGCTCAGCGCCCCAAAAAGGTCGCCTAAGCGTGAATGTTAGGTTCCAGCGCTGAGGTGATAACAGTTAAAAAATTGTTATTTTTATACTTAATTTTGACATCAAAAACAACCTTTATGACTTAGAAACTAGCTTGGAATAATGCTTTTGCTTATGTTTTGGAAATAAGAGAGTTGTATGGGTTTTATGCTTGGTTTTCCTTATTTTTGCGGGTTTTAAGATGAATTGAATGGAACAAGCGAAGTAGCCATAAGTTGGAGTCAGAAAAGGAACAAAAAGTGCATAAAAGAAGAGCCGCAAGTACCATCAGCGAAAATTACCACTGAGCGGCACTTTGAAGTCCCGTAGTCACTGCTGAGGGGCAAAATTGCAGTTGAGCGTCAAATAGAAGAACCGCACTTACTGTTGAGCGGTAAGTACCGCTGAGCGCCATTTTAATGGGCCTTGGGCCACTTTTCTGTAATCTTTAGGAGTCTATATAAGGTTTTAGTCGACCTAGGGTTACTATCTTTTGGCAGAACGAAGCAAAATCACACTTTTGCTCCACTTTTCAAATTCTAGGGTTCTATCTTTCATTATTTTTCATCTAGTTTAACCATGATTATGGGGAACTAAACCTTCATTGTTGTTGGGGAATCAATGTAATCTTTCGAAACTCTCATGTATTGAATTGGTTCTTTAATCCATATGCTTTCTTTCATTAATTGTTAGGGTTTTTCTTCTATACTCTCATGTATTTTATTTGATTTTATTTTATTTGATTTTATTTGATTTTATTTTATCTTATTTGATTTGATTTGATTTTATTTTATTTTATTTGATTAGATTAGAATTTATTTGATTTGATTAGATTAGATTTTATTTGATTTGATTTGATTTGATTAGATTAGATTAGATTTTATTTTATTTTATTTTATTTTATTTTATTTTATATTATTTTATCTTATCCTCTGAATCTTTTATCTTCTGAATCTATATCTTTTCCTATATCTTTTTGTGCTAATAAATCTTTTCTAGGGTTTTATTTTCTTATGCATGCAGGAAGCAATTAGAACAAGGAGCAAGAAAACAACAAAACCTCTGCTTGAAGGTCTAGACGAGAGTAGACGGAGGAGAAGAATCCGAACATCTAGAGAACTTTTCCCTTCTCCAGAAACTCTCTTACAATCATCACCACAAGGTTATGTTCATAGCACAGAAAATATGGAGAACAACAATGTTAGAAGAACTCTTGCTGACTACACCAATATAGCTGGACCTCAACACTTTAACAGTATAGCTAGACCTAGAGTCAATGCAGCTAATATGGAGGACAAACCAGCACTGATTCAACTGGTGAAAAGCAACCAATTTAATGGGTTATCTCATGAAAGCCCATATGAGCACCTCACTACCTTCAATGAGATTTGCAACACAGTCAAAATTAATGGGGTGCCAGACGAAGCTATCAAACTTAGCTTGTTTCCTTTCTCATTGGGAGGCAATGCTAAGCTTTGGTTGAATTCTTTCCCAGAAGAAAGTTTCACAGATTGGGAAGCAGTGGTCACAAAATTTTTAAACAAGTACTTCCCACAATTGTAAGCAAGAGATTTCTTCATTTAAGCAGGGTATGGAAGAATCACTGGGGCATGCATGGGACAGATACAAAAGCTTGCTAAGAAAAACACCCACGCATGGCTTTGAAGATCAGGAAGTAGTCTTAACTTTCCTTGGAGGGCTTGGTTCACAAACCAAGATGATGCTGGACGCCTCAGCAGGAGGCAATATGAAATGGAAAACTCCAGAGGAAGCAACAGAGATTATAGAAAACATGGCTACTAGTGATAATGAGCTACACAATGAGAGAGGAGCTCCTATGCAAAAAGGAGTCCTCCAATTACAGACACATGATGCCCTGCTAGCTCAAAACAAAATTCTAACTCAACAGCTGGAGACTCTGACCAAAACTCTTGCACAATTACCCAAAGAGTTGAAAACTGTTGCACAGGTACAAACCCAGTTGTGCGAATTGTGTGGAGGTGACCATATCAATGGTCAATGTGCCTTTCTAGTTGAAGCCGTAGAGGATGTAAACTACATGACCAATCAGTATCGTCAAGGGAGCTACAATCAGGGGTGGAAACCACACCCAAGTATTGGTCAAGGGCAAATTGGGCAAGCTGGTCAATATAATAAGCAGCAGCAGCAACCCACCTTATGGCAACAATTATCTATGCTTAATGAAAGGTCCATGAGGATGGAGGAAACTCTCAACAATTTCATACAGAAAACTGAGTCTACCCAAAAGAGCACTGAAGCTGCTATCAAAAATTTGGAGATTCAGATGGGGCAGATCACCAAACAGGTGGACGAAAGGCCAAATAGAAATTTTGGGGCTAATACTGAGGTTAACCCCAGAGAAGAGTGCAAGATGGTAGAGAGTGTTGATGATGAGAAAGTTGAGTTAGATACAGAAGAGAGAAGAGAAATAGAGAGCAAAAGCACTTTTCCTTTTCCCATCCATCAAGGGAAACAACTAGACTTCACAGAATTATTCAAAATGGTGGATAATGATGCACCTTGGGAACAGATTCTACAACAGATTACGGTTTACACTAAATCTAATGAAGAAATCCCTACAAAGAAAAGACGTAGAGATGATGAGGCAAAGGAGTGTATAACTGTTAAAAAAGAGTCATTCCCTCCTAAAGCAACAGATCCGGCAGTTTTTCTATCCCTTGTACCGTAGGGAAGAAAAAGGTGAAGAAAGCTCTTCTTGATTTAGGTTCAAGTGTTAACTTGATACCTTACTCTTTACTGGAGCAAATCGGCAATGTTAATGTGAAACCTGTAAAGGTTAATCTGGTAATGGCCGATGGATCTTCAAAGGAGCCATGTGGGATTGCAGAGGACATTATAGTTTGTGTTGGCAAACTTCAGTTCTTGGCAGACTTTGTGGTGATGAAGATGGAGACAGAGAAGATACCTATCATACTTGGAAGACCGTTTATGAAAACGGCCAGAGCTATCATTGATGTAAATGAAGGTATAGTGGTGCTCCAGGACAGGGAGGAGAGAGTGGTTATAGACGTCTTTAAAGATGAGACGCAAACACAGGAGGAAGAAGCTAGTTATAAAGCTGCATTTCAAGATGCACCCATGACTAGCCATAAAGATGAAAATCTCAAGGTTGCAGGTAACCATTGTTTGTTGTTTCAGGTACACAAGGAAGAAAAGATTGGAAGAGGAGGAGAAATTCCTGGTGACTAGGAGAAAAGAAGACTCCAACTTGGCACACCTGTAAGAATCAAGAACAAGTTGTGGGTTGTGAAGGGCTTTAAAGAGAATGAGATGATAGAGATAGAGTCTCCACATTCTAGAAGGACGAAAACAGTTCACAGGAAACAGCTGAGGAGTTGGTGGGATGAGAACATCAACTATAAAGAAGGAACTTGAGCTTTATTGGGTCAAGCTAATGACGTTAAAAGAGCGCTTGCTGGGAGGCTGATAACAGTTGAAAAACTGTTATTTTCATGCATAAAATTGATACTAAAAGCAACCTTTATACTTAGAAACTATCTTGAAATCATACTTTTATTCATATTTTCAGAAATAAGAGAGCTGGACAGGTTTATGCTTGATTTCAGTGTTTTTGTGCAGGTTTTAAGGTGAATTTGGTGAAAGAAGTGAAGGAGAGAGATGAAATCAGAAAAGACATCAAAAAGTGCAAAAGGAGAAGCCGAAGTCACCGCTCAGCGGCAGTTTACCGTTGAGCGGCACTAAGGAGCTTACGGGAGATCCGCTGAGGGGCAAAATGGCCGCTGAGGGGAAGAAACGAGACACGCACTTACCGCTGAGCGGCAGTTTACCGCTGAGCGGCACTTTTATGGGCTTGGACCTAATTTTCTGTAATTTACGAATAATATATAAGCTTTAGGGTTTCCTAGGGTTAGGATCTTTGGCTGGAACGAAGAAAACACTCTCTCTTCCACCCCTTTGAAGGAGGATCTTGGATGCTGAGGCTTCCTCTTCACCTTTTTAGGGTTTTATCTTTCATTCTTTCATTGTTATTCATCTAGGTTCACCATGAATATGGTGAACTAAACTCTGTATGTTTGTTGGGGAATCAATGTAATCTTTTAAAGCTCTCATATATGGAATTTGTTTTTACATCTTTTATTTAAGATCTATGCTTTCTTTCATCATTAGTTAGGGTTTTTCCTCTTTGCTTAATGCTTGCATTGTTTAACTCATTCGATGCATGATTATTGGTTTTGTCGATACGGGCACGTACGGGGAAGTCTAGATCCGGGGAATCTCTCCCAATATTATATTGGTTGTCATTAAGCTCCTGCACTTATGAACTAATTATTATGAATGCTAGGAATTGTATGAACTCGTGATTAGGGAGAAGCCTTCTTGAAGGGTACTTTAGAGAGTGGCATTAACAATGATGATTTGAATGTTGAATTCCTAAAATATATGAGAGTGGAAAAGATGAAATTGACCCCAAAAACATATTCATACATATATTTCATTGAAAGTGTTTATCTTTTGTTTTTTTTGCCATTGATCAAAACTTCATGCATACATATTTAATTTTCGTCTTTTGCATATAAAAATCCAAATATTTCGTCTTTAAGTCTTAGCTAATCAATAAATCACACAACTAAACTAGGCCGTGAGTCCTTTGGGAAGAACGATACTTGGTCTTACCAAGTTTATTACTTGAACGATTCGGTCATACTTGCCGATTGAAAAACAAATTTGTGACATCATATTTGGGTGTTCATAAATTTGTCCATCAAGTTTTTGGCGCCGTTGCCGGGGACTCGTGGTTTAACTGGTTAATTTGTGTGATTATTGATTATCTTTGACTTTAATTTTGAATTTCTATTTTTATTTTTCTGTTTTTATTTTATTTTATTCTCTGAATCTTATATCTTCTCCTATATCTTTTTGTGCTAACCAAATATTCTAGGGTTTTGTGTTCTTGTGTATGTAGGAGGCAATTCGAACTAGGAGTAAGATAACTGCAGAACCTCTTCTTGAAGGTTTAGACGAGAGTAGACGGAGGAGAAGAATCCGAACATCTAGAGAACTTTTCCCTCCTCCGAAAACTCTGTTGCAACCATCACCACAAGGTTCTGACCATAGCACAGAAAATATGGAGAACAATAATATCAGAAGAACTCTTGCTGATTACACCAATACAGCTGGACCTTAGCATTTTAACAGTATAGCTAGACCTAGAGTCAATGCAGCTAACATGGAGGTCAAACCAGGATTGATCCAACTGGTGAAGAGCAATCAATTTAATGGGTTATCTCATGAAAGCCCATATGAGCACCTTACTACATTTAATGAGATCTGCAACACGGTGAAAATCAATGGGGTGCCAGATGAAGCGATCAAACTTAGTTTGTTTCCTTTCTCATTAGGAGGCAATGCTAAGCTTTGGTTAAATTCTTTTCCAGAGGGAAGTTTCAAAGAGTGGGAAGCAGTGGTGACAAAGTTTTTAAACAAGTACTTTCCACAATCAAAGGTGACAAAAGGCAAGCAAGAGATATCTTCATTTAAGCAGGGCATGGAAGAATCACTTGGGCATGCATGGGATAGATACAAAAGTCTGCTTAGAAAGACACCCACGCATGGCTTTGAAGAACAGGAAGTAGTCTTAACTTTCCTTGGAGGGCTTGGTTCACAAACCAAGATGATGCTGGACGCCTCAGCAGGAGGCAATATTAAATGGAAAACTCCAGAGGAAGCCACAGAAATTATAGAAAACATGGCTACTAGTGATAATGAGCTGCATAGTGAGAGAGGAGCTCATATGCAACAAAAAGGGGTTCTCCAATTACAGACACATGATGCCTTGCTAGCTCAAAATAAAATTCTAACTCAACAGCCGGAAACTCTGACTAAAACTCTTGCACAATTACCCAAAGAGTTGAAAACGGCTGCACAGGTACAAACCCAGTTGTGCGAATTATGTGGAGGTGACCATATCAATGGTCAATGTGCCTTTCTAGTTGAAGCTGTAGAGGACGTTAATTTCATGGCCAATCAATTTCCATACCGTCAAGGGAATTACAATCAAGGGTGGAAACCACACCCAAGCATTGGTCAAGGACAAACTGGGCAAGCTAGTCAATATAATAAGCAGCAGCAGCAACCAACCTTTTGGCAACAGTTATCTATGCTTAATGAAAGATCAACAAGGTTGGAAGATACTCTTCAACAATTCATACAGAAAACTGAATCTTCTCAAAAGAGCACTGAAGCTGCTATAAAGAACTTGGAGATTCAAATGGGTCAGATTACCAAGCAATTGGAAGAAAGGCCAAATAGAAATTTTGGGGCTAATACTAAGGTTAACCCCAGAGAAGAGTGCAAGGTGGTAAAGAGTGTTGATGATGAGAAAGTTGAGTTAGATACAGAAGAGAGAAGAGAAATAGAGAGCAAAAGTACTTTTCCTTTTCCAATCCATCAAGGGAAACAAATGGACTTCACAGAATTATTCAGAATGGTGGATAATGAAGCACCTTGGGAACAGATTTTACAGCAAATCACAGTTTACACAAAATCTGATGAAGAAATCTCGACAAAAAGGAGACGTAGAGATGATGAGGCAAAAGAGTGTATAACTGTTAAAAAAGAGTCATTCACTCCTAAAGCATCAGATACAGGCAGTTTTTCTATCCCTTGTACCATAGGGAAGAAAAAGGTAAAGAAAGCTCTCCTTGATTTAGGTTCAAGTGTTAACTTGATACCTTATTCTTTACTGGAGCAAATCGGCAATGTTAAAGTAAAACCTGCAAAAGTTAAAATAGTAATGGCCGATGGATCTTCAAAGGAGCCATGTGGGATTGTAGAGGACATTATAGTTTGTGTTGGCAAACTTCAGTTCTTGGCAGACTTTGTGGTGATGAAGATGGAGACAGAGAAGATACCTATCATACTTGGAAGATCGTTTATGAAAACGGCCAGAGCTATTATTGATGTAAATGAAGGTATAGTGGTGCTCCAGGACAGAGAGGAGAGAGTGGTGGTAGACGTCTTCAAAGATGAGACGCAAGCAAAGGAGGAAGAAGCTAGTTATAAAGCTGCATTTCAAGATGCACCCATGACTAGCCGGAAAATTGAAAATCTCACGGTTTCAGGTAACCATTGTTTGTTGTTTTAGGTACCCAAGGAAGAAAATATTGGAAGAGGAGGAGAAATTCCTAGTGATTGGGAGAGAAGAAGACTCCAACTTGGCTCACCTGTAAGAATCAAGAACAAGTTGTGGGTTGTGAAAGGCTTTAAAGAGAAGGAGATGATAGAGATAGAGTCTCCATATTCTAGAAGGACCAAGACAGTTCAGAGGAAACAGCTGAGGAGTTGGTGGAATGACAACATCAACTATAAAGAAGATGGAACTTGAATTTTATTGGGTCAAGCTAATGACATTAAAAGAGCGCTTGCTGGGAGGCAACCCAGTGGATTTACAAACTTTTGATTTGGTTTTATAATGTTTAATTTTTGAACATTATTTTTGTATTATTTTGTTGGAGATAGCATCTACTGAAGGATGCTAGGTGGTTAAGTATCTACTGAAGGATACTATGTTTGTAACACCTATTGATGGGTGTTGGTAAGAAAATTGTGCACCTACTGATGGGTGTTGGTGGATTTTGGGTCAGGCTCCTGACGTTAAACAAGCGCTACCTGGGAGGCAACCCAGTTGATTGAATATTTCTGTTTGTTTGTTGTAGTTAGGGTTTGCATAAGTAATCTGAGGATTGAATTGCAGGGAACCAGTGAGGGGCATATTTAGGAGGCACATAGGTTAAGAAGAGAAGGAGAAGAGCACATCACGAAAGTGCCGCTGAGCGGCAACTTACCGCTGAGCGGTACTCTCGCAGATGGGCTTTAGTTTCCCCTCAGCGGGACTCGAGCCCATTAGGGTATTTTTATACCCTAAGCTGCGTATAAGCTTCTGTTTGCTGGCTCTTCTCTGCACAAACACTCCCACATACCTTTTCCAAGGTTTTCCACATCTTTTCACTCTTTCCTCTTAAGAAAATTTCTCTTCCACTCACTTTTTCACTAGTGTTCCATTCAAGTTTGGGGTTGGAAGAGAGTATCTTAGATTGGAAACATTCTCATTGCATCTAGTATCTCCACCCAAGTAAGTAAAATGCATTTTGTTCATTCTAGGGTTTTTGATTTTGAATGTGATTGTCAAAGCATGAATATTTAGGGGTTTTGATTTCTATGCATGATTTGATGATATATTTGATGTTTGAACCGATTAAACTGCATGATTATGAACTGGAAAACTGAAAATTGCATTTGGGTGGAGTTAGGACAACTTTAAAACAAGATTTTCAAAAATCTGCAGAGTTACCGCTGAGGGGTAAACTGCCGCTGAGCGGCACTCTGCCAGATTTGGTTTTTCTGAATTTTTGTGTGTTTGAATGTGGCACTGGTGGCGCTGAGGGGAAATTCTGGCCCTCAGCGGTGGTTTAACTTCGAAAGGAGTTGTGTTCTACTAATGATTAACATCATGTTCTGTGGTTTTGTATTTGTGTTTGAATGTAGGAATGACATCCTCTTCAGGAAAAAGATTGAAAACCATGGCAACCAACAGAAAGGAAAAGGAACCAGAGCAACCCCACTCTAGTAGGTTCCTCTCTAGGAAACATGAGAAGCACTTTAGGGTGGTTCAGGACAGGAGACTTCTGATGGAGAGAAAGGTTGGAATGATACCTAACTTTGCTCCTCAATTTGGAGAGCAAGTGTTAGGGAATGACTGGGGAAAGCTAGCCACTT
This sequence comes from Vigna reflexopilosa, assembly GCA_027742785.1. Taxonomy (NCBI): domain Eukaryota; kingdom Viridiplantae; phylum Streptophyta; class Magnoliopsida; order Fabales; family Fabaceae; genus Vigna; species Vigna reflexopilosa. The sequence goes on from CM050924.1 coordinate 16,308,544, forward strand.
ATCCTGCACCTGCCAACATAGCTGTGGTAAAGGAATTTTACACCAATGCTAAGAAGATTGGTGATTATCCAGCTGAGAATTATTTGGGCTATGTCAGAGGCCATGCTATCAGATATGATCCTGATTCTATTAATAACTTCCTGGACATTGTATGGGCTGGTGAGCAGTGCCAGTTTGCTCTTTGCATGGAGGAAGGTGCTGATTATGAGGATGTGGAGAGAGTACTGTGTATACCTAGAGGACACTTCCAAAGAAATAGATCTGGCTCAGTGGTTAATATTAGGAGGACAGATTTGACTCCTCTTGCAAAATATTGGATGGCATTTTCTCATGCCAACATTCAGCCATGTTCACATGTGTCAGATATAACTCTCAGCAGGGCATTATTTATTTACTATGCTATTAGAAACTTGAATGTTAATATTGGGCAGGTGATAGCTGATGAGATTAGTATGTGCACCAATACCTCAAACAACAAAGCACTACTAGGACATCCCTCTTTGATCACGCACCTTTACAAGATAGCTGGGGTGGACACTTCTGCTCCACCATTTGAGAGGCCAAGAAAAGCTATTGATGAGGCTTATTACAGGCAGTACTGTGGAGGTGAGGAAGCAGCTCAGCCAGTTCCACCACGTCGTGCTCGTAGAGAGAGAGGGCCAACACAGAGCCAAACATCTGCTGAGACACATGAAGCAGAACCATTCCAGATGAGGGACATGTATATGTCTCTTATAGGTGCTCAGTTGCAGTCCATTCACATAGGGCAGGTGGCCACTGCTGAGATGATTGTGGGGATGTATGATACACCTCCAGCCCACAGGTGGACTATGGATGAATTCCATAATGTGGTAGCTTGGCCAGAGGAACCAGTGCATGGAGGAGGACCTGGAGCAGCTGAAGCTTCAGCTAGAGAGATGGAAGAAGATGAAGCTGATGATGATGATGCATTTGAAGATGATGAAGATGAGAAAGAAGAAGAAGTTACAGAGGACAGCTCAGACTGATGAGGAGCTGAGATAGCATTTACTAATGAATGCTATCATATGCTTATGCTTTTGTGGTTTAAGTTTTCTGAACTTATTTGTTTTTGTTTTTAGATTAGGGTTTGATGTACTCTATTGAACACCTGGTTTGTTATGATGGTTTGCTATTAACTGTGATTGTGTGATAAGTAATGCTGAATGATGCTTATTGATTGATTGATGTTGAGATGATGTGCACATTAAAATGCTTATACAGGTGATTCACAAGCTTTGTGGACAAATGCAGGATATTATGATTGTGATTGTGAGATTAAGCAGGATGTGTATGTCAAATGCGAATGAGCTTATATGTGAGGTTTTATTGTTAAATGCTATTACTCTGAAAACATGATTGACTTTGCCCAGGTTTTCTACGATTGAATCAATTGCTTGTTTTGCATCATGTGATCAAGGCTGTTTGTTGGAACCCTTTTTATTGGCCAAATTCATAAAGTAAGCCCACTAAAAGAGAACACTTTGTGTTCTATCCTTTGAACCCTTAGCCTTGAACATAAATTGAAAAACCCTTGATTGAAAATCTTTACCTTGAGTTAAGTAGAAGATCTTGTGTGGTATTGTTAAATGTTCAAGTTTGGGGTTGTTAGGAAAACATGAAAAAGGAAAAGCATTGAGCTAAGAGCTAAAAAGTAAGAATATGCAAAGAAAAAAAAAGAAAAGAAAAGAAAAAGAAGCAAAGCTCAATGCAAATGCAAAGGTAAGTTGGGAAGAATAAGAAAAATTGTGTTGTTATGATTCTCTTAACTCAAGGATTTTGTGATCCAGAAAAACCAATTTTCTTATTAGCCCAGCAACATTATAAGCCATTGAAAAGTCCTTGTGATGATGCATGCTTGTAAATGTTTTTTATTATGGTAAAATGAAAGGCAAAGTTGATTCATGTGACATTGTGATAGTAGAGTGAATGAGTGATTACCTTTTATACACTTGTGTGTTGAGTGAAACACTTTACCTAGTGAGGAAATATTCCATAAGCACATGAACATCCATGCTTAATTGATTGGTCATTCATGAAAAAGAGCATTTGTTGGGTATTAACTGACTTTGTAAAACACTAAAGCATGTGCACATCTTGATTGAACTCTTGGTCATAAGTTTGATTGAAGTTGTTACTTATCTTGAAAAAGAGGATTTTTGAATGAGTGAACCATCATATGAATTGGTTGGAGATTGAGTTACATCTTGTTTGCTTGAGGACAAGCAAAGTTCTACGTTTGGGGTTGTGATAACAGTTGAAAAACTGTTATTTTCATGCATAAAATTGATACTAAAAGCAACCTTTATACTTAGAAACTAGCTTGAAATCATACTTTTATTCATATTTTCAGAAATAAGAGAGCTGGACAGGTTTATGATTGATTTCAGTGTTTTTGTGCAGGTTTTAAGGTGAATTTGGTGAAGGAAGTGAAGAAGGAGAGAGATGAAATCAGAAAAGACATCAAAAAGTGCAAAAGGAGAAGCCGAAGTCACCGCTCAGGGGCAGTTTACCGCTGAGCAGCACTCAGGAGCTTACGGGAGATCCGCTGAGGGGCAAAATGGCCATTGAGGGGAAGAAAGGAGACACGCACTTACCGTTGAGCGGCAGTTTACCGCTGCGTGGCACTTTTATGGGCTTGGACCTAATTTTCTGTAATTTACGAATAATATATAAGGTTTAGGGTTTCCTAGGGTTAGGATCTTTGGCTGGAACGAAGAAAACACTCTCTCTTCCACCCCTTTGAAGGAGGATCTTGGATGCTGAGGCTTCCTCTTCACCTTTTTAGGGTTTTATCTTTCATTCTTTCATTGTTATTCATCTAGGTTCACCATGAATATGGTGAACTAAACTCTGTATGTTTGTTGGGGAATCAATGTAATCTTTTGAAGCTCTCATATATGGAATTTGTTTTTACATCTTTTATTTAAGATCTATGCTTTCTTTCATCATTAGTTAGGGTTTTTCCTCTTTGCTTAATGCTTGCATTGTTTAACTCATTCGATGCATGATTATTGGTTTTGTCGATACGGGCACGTACGGGGAAGTCTAGATCCGGGGAATCTCTCCCAATATTATATTGGTTGTCGTTAAGCTCCTGCACTTATGAACTAATTATTAGGAATGCTAGGAATTGTATGAACTAGTGATTAGGGAGAAGCCTTCTTGAAAGGTACTTTAGAGAGTGGCATTAACAATGATGATTTGAATGTTGAATTCCTAAAATATATGAGAGTGGAAAAGATGAAATTTTCCCCCAACAACATATTCATACATATGTTTCATTGAAAGTGTGTATCTTTTGTTTTTTTTGCCATTGATCAAAACTTCATGCATACATATTTAATTTTCGTCTTTTGCATATAAAAATCCAAATATTTCGTCTTTAAGTCTTAGCTAATCAATAAACCACACAACTAAACTAGGTCGTGAGTCCTTTGGGAAGAACGATACTTGGTCTTACCAAGTTTATTACTTGAACGATTCGGTCATACTTGCCGATTGAAAAACAAGTTTGTGACATCATATTTTGGTGTTCATAAATTTGTCCATCAGAGGCAACCCAGTGATTTTAGAACTTTTAAATTTTACTTTGGTTTGTAATCTTTAAATCTGTTGAACATTATATTGCTGAACATAGCATCTACTGAAGGATGCTAGTTGGATATAGCATCTACTGAAGGATGCTAAGTGTGTAACACCTACTGATGGGTGTTGGTGAGAAAATTTTGCACCTACTGATGGGTGTTGGTAAGTTTTTAACACCTACTGATGGGTGTTGGTGAGATTTTAAACACCTACTGATGGGTGTTGGTGGATTTTGGGTCAGGCTCGTGACGTTAAACAAGCGCTACCTGGGAGGCAACCCAGTTGATTGATTGTTTTTGTTTGTTTTATTTTAGTTAGGGTTTGCATAAGTATTTTAAGCATTGAATTGCAGGGAACCAGTGAGGGGCATGTCTAGGAGACACGTAGGATAAGAAAAGAAGGAGAAGAGTATTTTTATACCCTAAGCTGCACAAATGCTTTTATTTTCAGGCTCTTCTCTGCACACACACTCCCTCATCCCTTTTTAGAAAATCTCCCTTCCACTCACTTGCTCACTAGTTTTCCATCTAAGTTTGGGGTTGGGAGAAAGCATCATTGAAGGGGCTGATTTCTTCATTGTGGTTTATTAATGCTTAACAATGTATCTTTTGGTTTTGTGAATTATGTTTGATGCAGGGATGGCCTCCTCATCGGGCAAAAAGAATCAAGACTAGAAGATCCAAGAAGAGGAAGATACAGAGGACAACTCAGATTGATGAGGAGCTGAGATAGCATTTACTGATGAATGCTATCATATGCTTATGTTTTTGTTGGTTTAAGTTTTCTAAACTTATTTATTTTTTTGTTTTAGATTAGGGTTTGATGTACTCTATTGGAAACATGGTTTGTTATGATGGTTTGCTATTAAGTGTGATTGTGTGATAAGTAATGCTTGATGATGATTAGTGATTGATTGATGTTGAGATAGATGTGCAATTAAAATGCTTACACAGGTGATTCACAAGCTTTGTCAACAAATGCAGGATATCATGATTGTGATTGTGAAATTAAGCAGGATGTGTATGTCAAATGTGAATGAGCTTATATGTGAGGTTTTGAGCTCCAGAGTTTTTATTGATTGAATGCTATTACTTTGGAAACATGAATGATTTTGCCCAGGTTTTCTATGATTGAATCAATTGCTTGTTTTGCATCATGTGATCAAGGCCGTTTGTTGGAACCCTTTTTATTGGCCAAATTCATAAAGTTAGCCCACTAAAAGAGAACACTTTATGTTCTATCCTTTGAACCCTTAGCCTTGAACATACACTGAAAACCCTTGATTGAAAACCTTTACCTTGAGTTAAGTAGAAGATCTTGTGTGGTATTGTTAAATGTTCAAGTTTGGGGTTGTTGGGAAAACATGAAATAGGAAAAGCATTGAGCTAAGAGCTAAAAAGTAAGAATATGCAAAGAAAAAAAAAGAAAAAGAAAAGAAAAGAAAAAGAAGCAAAGCTCAATGCAAATGCAAAGGCAAGTTGGGAAGAATAAGAATAATTGTGTTGTTATGATTCTCTTAACTCAAGGATTTTATGATCCAGAAAAACCAATTTTCTTGTTAGCCCAGCCACATTATAAGCCATTGAAAAGTCCTTGTGATGATGCATGCTTGTGAATGTTTTTGATTGTGGTAAAATGAAAGGCAAAGTTGATTTATGTGACATTGTGATAGTAGAGTGAATGAGTGATTACCTCTTATACACTTGTGTGTGAGTGAAACACTTTACCTAGTGAGGACATATTCCATGAGCACATGAACATCCATTCTTAATTGATTGATCATTCATGAAATATAGCATTTGTTGCAATTTAAATGACTTTGTGAACACTAAAGCATGTGCACATCTTGATTGAACTCTTGGTCATAAGTTTGAGTGAAGTTGTTACTTATCTTGAAAAAGAGGATTTTTGAATGAGTGAACCATCATATGAATTGGTTGAAGATTGAAGATTGAGGACAAGCAAAGTTCTAAGTTTGCGGTTGTGATAACAGTTGAAAAACTGTTATTTTCATGCTTAAAATTGACACAAAAAGCAACCTTTACACTTAGAAACTAGCTTGAAATCATGCTTTTATCCATATTTTCATAAATAAGAGAGCTGGACAGGTTTATGCTTGATTTCAGTGATTTTGTGCAGGTTTTAAGGTGAATTTAGTGAAAGAAGTGAAGAAGGAGAGAGATGGAATCAGAAAAGTCAACCAGAAAACCAGAAAAGTCAACCAGTCGACCAAAAAGTCAACTGTCAACCAGAATACGAAAAAAGTCAACCAGACGAATTTTGGGCCAGTTTTATGCGATTTTATGATCTGTTTGGGTCGGGACCCGTTTTCTATTATTTTTATGTCCTATTTAAAGACCTAGATGTCTTAGGGTTGGTATCTTTGGCAAAAACAAAGCAAACACTCTCTCTTCCACCCCTTTGAAGGAGGATCTTGGATGCTCAGGCTACCTCTTCACCTTTCTAGGGTTTTATCTTTCATTCTTTCATTATTGTTCATCTAGGTTCACCATCAATATGGTGAACTAAACCTTGTATGTTGGTTGGGGAATCAATGTAATCTTTTGAAGCTCTCATATATGGAATTTGTGCTTGCATCTTAATCTAAGATTTATGCTTTCCTTCATCATTAGTTAGGGTTTTTCGTCTTTGCCTAATGCTTGCTTTGTTTAACTCATTCAATGCATGATTATTGATTTTGTCGATACGGGAACGTACGGGGAAGTCTAGATCCGGGGAATTACTCCCAATATTATATTGGTTGTCGTTAAGCTCCTGTGCTAAGAGAACTAATTATTAGGAATGCTAGGAATCGTATGAACTCGTAATTAGGGATAGGCCTTCTTGACAAGGTAATTTAGAGAGTGGCATTAACAATGATGATTTGAATGTTGAATTCCTAAAATATATGAGAGTGGATAAGATGAAATTGACCCCCAACAACATATTCATATATATATTTCATTGAAAGTGCTTGTCTTTTGCTTTTGCCATTGATCAAAATCTCATGCATACATGTTTATTTTCTGTTTTGCATATTAAACTCCAATTATTCCGTCCTTAAGTCTTAGCTAATCAAAGAATCACATAACTAAACTAGGCCGTGAGTCCTTTGGGAGAACGATACTTGGTCTTACCGAGTTTATTACTTGAAACGATTCGGTCATACTTGCCGATTGTTCAACAAGTTTGTGACATCATATTTTGGTGATCATAAATTTGTCCATCAATGGCTTATTCCGATTTCTACCTCTAGAGAAACTACCCTTCTGAGGTCTCACCACACGATGTTGACTCTCATCCATTCGCTCTGCCACCAAGGCTTCCTCCACCAGTGCCGGAAACTCTTTGATCTTTAAATGGATAAGCGCCTTCAATATGTTATGACGCAAGCCTATCTCAAACTCTCTACACTTGCATTCTTCACTGACGTTCTGACTATAGAATCTATCCAGATATTCAAACCGCTCCTTATAAGCCTACACAGACATGTTCCCCTGCACCAAGGTGATGAACTCTCCCTCCCGCTGCAACTTAGCACTAACTGGAAAGTACCTCTCTATGAATGTTGCTTTGAAGTGCTCCCAACTAATGGTCTCCCTGCGAGCATCCATCTCCAATCGCATACCCCGCCACTAGCACTCAGCCTCCCCAACTAGCATGTAAGTAGCAAATACCAGCTTCTGCTCCTCAGAACAATCAATCACCTCAAAAATTTTCTCATTGCTACAAATCCAATCGTCGGCCTCGTCCGATGTAGCCTTCCCATTGAATTTTTTGAGAAATTTATACATCTTAGTCGTTCCCGGACGTATACTGAGACTACTCTTATGCCCTTCCTCCAATATCAACCTTCGCAACTCTATTGTTGTCGGCATACACACTCTTCCTCGAAACCGAAGGATACCATTTTGACACAAAGCAAAAACTTTGGCTTGATCAGTTCTTAACAACCCCACAATTCGTTGTAGCTCCAAATCAGTTTCTTGTTCTGACTTCACTTGCTCTAAGAAACTACTCGTAATTGTCAAATGACTACACCACATGTGATCCTGACCCAACTGAACTCCGAGATTCATGTCCCTCAACTTCTCTATCAACTCTAACTCTTTGATCATCAGAGCTAACATCTGAACCCGCTTTCTACTCAAAGCATCCGCCACGACATTTGCCTTTCCTGGATGATAAAGCAACTCAAAGTCGTAGTGCTTCAAATATTCCATCCACCTCCGCTGCCTCATGTTCAACTCTTTCTGATCAAACAGGTATTTCAGACTTTTGTGGTCACTGAAAACCTGAAACTTCGCTCCATACAAATAGTGACGCCAAGTCTGCAAAGCAAACACTACAGCTGCCAACTCAATGTCATGCGTCGGATAATTCTGCTCGTGTATCTTCAACTAACGGGAAACATATGCTACGTGTCTTCTATTTTTCATTAATACGCAACCTAACCCTTGATATGATGCATCACAATATACTTGAAACGCCTTGTCTATATCTGGAATAATTAGCACTGAAGCGATTGTCAACCTTTTCTTTATATCTTCAAAGCTTGCTTCGCACTGATCAGTCCAAACAAACGATTGGTCCTTCCGCGTCAACTGAGTCAGAGGACCCACTATCTTGGAGAAACCCTCTACACATCTCCGATAGTAACCTGCTAGTCCAACGAAACTCCTTACCTCTGTCACCGATGTAGGACGCTCCCACTTGAACACAGCTTCAACCTTGGCTGGATCGACTGATATTCCTTGAGAAGATATCACATGACCAAGGAATTGAACTTCATCCAATCAAAATTCACATTTCGACAATTTGCCATACAACTGGTGCTCCCTCAAAATCTCCAACGCTATCTGCAGATGTTCAGCATGTTCCTCTCGGTTCTTTGAGTAGATAAGAATATCGTCAATGAATACAACGACAAACTTATCCAAACAAGAACGAAAGATACGATTCATGTAATCCATGAATATAGTTGGAGCATTCGTCACATCGAAAGGCATTACAACAAACTCGTAGTGCCCAGAGCGTGAGCGAAACGTTGTCTTCTGCACATCACCAGGCTTGACAAGAATTTGATGATATCCTGACCGTAGCTCAATCTTTGAAAACACTCCAGCTCCTTTCAACTAGTCTAACAGATCATCAATTCTTTGCAACGGGTACCTGTTCTTGGCAACGGTAATCCACACATAACCTTGAGCTTCTGTCTTTCTTTTTCACTAGCAACACCGGCGCACCCCATGGAGATACACTTGGTCTGATGAACTTCTTCTCTAACAAATCTTCAATCTGCTTCTTCAACTCTGCTAAATCCGTTGGAGCCATACGATATGAAGCTACAGATACTGGTCATGCACCCGACATCATATCTATTGTAAAGTCCACTTCACGACTAGGCGGCAAACCCGGTACCTCATCGGGAAAAACATCAAAATATTCCTCGACCACTGGTATTCCACTGATCTGCTCGTCTATTGTCTTCTTCACTCTTGAGATCTTTTACCACTTCCTTTGATGCTAACATTTCAATGCCTTCTGGTTCCTAGAAGACTACCCTCTGACGTCCACAGTCAATCATCACATGGTTATCAGCTAACCAATCCATCCCCAAGATCAAATCCAGACCTTCAAGCGATAAGTACACCAAGTTGACTCTGGACTTGTGACCTGCCACCTCGATAAGACACCCAACGCAGATTGAACTGGTTGAAACTTGTCCGGATGTTGGAGTAGAGACAAGAATCTCACACCCCAAGTCAAACATAGAGAGTCCAAGATTCTCCACACACAACAATGATATAAACGAGTGCGTCGCACCCGAATCAAACAAGACATGCACATTTCTACCAAACAAAGAACAAGTATCAAGTATCAGGTTACCTGACTTCTCAGCTTCTGCTCTCGTCATGGCAAACACTCTGCCCGCAGCCTGTGGCTTTCCACCATAAGCTGACTTTTGAGGCGTTCCACCAAATGACCGCTTCTGAGGGCATTTAAGAGAGATATGCCCAGGCTTGTGACATGTGAAACACGTTCTCACCTCCTTCTTGACTTCACTCAACTTTGGACAATTTCTTCGGATGTGATCTCCGCCGCACTCAAAGCACTTCAACAAACTTGACCTAAACTGTTGTGGCCTTTCATACGGTTTCTTCTACTGCTTGCCCTTCGAAAAGCTGCCCTTCAGGTTCCTCATCACACGCCCAGACTCATCCAACCTCTCAGCTATTGTAGCGTGCTCCACTAAATCTAGAAATTCATTAATCTTTAGGTGAACAAGTGCCTTCAAAAGATAGTGGCGCAATCCCTGTTCGAACCTCTTGCACTTCCAATCCTTGCTCATATTCTGAGTATAGAAACGAGCCAAATACTCGAATCTCTCTTTGTAGTCTTGCCCAGTCATACCTCCCTACTGAAGAGTCAAAAACTACGACTCTCGCTGCTGCTTAGCATTAGCGGGAAAGTAACGCTGAAAGAATCTAGCTCTGAAATCCTCCCAAGTAACAACCTCCCCTCGAATATCCATGCATCTTCGCATCCCACACCACCAATACTTAGCTTCCCCTGCCAACATATATGTACAAAACACTAACTTCTGCCCCTTAGTGCACTCGATCGCTTCAAAGATCTTCTCAAGGTTGCAAATCTAGTCATCCGCTTCATCTGGTGTTGCCTTGCCATTGAACTTCGCAGGACTATGACGTAGAAAGTCGTTCATACCCACTCTCGACGTGCGTGCCTACTCAGCCTGTTGTGCTTGTTGTGCTTGCAAGACTTGAGCAATCTGTCGCATAGCCTACGCCAGCTCCGTAGTAGCATCAATTGGAGTAGGATTTCTTGGTCGTCCCGACATCTTTATCATTTATAACGCAAAAGATAAGCAAGGAAAAATAACCACAAAAAAAAACATCAAAATTATGCAAACGCCGTAGTCGAGCTCACTCCCAAAAGCCCCAAAAGAATTTTTTTTTAAAAACGTGGCTCTGATACCAAATGTAACCCCCCTTACATAGTGCCACTAGAAAATAACAAAATCCAAAATATAAGCCAATTTTTTTTTCATTTAAAATTAGCATTGCGGAAACAAAACCTCAAAAAGTTTAAACGTCTTACAAGATAAGTTCGAACCTTACAAATATCAAATTCATTATTGAAAAATGTAAAATAACTTTAAGACATGATAATTTCCCCATAGTTATTCCGATATCTCTCGTCGTGCTACTCCATCCCTGCCTTATCTGCAACGCCTTCTACTCCCGTACAAGTACGATCATCGCAGGTGGAACCACAACCACAAAAGGAAAGGGTGAGTAACTAAGAACATAACATAACATATAATTTTAATGTTAAAACATCATAACATAGACTATCCTAGTCATCACCTTACAATACATCACATTATTCAACTGATAACTAATAACAGTTGAAAAACTGTTATTTATATACTTAAAATTGACTTCAATTACAACTTTTATGACTTAGAAATTAGCTTGAAGTCATGATTTTGTTGAATTGTTGGAAATAAGAGAGTTGGACAGGTTTTATGCTTGATTTCCTTGTTTTTGCAGGTTTTGAGATGAAATTGATGAAAGAAGTGAAAACGGATAGATATGGAATCAGAAAAGGACACAAAAAGTGCAAAAGAAGAGAATGAGCAAGTACCGCTCAGCACCAATTACCATTGAGCGGCACTTTTCAGTACCCGTTAGCACTGTTGAGGGGAAAACTGGCGCTGAGGGGAAGAATTGACACGTGATATTACCGCTGGGCTGTATTTACCACTGAGCGACACTTTTCTGGGTAGTGGGTTACTGATAACAGTTGAAAAACTATTATTTTCATGCTTAAAATTGATACTAAAAGGAACCTTTAACACTTAGAAACTAGCTTGAAATCATGCTTTTGTTTATATTTTTGGAAATAAGAGAGTTGGACAGGTTTATGCTTGATTTCAGTGTTTTATGCAGGTTTTAAGGTGAATTTAATGAAAGAAGTGAAGAAGGATAGAGATGGAATCGGAATAGAACTCAAAAAGTGCAAAAGAAGAGAAGTCGCAAGTACCGCTTAGGGCCAGTTTACCGCTAAGTGGCATTAATGAACACTCGTTGGCACTATGATGACAAATTTATGAACACCGAAAAACGGCGCCACAAACTTGTTTAACAATCGGCAAGTGTGACCGAATCGTATCAAGTAATAAAACTAGGTAAGACCAAGTATCGTTTTCCCAAAGGACTCACGACCTAGTTAGCTATATGATTTGTTGATTATTTAAGACTTGTGAACAATTGATTGTAGGTTCAAATGCAAAAGACAGTAATTAAACATGTATGCATGAATTTGATCAATGGAAAAAAACAGAATACAAACACTTCAATGAATTAGATGGATGAGTATGTTGTTAGGGTTATCAATTTCATCTTATCCACTCTCATATACTTTAGGAATTCATCATTCTTTTCATCAATTGCTAATGCCACTCTCTAAATCACCTTGCAAGAAGGCCTATCCTTAATTACGAGTTCATACAATTCCTAGCATTCCTAGTAATTAGTTCTGAAGTGCAGGAGCTTAAAGGCAACTAATATGCTATTGGGAGAAATTCCCCGGATCTAGATTTCCCCGTACGTTCCCATATCGACAAAATCAATAATCATGGAATTGAATGAGTTAAACAAAGCAAGCATTAAGCAAAGAGGAAAATCCCTAACTAAAGATGAAAGAAAGCATGTATCTTAATATAAGATGTTAAAATAAATTCCATATATGAGAGTTTCACAAGACTACATTGATTCCCCAACAACAATACAAGGTTTAGTTCACCATATTCATGGTGAAACTAGATGAACAATAACGAAAGAATGAAAGATAGAACCCTAGAAAAAGGAAGAGGTAGCCTGAGCATCCAAGATCTTCCTTCAAGGGGTGGAAAAGAGAGTGTTTGCTTCGTCTCAACCAAAGATACAAACCCTAGGACGTCCTAAAGCTTATATAATATTCTAAAATATACAGAAAATTAGGCCCAAGCCCAAAATAGTGCCACTCAGCGGTAAGTGCGTGAGTTGTTTTCCTCCCTCAGTGGCCTTTTCACCCCTCAGCGGATCCACCTTGATTGCCTAAGTGCCGCTCAACGGTAAACTGCCGCTAAGCGGCAGTTGCGGCTTCTCCTTTTGCACTTTTTGATGTCTTTTCTGATTCCATCTTTATCCTTCTTCACTTCTTTCACCAAATTCACCTTAAAACCTGCATAAAACACTGAAATCAAGCATAAACCTGTCCAGCTCTCTTATTTCTAAAAATATACCCAAAAGCATGATTTCAAGCTAGTTTCTAAGTGTTAAAGGTTGCTTTTAGTATCAATTTTAAGCATGAAAATAACAGTTTTTCAACTGTTATCACACTGCTGAGGGGTGAAAGTGCAGTTGAGGGGAAGAATTCAACACACACACTTACCGCTGAGCGGCATTATTTTGGGCTTAGGCCCACTTTTCTGTAATATTTCGAATAATATATAAGCTTTAGGACTTCCTAGGGTTTGTATCTTTGGCAGAGTACGAAGCAAACACATACCTTTCCACCCCTTGGAGGAAGATCTTGGATGCTAAGGCTACCTACTCAACTTTCTAGGGTTCTATCTTTCACTATTTCATTATTGTTCATCTAGTTTCACCATGAATATGGTGAACTAAACTCTTCTTGTTGTTGGGGAATCAATGTAATCTTTTAAAGCTCTCATATATGGAATTTGTGTTTAAACATCTTATTTGAGATACATGCTTTCTTACATGAATAGTTAGGGTTTTTCCTCTTTGCTCAAAGCATGCATTGTTTAACTCATTCGATGTCATGATTATTGAATTTGTCGATATGGACACATATAGGGAAATCTAGATCTGGGGAAATTCTCCCAATAACATATTGCCTAGACATAGGGATATGAGGGTTGGTTGCCTTTAAGCTTCTGTGCTTCAGAATTAATTATTATGGATGCTAGGAATTGTATGAACTCGTAATTAAGGATAGGCTTTCTTCGCAAGGTAATTTAGAGAGTGACATTAACATTGATGAAAAGAATGATGAATTCCTAAAATATATGAAAGTGGATAAGATGAAATTGATTACCCCAACAACATACTCATCCATATAATTCGTTCAGTGTTTGTGTTCTTCTTTCCCATTGATCATCACATGCATACATGTTTACTTTTTATCTTTTGCATTTGAAACTTATAACAATTTGTTCTCAAGTCTTAAATAATCAAGAAGTCATATAACTAACTAGGTCGTGAGTCCTTTGGGAGAATGATACTTGGTCTTACCGAGTTTATTACTTGATACGGTTCGGTCACACTTGCCGAGGGTTAAACAAGTTTTTGGCGCCGTTTTTCGGTGTTGATAAATTTGTCATCAGCTAGTCATGAGTACATCTTGATATGTAGCTTTATGACTAGCTTCTTGCTCCTGCATCTGCGTCAGCATTTCAATAGCATAGCAAGACCGAGGGTCAATGCAGCTAATATGGAGGTGAAACCGACATTAATCCAACTGGTTAAGAGTAACCAATTTAATGGGTTGTCTCATGAAAGCCCATATGAGCACCTCACAACCTTTAATGAAATTTGCAATACAGTGAAGATAAATGGGGTGCCTGACGAAACAATCAAACTTAGCCTGTTTCCATTCTCATTAGGAGGCAACGTTAAGCTTTGGTTGAACTCTTTTCCAGAAGGAAGCTTTACAGAGTGGGAGGCTGTGGTGACAAAGTTCTTGAACAAATACTTCCCACAATCCAAGGTAAACAAAGGGAAGCAAGAGATATCATCTTTCAGGCAAGGCATGGAGGAATCACTAGGTCATGCACGGGACAGATACAAAAGCCTATTAAGAAAGACTCCCACACATGGATTTGACCAGGTAGAAGTAGTCCTAATCTTCCTTGGAGGTCTTGGTTCACAAACCAAGTTGATGCTAGACGCCTCAGCTGGAGGTAATATCAAGTGAAAGACTCTAGAGGAAGCCACGAAAATAATTGAAAACATGGCTACTAATGATAATGAGCTTAACAGTGAAAAAGGTGCTCCTATTCAATAAAAAGGAGTTCTACAGTTGCAATTCAATGATGCCTTGTTAGCTCAGAACAAGATATTAACTCAACAATTGGAGAATCTCACAAAGACACTTGCACAACTACCAAAAGAGTTAAAGACTGTTGCACAGGTTCAACCACAGATGTGTGAATTATGTGGGGGTGACCATATCAATGGTCAATGCGCCTTTCTAGTGGAAGCCTTAGAGGATGTTAACTTCATGGCCAATCAATTTCCATACCGTCAGGGGAATTTCAATCAAGGGTGGAAACCACACCCAAGTATTGGTCAAGGACAAAGTGGGAAAGCTGGACAATCAGGGCAATTTAACAAGCAACATCAACAACCAACCTTATGGCAACAAATAGCTACACTTAATGAAAGATCAATAAGGACGGAAGAAACTCTTCAGCAATTCATACAGGCAACTGCATCCACTCAAAACAGCACTAAAGCTGCTATTAAGAACTTGGAGATGCAAATGGGTCAAATTACTAAGCAGTTGGAAGAAAGGCCTGACAAATATTTTGGGGCTAATTCTGAGGTTAACCCCAGGGAAGAATGTAAGGTGTTAGTGAATGTAAATGTTGAAACATTTGAGTTAGAAAGAGAGAAAGAAAAAGAAGAGAGAAAAAAGAGAGAAAAAGAAAGAGAAGAGAGAAAAGAGAAAGAGGAGATATGAGATATAAAGAGTGAAGAAATTCTTCCTTTTCCAACCGATCATGTGAAACAATTTGATTTTACAATGATGTACCTTGGAAGGAGATATTACAGCACATTGCAGTTTATACAAAGCCTGACGAAGAAGTCTCTACAAAGAAAAGACGTAGAGATGATGAGACAAAGGAGTATAAAGCTGTTAAAAAGAAGTCATTCCCTCCAAAAGCAAAAGATCTAGGAGGTTTCTCCATTCCATGCGTTATAGGGAAGAAAAGGATAAAGAAGGCTTTACTTGATTTAGGATCAAGTGTTAACTTGATGCCTTATTCCTTACTTGAACAGATTGGTGATCTTGGTGTGAAGCCTATAAAGATGAATTTATTAATGGCAGATGGATCCTTGATAACAGTTGAAAAACTGTTATTTTCATGCTTAAAATTGACACAAAAAGCAACCTTTACACTTAGAAACTAGCTTGAAATCATGCTTTTATCCATATTTTCAGAAATAAGAAAGCGGGACAGGTTTATGCTTGATTTCAGTGTTTTTGTGCAGGTTTTAAGGTGAATTTAGTGAAAGAAGTGAAGAAGGAGAGAGATGGAATCAGAAAAGTCAACCAGAAAACAGAAACTTCAACCAGTCAACCAGAAAAGTCAACCAGTCAACCAAAAAGTCAACCAGTCAACCAGAATACGAAAAAAGTCAACCAGACGAGTTTTGGGCCAGTTTTATGCGATTTTATGATCTGTTTGGGCCCGGACCCGTTTTCTATTATTTTTATGTCCTATTTAAAGACCTATATGTCTTAGGGTTGGTATCTTTGGCAGAAACAAAGCAAACACTCTCTCTTCCACCCCTTTGAAGGAGGATCTTGGATGCTCAGGCTACCTCTTCACCTTTCTAGGGTTTTATCTTTCATTCTTTCATTATTGTTCATCTAGGTTCACCATGAATATGGTGAACTAAACCTTGTATGTTTGTTGGGGAATCAATGTAATCTTTTGAAGCTCTCATATATGGAATTTGTGCTTGCATCTTAATCTAAGATTTATGCTTTCCTTCATCATTAGTTAGGGTTTTTCCTCTTTGCCTAATGCTTGCTTTGTTTAACTCTTTCAATGCATGATTATTGATTTTGTCGATACGGGAACGTACGGGGAAGTCTAGATCCAGGGAATTACTCCCAATATTATATTGGTTGTCGTTAAGCTCTTGTGCTAAGAGAACTAATTATTAGGAATGCTAGGAATCGTATGAACTCGTAATTTGGGATAGGCCTTCTTGACAAGGTAATTTAGAGAGTGGCATTAACAATGATGATTTTAATGTTGAATTCCTAAAATATATGAGAGTGGATAAGATGAAATTGACCCCCAACAACATATTCATATATATATTTCATTGAAAGTGCTTGTCTTTTGCTTTTGCCATTGATCAAAATCTCATGCATACATGTTTATTTTCTGTTTTGCATATTAAACTCCAATTATTTCATCCTTAAGTCTTAGCTAATCAAAGAATCACATAACTAAACTAGGCCGTGAGTCCTTTGGGAGAACGATACTTGGTCTTACCGAGTTTATTACTTGAAACGATTCGGTCATACTTGCCGATTATTCAACAAGTTTGTGACATCATATTTTGGTGATCATAAATTTGTCATCAATCCTCAAAGAATCTCTATGGTATAACAGAGGTTGTTATAGTTTGTGTAGGCAAACTACAGTTCTTGGTGGACTTTGTGGTGATGGAGATGGAGAATGAGAGGATACCCATTATTCTCGGAAGACCGTTTATGATTTTGGCCAAAGCCATCATTGATGTGGATGAAGGCATAGCGGTATTCCAAGACCAAGAAGAAAGAGTTGTTGTAGATGTTTTCAAAGAAGAGAGGCAGATGCAGGAGCAAGAAGCTAGTCATAAAGCTACATATCAAGATGTACTCATGACTAGCTGATGACAAATTTATCAACACCGAAAAACGGTGCCAAAAACTTGTTTAACCCTAGGCAAGTGTGACCGAATCGTATCAAGTAATAAACTCGGTAAGACCAAGTATCGTTCTCCCAAAGGACTCACGACCTAGTTAGTTATATGATTTCTTGATTATTTAAGACTTGTGAACAAATTGGTATAAGTTTCAAATGCAAAAGACAAGAATTAAACATGTATGCATGTGATGATCAATGGGAAAGAAGAACACAAAATCTGGACGAATTATATGGATGAGTATGTTGTTGGGGTAATCAATTTCATCTTATCCACTCTCATATATTTAAGGAATGCATCATTCTTTTCAACAATGTTAATGTCACTCTCTAAATTACCTTGAAAAGAAAGCCTATCCTTAATTACGAGTTCATACAATTCCTAGCATCCCTAATAATTAATTCTGAAGCACAGAAGCTTAAAGGCAACCAACCCTTATATCCCTATGTCTAGGCAATATGCTATTGGGAGAATTTCCCCGGATCTAGATTTCCCCGTATGTGTCCATATCGACAAAATCAATAATCATGACATCGAATGAGTTAAACCATGCATGCTTTGAGCAAAGAGGAAAAACCCTAACTATTAATGAAAGAAAACATGTATCTCAAATAAGATGTTTAAACACAAATTCCATATATGAGAGCTTTAGAAGATTACATTGATTCCCCAACAACAAGAAGAGTTTAGTTCACCATATTCATGGTGAAACTAGATTAAATACAATGAAAGAGTGGAAGAGATAGAAAAACCCAAGAAGAAGAGGAGAGTCATCACCATCTCCAATTCTATCCCCAAGGGGTGAAAAGTGTGTTTCTGCTTCGTTCCTAGCCAAAGATCCAAACCCTAAGACGTCCTAAAGCTTATATACTATTCTAAAAATTACAGAAAATTAGGCCCAAGCCCATAAAAGTAACATAAAATCGATCCAAGCCCATTTAGAATGGCGCTTAGCGGTAATACTAGTGCATGATCCATTTTGCCCCCAGCTGCTGTTTTGCCCCTCAGCGGTGATTTTGGCACTTGAAAACTGCCGCTCAGCTCCAAATTACCGCTCAACGCCACTCGGTTTCACTTTTTCTGTATTCTGGTTGACTTTTCAACATTCTGGTTGACTGGTTGACTTTTCTGGTTGACTGGTTGACTTTTCTAGTTTCTGGTTGACTTTTCAACACTCCAATCATTCGGTACTTCAATTCTTCTTTCAAATCATTCAATTAGCCTACAAAATCACGGGAATCTTGCACAAAACCATTAAATTCACCTTCAACTCTCTTATTCACAAAACTAAAGCAAAAATATGAGTTCAAGCTAGTTTCTAAGTCTTAAAGGTTGCTTTTGGTACCAATTTTAAGCATAAAAATAATGGTTTTTCAACCGTTATCACAACCCCAAAATTAAAACTTTGCTTGTCCTCAAGTAAACAAGATGTAATTCAATCTTCCATCAATCTATATAATGGTTCACCACATTCAAAACTCCCTTTTCAAGATAAGTAAGTACTCAATTAAGCTTATTGCAAAGATTTTGGTTTCGTTTCTTGAGATAAAAAATATTGTCAACAATATTCATGAAACTGTTCCTCACTAGACAAAGTGTTTTACTCAATCAAACAGGTGTATATAAAGGTCACTCCTTCACTCTACTATCCCAATGTCACATAGAACAAAATTGTCTTTCATTTCACACAATTAATCCTACTCACAGACAAGTATCACCACAAGGACTTTCCATGGCTTGTAATGTAACACCCCTTATCAGGGTGCCACTAGAAAATAACGAAATCAAAACTTTTACGCCAATTTTTTTTTTTTTTTCAATTAACATCGCGGAAATAAACCATCAAAAGTTTAAGCGTCTTACAACATAAAGCTTAAGCGTCTTACAACATAAAGTTAAAACCTTACAAATATCAAATTCAATATTCAAAAACATAAAATTACTTAAAACATGATAAGTCCCCCATAGTCATTCCCATAACTCTCGTCGTGCTACTTCATCTCTGCCTCATCTGCAACGCCATCTACTCCCGTACAAGTACGATCATCGTAGGTGGAAACCACAACCACAACATTTCAGGGTGAGTAACGAGGAACCTAACATAGCATATAATTCCAAAATATCAAAATATCATAACTTAGATTATCCTAGTCACAACCTTACAATACAACACAATATTCAACTCGTAACTCAGACCATCACCACTCAGACTATCAAGATCATAATATTACAATACATCACAATATTAAGCTCACAACTCAATCATTTACTCAAGCTTCTGTTGTTTCCTTGAATTTTGTCGTATCAAACCTGTTTCGCAAAACAGGGCGATTCGAGCCGTCCTCCATCGCAACTTCAGACCTATCTCCCCGACCTCTCAAGGAATTACGAGTAAAAACTTCGGTTAGGCGCACCCACCGAGCACTATACTCACACGAGCCGAAGTCATTGGGCGAGACATTCAACCCCCTCTAGTCCCCGCGCACGAGGAAAGGGTGACACTCGAATCTTAGTCTCCGCAGAGACTCAACACACTATCGTATCGCAATACGAACACCATCGATTCGACAAGAATTCTAAGGAAATGACAGAACGCTTGCTCTCACAGTTTCACCATCACACTCAACCTCAATCTCTTTCAGTCCTCTCATTCTCATAATTCATTCTTTCCTCTTCCAACAATGGAAGAGAATTCTCAATACCCTCTTACCCACACTCTTGGCCAAAGAGTGTAGATAAGTATTCCCAACGAGAAAAAAATATTGAATGCTGTCCACACTGACCTTTGCTTGTTATTTTACTCATAATTCCCTGTACATAACTTCAAATGAGTTCATTTCTTTTTTATTGGAAACTAGACTCAAATATCTTTCTTTGGACATATAAATCTAAATTTTTGGACTACAGATCTAGCTGCAGTAAAATCATTAAAACTCGGAAACATTAATCACGCTCAGGTATGTTCAGCTTTGACCTTTGATGACTCTTTTGCTCATTACTCTCTCTACCGAACTCCAATTGAGTTGATTCTTGATTTCCTGGAAACTAGACTCAAATATCTTTCTTTGGACATATAAATCTAAATTTTTGGACTACAGGGCTAGCTGCAGTAAAATTATTAAAAAGCGGAAAATTTAACCACGCTCTGGTCTCCTCAGTTTTGACCTTTACTTACTGTTTTACTCATTACTCTCTCTACCAAACTCCAATTGGGTTGATTCTTGCTTTTCTAGAAACTAGAGTCAAATATCTTTATTTTGACATATAAATCGAAATTTTTGGACTACGGGGCTAGCTGCAGTAAAATTATTAAAAAGCGGAAAATTTAACCACGCTCTGGTCTTCTCAGTTTTGACCTTTACTTACTGTTTTACTCATTACTCTCTCTACCAAACTCCAATTGGGTTGATTCTTGCTTTTCTAGAAACTAGACTCAAATATCTTTATTTTGACATATAAATCGAAATTTTTGGACTACGGGGCTAGCTGCAGTAAAATTATTAAAAAGCGGAAAATTTAACCACGCTCTGGTCTTCTCAGTTTTGACCTTTACTTACTGTTTTACTCATTACTCTCTCTACCAAACTCCAATTGGGTTGATTCTTGCTTTTCTAGAAACTAGGCTCAAATATCTTTATTTTGACATATAAATCTAAATTTTTGGACTACAGATCTAGTTGCAGTAAAATTATTAAAAAGTGGAAAATTTAACCACGCTCTGGTCTTCTCAGTTTGACCTATGATTACTCTTTTTCTCATTACGCTCTCTACCGAACTCCAATTGGGATGATTCTTGATTTTCTAGAAACTAGACTCAATTATCTTTATTTTGACATATAATTCTAAATTTTTGGACTACAGATCTAGCTGCAGTAAAATTATTAAAAAGTCAAAAATTTAACCACGCTCTGGTCTTCTCAGTTTGACCTATGATGACTCTTTTGCTCATTACTCTCTCTACCGAACTCCAATTGGGATGATTCTTGATTTTCTGGAAACTAGACTCAATTATCTTTATTTTGACTACTCATACGACTATTTTGGACATCGGGAAGTGTCTCAAATAAATATGAGAAAAATCGCAACAGTTCAGTTTTTAACTTCAGCGTGAAAACTCATAAAACTTACAACCAAAAAGAAAGGAACATACTTCAACATGTTAAATTTAATCCCAACACACAAAGAAGAAAGCATGCAACAACATTATAACTTTACCTTCTACCCATCATATACTATGTTATATCCCAAGTTAAACCCCCTTACCTTAATTCCAAGCTAGCTTCCAAGGCTCCTAGGTTTCCTATAAGTGATGTCCAAAACTCCAAGGATAAGGTGGCTCTTCCTTTCTCTCACAAACTTAGTTGCTCTCCAAAAATCTCTTCTCTACTCTCCAAGCTTTAACCTCCCCAAGGTGACTTACAAGCCTCCTAAATCTAGAAAACTTGTGCCCAAAAAAATGTGTCCACTCAAGCAAAGTGGAGAAAAAAGAAGGCAATGATTCAAGCACTCACAAAAATGAGGGAGTAATGGGAATAAAAACCTAAGTGCTTCCCTTAATGATTCAAGCACTCACGTATTCTTTCATCATTTAATGGATGAAAGGCAAAGTGGAATAAGGCTTTGGAGCCACTTCCACGGCCATCAATACTTCAATTTCCATCTTTCTTAACTCATAGTAGGACCTACATCCAAGGTGGAAATTAAAAAAAACTTGAAGCATTATTTTAGTTTTAGGAGGATTTGAACTTGAGACCAAGCACACATATCCTCCATGCACACTGACATCAACCATTAAACCAAGCTCCATTCGCTGATATAATAGCGCAAACAATTATACTAAAACACTCTATCAAACTTTTCTGAAAATTAATATAAAACCAATATTAATTTAATTTTCTTTCCTTCCTTAAATATTTTTCAACATTGATTCTCATCACAATTTATTATATAATCCACAAAGTAAAATAGTTAAGATAAGAAATCATTTTATTTTGACGAGTCTTACATGTAACGTGGTTGGGCTAAGAAGAAAAATTGGTTTTTCAAGATCACAAAATCCTTGAGTTAAGAGAGTCATTCATAAATTTATCATTTAAGTACAATCTCTGTTTAGACAAACCAATCTCACTCATTCCCAACTTTCCCCTTTTTGCATTGAGCTTTTCTTTCTTTGCATTTTATTTTCTTTTCTCATACTTCATACTTGCTCAAAACTTCATTACTTTCCTTTTCAATTCCCCAATCAACCCCAAACTTGACCCTTTAGTAATACCACACAATGATTCTCAACTTCACTAAAGGAAAATATTTTCACAAAGGATCTGTTTAACGCTTAAGGTTCAAAAAGGGTAGAACACTTCTTGCTCTTTTTCATTTGGGTAAAAATCATGCATTGGCTAAGAAAAAGGGTAATAAAAAATGGCCTTGATCATGTCAAACAAAAAAGCAAGTAATTCAATCATAGAAACTTTTAACCCTCGGCAAGTGTAATCGAATCGTATCAAGTAATAATAAATGGTAAGACCAAGTATCGTTTCCCAAAGGACTCACGGCCTAAACAATTATGTGATTTGTTGATTAAATTAGACTTGTGAATGAATTCTTGTAAGTTTAAATGCAAATACTGAAAATTAAATATGAATGCATGTATTGATCAATTGGATCAAAAGAAGCAAAAGTGATTGATGTAAATTATGGAATGATGATGTTGTTGGGGTTTTGAATTCATCATATCCACTCTCATATATTCAAGAATTCATCTTTCTTCATTAAAGTTAATGTCACTTTCTAATTTACCTTAAACCCGATGTCTCGGTGAAGAAAGCCTACTCGTAATCACTAGTTTACAATGTCTTGTCTCCCTAGCAATTATTCATGCATTACATTCGCACAAAAGCTTAAAGGCAACCAATCGTCCTATCCCTATGTCTAGGAAATATTACTATTGGGAGAATTTCTTCATGTCTAGATTTATCTATATGTGTCCATACAAATAAAATCAATGATCATGCAATTGAATGAGTTAAACAAAGCATGCATAGAGTATAGAAGAAAAACCCTAACAATTAATGAAAGAAAGCATATAGATTAAAGAACCAATTCAATACATGAGAGTTTCAAAGGATTACATTGATTCCCCAACAACAATGAAGGTTCAGTTCACCATAATCATGGTGAAACTAGATGAAAAATAATGAAAGAATGAAAGATAGAACCCTAGAATTTGAAGAGTGGAGCTTGAGCATCCAAAATCCTCCTCCAAGGGGTGAAGAAAGTGTGATTTTGCTTCGTTCTGGCCAAAGATACTAACCCTAATTCGGCTAAAATCTTATATAGCCTTCTAAAAATTATAGAAAAGTGGCCCAAGGCCCAATAAAATAGCGCTCAGCGGTAAGTGCGGTTCTTCTATTTGACGCTCAGCTGTAGTTTTGCCCCTCAACAGTGACTGTGGGACTTCAAAGTGCCGCTCAACGGTAAAAGTGGCGTTGAGCAGTACTTGCGGCTCTTCTTTTATGCACTTTTTCTTCCTTTTCTGAGTCCAACTTCTGACTACTTCACTTCTTCCATTCAAGTCATCTTAAAACCTGCAAAAACAAGGAAAACCAAGCATAAAACCTATCCAACTTTCTTATTTCCAAAACATAAGCAAAAGCATGATTACAAGCTAGTTTCTAAGTCATAAAGGTTTTTTTTTATGTCAAAATTAAGTATAAAAATAATAGTTTTTCAACTGTTATGAGAAACTTGGGCAAAAACATTCATGCTTTCAAAAGAATAGCAATCATTCAAATAAATACTCTAGAGTTCAAAACCCCACACAAGCTAATTCAATATTCCACATACACCAAATACACATCTTGCTTAGCATCATAACATCATGCATCTGTTACACAGTTTGTGAACAACCACCTGTATATCAGCATCTTGTGCAACATCTCAACATCAATCAATATCAAAGCATCATCAAGCAATACTCATCACATGCAAATCAATATCAAACAATCACATCAGATATAGGTCTCAAACTGAGTACATCAACACCTATTCTAAAAACATAAGCAAAATAAAGTTCACAAAAATAAAAAGACAAGTTTAGAAAACTTGGTTGTCTCCCAGGTAGCGCTTGTTTAACGTCACGAGCCTGACCCATGAATCCTCCAGCATCCTTCAGTAGACACATATCTTTCTCACCAACATCCATCATTAGGTGTGTCTAAGCATAATATCCTTCAGTAGATACTCTGTCACCTAGCATCCATCAGTAGATGCTATAACAAAATAAAACAATGTTCCAAAGTTTCAAATTACATAGCCAATAAAGCTCAAGTTCCATCTTTAATGTTGGTGTTCTTCCTGCTTTCATCACACCAACTCATCAATTGCTTTCGGTCCACCTTCTTTACTCTTCTTGAATATGGAGCTTCAATCTCTATCACTCCATTCTCTTTAAAATCTTTCATAACCCTCAACTTGCTCTTGAATCTTACAGGTGTGCCAAGTTTGAATTGTGCATCCACCAAGTCATCATAAACCATCCTTCCTTTGTCCTCTTTTTCTTCTTCCCTAACTGTGACAAGAAACAATTTTTACCTTTGATGACCGGCTTGACAACTTTAGGGCTGATCATTGGTGCATCCTTACATGCAGCTTTATGATTAGTTTTCTTCTCTTGAATCTGCTGCTCAAGTTTGAAGACATTAAAGATCACCTTTTTCTCTCGGTCTTGAAGCACCATCATCCCATCATCCACATTAATGATTACCTTTGCTGTTTTCATAAATGGTCTTCCAATAATAATTGGGATCTTCTCGTCTTCCTCCATCTCCATCACCACAAAATCCACCAGGAATTTAAGTTTCTCTATACAAACCACAACATCTTTCGCTACACCATAGGGTTTCTTGGAAGACCCATCCGCCATGAGCAAAGTCACCTTTGTTGGCTTAACTTGAAGATCACCAATCCTTTCAAGCATAGATAAGGGCATCAAATTAATGCTTGACCCTAAATCAATTAAGGCCTTCCTTATATTCACCTTCCCAATGACCCAAGGAATAGTAAAACTTCATCGATCTTTCACTTTTGGAGGAAGTGGTTTCTCCAAAATAACAATGCAATCTCCCTGTTCATCCATAGTCTCCTCATCTAAATATGTCTTTTGTGTGAGGAATCGATTCATGTGCTTAGCATAAGCAGGAATTTGCTGTAGTGCTTCGGTCAAAGGTATTTTAATTTCCAATTGCCTGAAGATCTCTTTAAAACGCTCTTATTGTCTCTCTTTATCAAAAACTTTTCTCTCCTTAGGATAAGGAAGAACTTTTTCACTTTTCTCACAATTGTTCTCTCCCCTCTTCTTTTCTTTTTCTCTCGTCTCAACCTCACATATTCTTTCTTCTCTCTTTTCTAACTCAACTCTTTCTTTTCTCTCTTCCACCCTCTCATCATCTATGCTCACAATAGCTTTACACTCTTCCTTAGGGTTAACCTCAGTGTCAGCCCCAAATTGTTTTTTCACTTTATTTTCCATCTTTTTGGCCAGCTGGCCAACCTGCATCTCCAAATTTCTTATAGCAGCTTCAGTGCTTTTATGATTGGAGATAGTCACCTGCATAAATTGTTGAAGAGTGTCTTCTAGCTTTGTTGATCTCTCAATTAATGCAGAGACTTGTTGCCATAGTGATGGTTGCTGTTGTGGTCTATTAAATTGTCCTGCTTGTCCAGCTTGTCCATTTTGACATTGACCCATGCTTGGATGAGGTTTCCCCCCTTGGTTGAAGTTTCCCTGGTGTTAACACTCCGCAAGTGTACCCAATCGTATCAAGTAATAATAAAATGGTAAGACCAAGTATCGTTTCCCAAAGGACTCACGGCCTAAACAGTTATGTGATTTGTTGATTAAATTGGACTTGTAAACGAATTCTTGTAGGTTTAGATGCAAATACTGAAAAGTAAATATGAATGCATGTGTTGATCAATTGGATCGAAAGAAGCAAAAGTGATTGATGTAAAATATGGAATGATGATGTTGTTGGGGTTTCTGATTCATCCTATCCACTCTCATGTATTAAAGAATTCATCTTTCTTCATTAATGTTAATGTTACTTTCTAATTTACCTTAAACCCGATGCTCGATGAAGAAAGCCTACTCCTAATCACTAGTTTACAATGTCTTGTCTCCCTAACAATTACTCATGCATTACATTCGCACAGAAGCTTAAAGGCAACCAATCCTCCTATCCCTATGTCTAGGCAATATTACTCTTGGGAGAATTTCCTCAGTTCTAGATTTACTTATATGTGTCCATACAAATAACATCAATGATCATGCAATTGAATGAGTTAAACAAAGCATGCATAGACTATAGAAGAAAAACCCTAATAATTAATGAAAGAAAGCATATAAATTAAAGAATCAATTCAATACATGAGAGTTTCAAAGGTTTACATCGGTTCCCCAACAACAATGAAGGTTTAGTTCACCATAGACATGGTGAAACTAGATGAAAAACAATGAAAGATAGAACCCTAGAAGTTGAAGAATAGAGCTTGAGCATCCAAAATCCTCCTTCAAGGGGTGAAGAAAGTGTGATTTTCGCCTCTTTCTGTCCAAAGATACTAACCCTAATTCGACTAAAACCTTATATAGTTTCCTAAAAAGTACAGAAAATAGGCCAAAGCCCAATTAAATGGCGCTCAGTGGGACTTTTGCCGCTGATAACAGTTGAAAAACTGTTATTTTCATGCTTAAAATTGACACAAAAAGCAACCTTTACACTTAGAAACTACCTTGAAATCATGCTTTTATCCATATTTTCATAAATGAGAGAGCTGGACAGGTTTATGCTTGATTTCAGTGTTTTTGTGCAGGTTTTAAGGTGAATTTAGTGAAAGAAGTGAAGAAGGAGAGAGATGGAATCAGAAAAGTCAACCAGTCAACCAGAAAAGTCAACCAGTCAACCAAAAAGTCAACCAGTCAACCAGAATACGAAAAAAGTCAACCAGACGAGTTTTAGGCCAGTTTTATGCGATTTTATGATCTGTTTGGGCCTGGACCCATTTTCTATTATTTTTATGTCCTATTTAAAGACCTAGATGTCTTAGGGTTGGTATCTTTGGTAGAAACAAAGCAAACACTCTCTCTTCCACCCCTTTGAAGGAGGATCTTGGATGCTCAGGCTACCTCTTCACCTTTCTAGGGTTTTATCTTTCATTCTTTCATTATTGTTCATCTAGGTTCACCATGAATATGGTGAACTAAACCTTGTATGTTTGTTGGGGAATCAATGTAATCTTTTGAAGCTCTCATATATGGAATTTGTGCTTGCATCTTAATCTAAGATTTATGCTTTCCTTCATCATTAGTTAGGGTTTTTCCTCTTTGCCTAATGCTTGCTTTGTTTAACTCATTCAATGCATGATTATTGATTTTGTCGATACGGGAACGTACGGGGAAGTCTAGATCCGGGGAATTACTCCCAATATTATATTGGTTGTCATTAAGCTCCTGTGCTAAGAGAACTAATTATTAGGAATGCTAGGAATCGTATGAACTCGTAATTAGGGATAGGCCTTCTTGACAAGGTAATTTAGAGAGTGGCATTAACAATGATGATTTAAATGTTGAATTCCTAAAATATATGAGAGTGAATAAGATGAAATTGACCCCCAACAACATATTCATATATATATTTCATTGAAAGTGCTTGTCTTTTGCTTTTGCCATTGATCAAAATCTCATGCATACATGTTTATTTTCGGTTTTGCATATTAAACTTCAAATATTTCGTTCTTAAGTCTTAGCTAATCACTGAACCACACAACTAAAGTAGGCCGTGAGTCCTTTTGGAGAACGATACTTGGTCTTACCGAGTTTATTACTTGAAACGATTCGGTCATACTTGCCGATTATTCAACAAGTTTGTGACATCATATTTTGGTGATTATAAATTTGTCCATCAGTCGCTCAGAGGTAAGTGCGGGTCTTCAGAATTGACGCTCAGCTGGAGTTTTGGCCCTCAGCGGTGACTGTGGGACTTCAGAATGCCGCTCAGCGGTAGAATTGCGCTCAACGGTGACCGCGGCTCTTCTTTTAAGCACTTTCACTTCCTTTCTTGAGTCCAGCTCCTTACTACTTCAACTTCTTTGATCTAATTCATCTCAATTCCTTCAAAAACAAGGAAAACCAAGCATAAAACTCATCCAACTCTCTTATTTCCAAAACATAAGTAAAAGCATGACTCCAAGCTAGTTTATAAGTCATAAAGGTTGTTTTTGATGTCAAAATTAAGTATAAAAGTAACAGTTTTTCAACTGTTATCACAACCCCAAACTTAGAACTTTGCTTGTCCTCAAGCAAACAAGATGTAACTCAGTCTTCCACCTATCCATACAATGGCTCACCACATTCAAAACTCTTTCTTTCAAGACAAGTGATGGACAAATTTATGATCACCAAAATATGATGTCACAAACTTGTTTTACAATCGGCAAGTATGACCGAATCGTTCAAGTAATAAACTTGGTAAGACCAGGTATCGTTCTTCCCAAAGGACTCACGGCCTAGTTTACTTGTGTGGTTTGTTAATTAGCTAAGACTTAAGGACGAAATATTTGGATTTTTCTATACAAAAGACGAAAATAAACATGTATGCATGAGGTTTCGATCAATGGCAAAAGCAAAAGATAAACACTTTAAATGAAATATATGTATGAATATGTTGTTGGGGGACAATTTCATCTTATCCACTCTCATATATTTTAGGAATTCAACATTCAAATCATCATTGTTAATGCCACTCTCTAAAGTACCTTTCAAGAAGGCTTCTCCCTAATTACGAGTTGATACAATTCCTAGCATTCCTAATAATTAGTTCATCAAGTGCAGGAGCTTAACGACAACCAATATAATATTGGGAGAGATTCCCCGGATCTAGACTTCCCCGTACGTGCCCGTATCGACAAAACCAATAATCATGCATCGAATGAGTTAAACAATGCAAGCATTAAGCAAAGAGGAAAAACCCTAACTAATGATGAAAGAAAGCATAGGTCTTAAATAAAAGATGTAAAAACAAATTCCATATATGAGAGCTTCAAAAGATTACATTGATTCCCCAACAAACATACAAAGTTTAGTTCACCATATTCATGGTGAACCTAGATGAATAACAATGAAAGAATGAAAGATAAAATAGAAAGGTGAAGAGGAAGCCTGAGCATCCAAGATGCTCCTTCAAAGGGGTGGAAGAGAGAGTGTTTGCTTCGTTTCTGCCAAAGATCCCCAACTCTAGGAAACCCTAAAGCTTATATATTATTCGTAAATTACAGAAAATTAGGTCCAAGCCCATAAAAGTGCCGCTCAGCGGTAAGTGCGTGAGTCGTTTCTTCCCCTCAGCGGCCATTTTGCCCCTCAGCGGATCTCCCGTAAGCTCCTGAGTGCCGCTCAGCAGTGAACTGCCGCTGAGCAGTGACTTCGGCTTCTCCTTTTGCACTTTTTGATGTCTTTTCTGATTTCATCTCTCTCCTTCTTCACTTCTTTCACTAAATTCACCTTAAAACCTGCACAAAAACACTGAAATCAAGCATAAACCTGTCCAGCTCTGTTATTTCTAAAAATATGGATAAAAGCATGATTTCAAGCTAGTTTCTAAGTGTAAAGGTTGCTTTTTGTGTCAATTTTAAGCATGAAAATAACAGTTTTTCAACTGTTATCACAACCCCAAACTTAGAACTTTGCTTGTCCTCAAGCAAACAAGATATAACTCAATCTTCAACCAATTCATATGATGGTTCACTCATTCAAAAATCCTCTTTTTAGATAAGTAAAAACTTCAATCAAACTTATGACCAAGAGTTCAATCAAGATGTGCACATGCTTTAGTGTTTCACAAAGTCAGTTAATACCCAACAAATGCTCTTTTTCATGAATGACCAATCAATTAAGCATGGATGTTCATGTGCTAATGGAATATTTCCTCACTAGGTAAAGTGTTTCACTCAACACACAAGTGTATAAAAGGTAATCACTCATTCACTCTACTATCACAATGTCACATGAATCAACTTTACCTTTCATTTTACCATAATCAAAAACATTTACAAACATGCATCATCACAAGGACTTTTCAATGGCTTATAATGTGGCTGGGCTAACAAGAAAATTGGTTTTTCTGGATCACAAAATCCTTGAGTTAAGAGAATCATAACAACACAATTTTTCTTATTCTTCCCAACTTACCTTTGCATTTGCATTGAGCTTTGCTTCTTTTTCTTTTCTTTTCTTTTTCTTTGCATATTCTTACTTTTTAGCTCTTAGCTCAATGCTTTTCCTTTTTCATGTTTTCCTAACAACCCCAAACTTGAACATTTAACAATACCACACAAGATCTTCTACTTAACTCAAGGTAAAGATTTTCAATCAAGGGTTTAAGTGTATGTTCAAGGCTAAGGGTTCAAAGGATAGAACACAAAGTGTTCTCTTTTAGTGGGCTAGTTTTATGAATTTGGCCAATAAAAAGGGTTCCAACAAACGGCCTTGATCACATGATGCAAAACAAGCAATTGATTCAATCATAGAAAACCTGGGCAAAATCATTCATGTTTCCAAAGTAATAGCATTCAATCAATAAAAACTCTGGAGCTCAAAACCTCATATATAAGCTCATTCACATTTGACATACACATCCTGCTTAATTTCACATTCACAATCATAATATCCTGCATTTGTTCACAAAGCTTGTGAATCACCTGTATAAGCATTTTAATGTGCACATCGTCTCAATATCAATCAATCAATAGGCATCATTCAGCATTACTTATCACACAATCACAGTTAATAGCAAACCATCATAACAAACCAGGTGTTCAATAGAGTATATCAAACCCTAATCTAAAAACAAAAACAAATAAGTTCAGAAAACTTAAACCACAAAAGCATAATCATATGATAGCATTTATCAGTAAATCCTATCTCAGCTCCTCATCAGTCTGAGCTGTCCTCTGTATCTTCCTCTTCTTCCTCATCTTCATCATCTTCAAATGCATCATCATCATCAGCTTCATCTTCTTCCATCTCTCTAACTGAAGCTTCAGCTGCTCCAGCTCCTCCTCCATGCACTGGTTCCTCTGGCCAAGCTACCACATTATGGAATTCATCCATAGTCCACCTGTGGGCTGGAGGTGTATCATACATCCCCACAATCATCTCAGCAGTGGCCACCTGCCCTCTGTGAATGGACTGCAGCTGAGCACCTATAAGAGACATATACATGTCCCTCATCTGGAATGGTTCTGCTTCATGTGTCTCAGCAGATGTCTGGCTCTATGCTGGCCCTCTCTCTCTACGAGCACGGCGTGGTGGAATTGGCTGAGCTGTTTCCTCACCTCCACAATACTGTCTGTAATAAGCCTCATCAATAGCTTTTCTTGGCCTCTCAAATGGTGGAGCAGAAGTGTCCACCCCAGCTATCTTGCAAAGGTGAGTAATCAAGGAGGGATATCCTAGTGGTGCTTTATTGTTTGAGGTATTGGCGCACACACTAATCTCATCAGCTATCACGTGCCCAATATTAACATTTAAGTTTCTGATAGCACAGTAGATGAATAGTGCCCTGCTGAAAGTAATATCTGACACATGTGAATATGGCTGAATGTTGGCATGAGAAAATGCCATCCAATATTTTGCAAGAGGAGTCAAATCCGTCCTCCTAATGTTAACCACTGAGCCAGATCTATTCCTTTGGAAGTGTCCTCCAAGTACGCATAGTACTTGATAACAGTTGAAAAACTGTTATTTTCATGCTTAAAATTGATACTAAAAGCAACCTTTATACTTAGAAACTAGCTTGAAATCATGCTTTTCTTCATATTTTCAGAAATAAGAGAGCTGGACAGGTTTATGCTTGATTTCAGTATTTTTGTGCAGGTTTTAAGGTGAATTTGGTGAAAGAAGTGAAGAAGGAGAGATATGGAATCAGAAAAGACATCAAAAAGTTCAAAAGGAGAAGCCGAAGTCACCGCTCAGCGGCAGTTTACCGCTCAGCGGCATTCAGGAGCTCACGGGAGGACCGTTGAGGGGCAAAATGGCCGTTGAGGGGAAGAAACCTGACACGCACTTACCGCTGAGCGGTATTTTACCGCTGAGCGGCACTTTAATGGGCTTGGACCTAATTTTCTGTAATTTACGAATAATATATAAGCTTTAGGGTTTCCTAGGGTTAGGAATCTTTGGCTGGAATGAAGCAAACACTCTCTCTTCCACCCCTTTGAAGGAGGATCTTGGATGCTCAGGCTTCCTCTTCACCTTTCTAGGGTTTTATCTTTCATTCTTTCATTGTTGTTCATCTAGGTTCCCCATGGATATGGTGAACTAAACCTTGTATGTTTGTTGGGGAATCAATGTAATCTTTTGAAGCTCTCATATATGGAATCTGTTTTTACATCTTTTATTTAAGATCTATGCTTTCTTTCATCATTAGTTAGGGTTTTTCCTCTTTGCTTAGTGCTTGCATTGTTTAACTCATTCAATGCATGATTATTGGTTTTGTCGATACGGGCGCGTACGGGGAAGTCTAGATCCGGGGAATTTCTCCCAATATTATATTGGTTGTCGTTAAGCTCCTGCACTTATGAACTGATGATTAGGAATGCTAGGAATTGTATGAACTCGTGATTAGGGAGAAGCCTTCTTGAAAGGTACTTTAAAGAGTGGCATTAACAATGATGATTTGAATGTTGAGTTCCTAAAATATATGAGAGTGGATAAGATGAAATTGACCCCCAACAACATATTCATACATATATTTCATTGAAAGTGTTTATCTTTTGCTTTTTGCCATTGATCAAAACTTCATGCATACATATTTAATTTTCGTCTTTTGCATATAAAATCCAAATATTTCGTCTTTAAGTCTTAGCTAATCAAGAAATCACACAACTAAACTAGGCCGTGAGTCCTTTGGGAAGAACGATACTTGTACTTACCAAGTTTATTACTTGAACGATTCGGTCATACTTGCCGATTGAGAAACAAGTTTGTGACATCATATTTTGGTGTTCATAAGTTTGTCCATCAAGTTTTTGGCGCCGTTGCCGGGGACTCGCTGTTTAACTGGTTAATTTGTGTGATTATTGATTATCTTTGACTTTAATTTTGAATTTCTATTTTTATTTTCTGTTTTTATTTTTTCGGTTTTTATTTTATTTTATTTTCTGTTTTCTGTTTTTATCTTCTCCTATATCCTTTTGTGCTAACCAAATATTCTAGGGTTTTGTGTTCTTGTGTATACAGGAGGCAATTCGAACTAGGAGCAAGAAAAAGAACAGAACCTCTTCTTGAAGGTCTAGACGAGAGTAGACGGAGGAGAAGAATCCGAACATCTAGAGAACTTTTCCCTCCTCCGGAAACTCTGTTGCAACCATCACCACAAGGTTCTGACCATAGCACAGAAAATATGGAGAACAATAATATCAGAAGAACTCTTGTTGATTACACCAATACAGCTGGACCTCAGCACTTTAACAGTATAGCTAGACCAAGAGTCAATGCAGCTAATATGGAGGTCAAACCAGCACTGATCCAACTGGTGAAAAGCAACCAATTTAATGGGTTATCTCATGAAAGCCCATATGAGCACCTTACTACATTCAATGAGATTTGCAACATAGTCAAAATTAATGGGGTGCCAGATGAAGCGATCAAACTTAGCTTGTTTCCTTTCTCATTCGGAGGCAATGCTAAGCTTTGGTTGAATTCTTTCCCGGAAGGAAGTTTCACAGAGTGGGAAGCAGTGGTGACAAAGTTTTTAAACAAGTACTTTCCACAATCAAAGGTAACAAAAGGCAAGCAAGAGATATCTTCATTTAAGCAGGGCATGGAAGAATCACTGGGGCATGCATGGGACAGATACAAAAGCCTGTTATGAAAAACTCCTATGCATGGTTTCAAAGAAGAAGAAGTAGTCCTAACTTTCCTTGGAGGTCTTGGTTCACAAACTAAGATGATGCTTCATGCCTCAGCAGGAGGAAACATTAAATGGAAAACTCCAGAGGAAGCAACTGAAATTATTGAAAATATGGCTACTAGTGACAACGAACTCAACATTGAAAAAGGAGATCTTAGTCAGAAGGAGTTGTTACAATCAAATGAGGCTTTGCTTATTCAAAATAGAATTATCTCTCAACAGCTTGAAGAGGTAACTATGAAACTTTCTCAAATACCACAGGAAATACAGCAGGTCTCAATGGTTCAAGTGCAACAACAAAAATGGCAGATGCAATTTACTCCAGTTGAGAAAACAACAAAGCTTGAAGAGACTTTCCAAAGATTCTTGAAGACGAATGCGTCCTATTGTCATAATGTGGATGCTGCATTTAAAAATATGGAGGTTTATGTTGAGAGAATAGTTGACGAGATGAAACATGATAATCTCAGAAAGGAGTGTAAAACTGTTGTGACCAAAAGTGGTAGAGTGTTAGAGGAGAGACAACAAGAAAGAGAGGAGAAAGAAAATGAGAGTGAGAGTGAAAAAGAAACATGTGAGTGGAAAGAAAGAGTTGAGAGAGAGAAAAAGAAAAGAGAAGAAGAGGAGAGGAGAGAAAAAAAAGAGAGAGAAGAGAGAGAGGAGAGACAGAAAGAAAAAGAGTATGAAAAGCCACTTCCTTATCCAAAGAGTTATTCAAGGAAGGAGAAAGAAAAGCAGTTGGAAAGATTCATGGAATTGTTTAAGAAGTTGGAGATCACTATACCATTCTCTGAAGCATTGCAACAGATGCCAGCATATGCAAAGTTTTTGAAGGAACTCCTCACAAAGAAACACAAGTACATTGAGAAGGAAACTATCAATATACAGGGTAACTGCAGTGCAATCATACAGAAACTACCTCCTAAACTTAAAGATCCAGGAAGCTTCACTATTCCATGCACCATAGGAGATGTGAAAGTTGGAAGAGCATTGATTGATTTGGGAGCTAGCATTAATCTAATGCCGCTATCCATGTGCAAAACAATTCAGGGGTTGGAAATTAAACCAACCAGAATGGCTCTTCAATTGGCCGACAGGTATCTTAAATATCCATATGGAGTGGTTGAAGATGTTTTAGTGAAGGTTGACAAATTTGTATTCCCAGTGGATTTTATTGTGATGGAGATGGAAGGAAATAGTGATGTTCCTCTTATTCTTGGGAGACCTTTTATGAAGACTGCTAGAGTTTTGATTGATGTAGAGAATGGTAAGCTTAAATTGAGAGTTGATGATGAAGAAGTCACTTTTGACGTATCCAAGGCCATGACATATCCAAATGATGACAAAGCATGTTTTCAGTTTGATGAACTTGATGAAGTTTGTATGGTGCAAGAAAGGATGGTGCGAAATATTTCTCTATTGGAAAAAACTCTCATTGATGCATGTGAAGATTTAGATGAAGAAGAAGAGAAATTGATTGATGAATGTCTGATGGACTTGGAAACATTGAAAAAGAGTCCAGAGGAAGATCCAATATTCGAAATAATTGATAAGGAAGAAGCAGTCAAAGCACAGACACCAGAATTAAAAAGATTACCGTCACATCTAAAATATGTTTTTCTAGAAGAAGATGGAACAAAGCCAGTCATCATCAATAACTCTTTATCTCTACAAGAAGAAGAGCAATTGATAGAAATTCTGAAAGCCAACAAAGAAGCAATTGGGTGGTCAATATCAGATCTTAAAGGTATTAGCCCAACTTACTGCATGCACAAAATTTTTATGGAAGAAGATTATAAACCAAGTGCTCAACCACAGAGAAGATTAAATCTTGTTATGAAGGAGGTGGTCAGAAAAGAAGTGTTGAAACTGTTAGAAGCTGGTATCATCTATCCAATCTCTGACAGTGAATGGGTGAGTCCAGTACAGGTGGTTCCAAAGAAAGGTGGGATGACAGTAATTTATAATGATAAGAATGAACTTATTCCTACTCGGACAATCACTGGTTGGCGTATGTGCATTGATTACAGGAAGCTGAATAAAGCTACTAGGAAAGATCATTTTCCTCTTCCTTTCATGGATCAGATGTTAGAAAGGTTATCAGGGCAGGCTTTCTATTGTTTTCTAGATGGATATTCTGGATACAATCAAATTGTGGTAGATCCAAAAGACCAGGAGAAGACGACTTTTACTTGTCCTTTTGGTATCTTTGCTTATAGAAGATGCCTTTTGGATTATGTAATGCTCCAGCTACGTTTCAGAGGTGTATGCAGGCAATTTTTGCAGATCTCTTAGAAAAATGCATTGAGGTATTCATGGATGATTTCTCAATTTTTGGAAATTCTTTCCAAAGATGTTTGGCTAATTTGAACATTGTCCTCAAAAGTTGTGTTCAGACAAATCTTGTTCTTAATTGGGAGAAATGTCATTTCATGGTAATTGAAGGAATTGTATTGGGGCATAAAATCTCTGCTAAAGGAATTGAGGTAGACAAAGCTAAAGTAGAAGTCATTGAGAAACTATCTCCACCAACAAATGTAAAGGGAATTAGAAGTTTTCTTGGTCATGCTGGGTTTTATAGAAGATTCATCAAAGATTTCTCAAAAATTGCTAAACCATTGAGTAATCTTTTGATGAAGGATGTTCCTTTTGTGATGAATGAAGACTGTCTGAAAGCTTTCGACATATTGAAGAAGAAGTTAGTGTCAACTCCAGTAATTGTAGCGCCAGATTGGAATCAAAATTTTGAATTAATGTGTGATGCAAGTGATTATGCAATAGGAGTTGTCCTTGGCCAGCGGAAAGAACAAAAGTTTCATCCAATTTATTATGCTATCAAGGTTCTGAACAATGCTCAATTGAATTATGCTACCACAGAGAAAGAATTTCTTGCCATTGTGTATGCTCTAGAGAAATTTAGACCTTATCTTATTGGGTCTACATGCAGCTATCAAATATTTGTTGACAAAACCATATTCTAAGCCACGTTTGATTAGATGGGTACTACTATTGCAAGAATTTGATGTAGAAATCCGTGACAAGAAAGGAAGTGAGAACTTAATTGCTGATCATTTGTCACGGTTAGTCAACAATGAGGTCACTAGCAAGGAGTCTGAAATCTGGGAATCTTTTTCAGATGAATCACTCATGTATATTCAGTAGAGGCCCTGGTTTGCTGATATGGCGAATTTCAAAGCTGCAAGAGTCATGCCGGAAGACTTAACTTGGCAACAAAGAAAGAAATTTCTGCATGATGCCAGGCAGTTTGTTTGGGATGATCCTTATTTGTTCAAAATTGGAGCAAATAATCTTCTAAGGAGATGTGTTACAAATGAAGAAGCAGAAGGAATTCTCTGGCATTGTCATGATTCACCTTATGGAGGACATTTTAATGGAGAAAGAACAGCAGCAAAAGTCCTTCAATCTGGGTTTTATTGGCCAACTTTATTTAAAGATGCCCATAATCATGCTAGAAATTGTGATAAATGTCAAAGAGCAGGGACAATCACTAAACGTCATGAGATGCCTTTACAGGGTATTTTAGAGGTTGAGATTTTTGATTGTTGGGGTATTGATTTTGTTGGACCTTTCCCTCCATCTTTCAACAGTGAATATATTCTGGTAGCAGTGGATTATGTGAGTAAATAGGTGGAAGCATTAGCTTGTCCTAAAAATGATGCTAGCACGGTAATTAAATTCCTGAAGAGGTAGATATTCTCACGCTTTGGCACTCCAAGAGTGTTGATCAGTGATGGAGGATCTCATTTTTGCAATTATCAGCTAGAGAAAGTACTCAAACACTATGGAGTAAAACATAAGTAGCTGCACCTTATCATCCACAAACCAATGGACAAGCTGAGGTGTCTAACAGGGAAATAAAAAGGATCCTGGAAAAAACAGTGACTTCATCAAGAAAGGATTGGTCTCTCAAATTGGATGATGCTCTTTGGGCTTATAGGACAGCAATGAAGACGTCTATGGGATTGTCACCGTTTCAATTAGTCTATGGGAAAATATGCCATTTGCCAGTGGAATTGGAGCATAAAGCATTATGGGCTTTAAAATTCTTGAATTTTGATCCTTATGAAACTCAATGCACACGCAGAAGGCAGATTTTGGAACTTGAAGAAATGTGATTACATGCATATGATTCATCAAAGACGTACAAAGACAAGATTAAATTTTATCATGACAGGAAGTTGGTGAATAGAGTTTTCAATCCAGGACAACAGGTATTATTGTTTAATTCAAGATTGAAGATATTTCCTGGGAAGCTAAAGTCAAAATGGTCAGGACCATTTGTGATAAAAGAAGTGCATCCGCATGGAGCAATTGAAATATTTAATCCAGCTGCTGATGATCCACAGAGAAGTTGGGTGGTGAATGGTCAACGTCTCAAACCTTATCTAGGGGGAGAGGTGCAACAATTTTCCACAATGATGTTGTTGGTTGATCCTTGAAAGTTTGGGTCAGGCTCGTGACGTTAAACAAGCGCTTACTGGGAGGCAACCCAGTATTTTGT
Source organism: Vigna reflexopilosa (assembly GCA_027742785.1). Taxonomy (NCBI): domain Eukaryota; kingdom Viridiplantae; phylum Streptophyta; class Magnoliopsida; order Fabales; family Fabaceae; genus Vigna; species Vigna reflexopilosa. Next base: position 16,347,378 of record CM050924.1, read on the forward strand.
AAGTATTTTATGTTTTTAGATTAGGGTTTGATGTACTCTATTGAACACCTGGTTTGTTATGATGGTTTGCTATTAACTGTGATTGTGTGATAAGTAATGCTGAATGATGCTTGTGATTAATTGATATTGAGACGATGTGCACATTAAAATGCTTATACAGGTGATTCACAAGCTTTGTGAACAAATGCAGGATATCATGATTGTGATTGTGAAATTAAGCAGGATGTGTATGTCAAATGTGAATGAGCTTATATGTGAGGTTTTGAGCTCTAGAGTTGTTATTGATTGAATGCTATTACTTTGGAAACATGAATGATTTTGCCCAGATTTTCAATGATTGAATTAAGTGCTTGTTTTGCATCATGTGATCAAGGTCGTTTGTTGGAACCCTTTTTATTGGCCAAATTCATAAAGTTAGCCCACTAAAAGAGAACACTTTGTGCTCTATCCTTTGAACCCTTAGCCTTGAACATTCACTAAAACCCTTGATTGAAAATCTTTACCTTGAGTTAAGTAGAAAATATTTTGTGGTATTGTTAAATGTTCAAGTTTGGGGTTATTGGGAAAACATGAAAAAGGAAAAGCATTGAGCTAAGAGCCAAAAAGGAAGTATAGGCAAAGAAAAAGAAAAGAAAAGAAAAAGAAGTAAAGCTCAATGCAAATGCAAAGGCAAGTTGGGAAAAATAAGAATAATTGTGTGTTATGATTCTCTTAACTCAAGGATTTTGCGATCCAGAAAAACCAATTTTCTTGTTAGCCCAGCCACATTATAAGCCATTGAAAAGTCCTTGTGATGATGCATGCTTGTGAATGTTTTTGATTGTGGTAAAATGAAAGACAAAGTTGATTCATGTGACATTGTGATAGTAGAGTGAATGAGTGATTACCTCTTATACACTTGTGTGTGAGTGAAACACTTTACCTAGTGACGAAATATTCCATAAACACATGAACATCCATGCTTAATTGATTGATCATTCATGAAAAATAGCATTTGTTGGAATTTAAATGACTTTGTGAACACTAAAGCATGTGCACATCTTGATTGAAATCTTGGTCATAAGTTTGATTGAAGTTTTTACTTATCATTGAAAAGAAGATTTTGAATGAAGTGAACCATCATATGAATTGGTTGAAGATGGAGTTACATCTTGTTTGCTTGAGGACAAGCAAAGTTCTAAGTTTGGGGTTGTGATAACAGTTGAAAAACTGTTATTTTCATGCTTAAAATTGATACTAAAAGCAACCTTTATACTTACAAACTAGCTTGAAATCATGCTTTTCTTCATATTTTCAAAAATAAGAGAGCTGGACAGGTTTATGCTTGATTTCAGTATTTTTGTGCAGGTTTTAAGGTGAATTTGGTGAAAGAAGTGAAGAAGGAGAGATATGGAATCAGAAAAGACATCAAAAAGTGCAAAAGGAGAAGCCGAAGTCACCGCTCAGCGGCAGTTTACAGCTGAGTGGCATTCAGGAGCTCACGGGAGGACCGCTGAGGGGCAAAATGGCCGCTGAGGGGAAGAAACGTGACACGCACTTACCGCTGAGCGGTATTTTACCGCTGAGCGGCACTTTAATGGGCTTGGACCTAATTTTCTGTAATTTACGAATAATATATAAGCTTTAGGGTTTCCTAGGGTTAGGAATCTTTGGCTGGAACGAAGCAAACACTCTCTCTTCCACCCCTTTGAAGGAGGATCTTGGATGCTCAGGCTTCCTCTTCACCTTTCTAGGGTTTTATCTTTCATTCTTTCATTGTTGTTCATCTAGGTTCACCATGAATATGGTGAACTAAACCTTGTATGTTTGTTGGGGAATCAATGTAATCTTTTGAAGCTCTCATATATGGAATCTGTTTTTACATCTTTTATTTAAGATCTATGCTTTCTTTCATCATTAGTTAGGGTTTTTCCTCTTTGCTTAATGCTTGCATTGTTTAACTCATTCGATGCATGATTATTGGTTTTGTCGATACGGGCGCGTACGGGGAAGTCTAGATTCGGGGAATTTCTCCCAATATTATATTGGTTGTCGTTAAGCTCCTGCACTTATGAACTGATGATTAGGAATGCTAGGAATTGTATGAACTCGTGATTAGGGAGAAGCCTTCTGGAAAGGTACTTTAGAGAGTGGCATTAACAATGATGATTTGAATGTTGAATTCCTAAAATATATGAGAGTGGATAAGATGAAGTTGACCCCCAACAACATATTCATACATATATTTCATTGAAAGTGTTTATCTTTTGCTTTTTGCCATTGATCAAAACTTCATGCATACATATTTAATTTTCATCTTTTGCATATAAAATCCAAATATTTCGTCTTTAAGTCTTAGCTAATCAAGAAACCACACAACTAAACTAGGCCGTGAGTCCTTTGGGAAGAACGATACTTGGTCTTATCAAGTTTATTACTTGAACGATTCGGTCATACTTGCCAATTGAGAAACAAGTTTGTGACATCATATTTTGGTGTTCATAAATTTGTCCATCAGTACTCTCTCCACATCCTCATAATCAACACCTTCCTCCATGCAAAGAGCAAACTGGCACTGCTCACCAGTCCACACAGTATCCAGGAAGTTATTGATAGAATCAGGATCATACCTGATAGCATGGCCTCTGACATAGCCCAAATAATTTTCAGCTGGATAATCACCAATCTTCTTTGCATTGGTGTAGAATTCCTTCACCACAACTATGTTAGCAGGTGCAGGATAGGTGGCTAGCTTTCCCCAGTCATTCCCTTACACTTGCTCTCCAAATTGAGTAGCAAAGTTAGGTATCATTCCAACTTTTCTTTCCATCAGAAGTCTCCTGTCCTGAACCACCCTAAAGTGCTTCTCATGTTTCCTAGAGAGGAACCTGCTAGAGTGGGGTTGCTCTGGTTCCTTTTCCTTTGTCTTGGTTGCCATGGTTTTCAATATCTTTCCTGAAGAGGATGTCATTCCTGCATTCAAACACAAATAAAAAACCACAGAATATGATGTTAATCATTAGTAAAACATAGAACACAACTCCTTGAAAAGCTAAACCACCGCTGAGGGCCAGAATTTCCCCTCAACGCCACCAGTGCCATAGTCCAGATCACAAAAAACCAGAAAAACCAAATCTGGCAGAGTGCCGCTCAGCGGCAGTTTACCCCTCAGCGGTAACTCTGCAAATTTTTGAAAATCTTGTTTTAAAGCTGTCCTAACTCCACCCAAATGCAATTTTCAGTTCTCCAGTTCATAATTATACAGTTTAATCGGTTCAAACATCAAATATATCATCAAATCATGCATAGAAATCAAAACCACTAAATATTCATGCTTTGACAATCACATTCAAATTCAAGAACCCTAGAATGAACAAAATGCATTTTACTTACTTGGGTGGAGATACTAGATGCAATGAGAATGCTTCCAAGCTAGAATGCTCTCTTCCAACCCCAAACTTTGATAGCACACTAGTGAAAAAGTGAGCGGAAGAGTGAAAAGATGTGGAAAACCTTAAAGAAGGTATGTGGGAGTGTTTGTGCAGAGAAGAGCCTGAAAGTATGAGAAATTGCGCAGCTTAGGGTTTAAAAATACCCTAATGGGCTCGGGTCCCGCTAATTGACCAAGTAAAGCTCAAGTTCCTTCTTTATAGTTGATGTTGTCATTCCACCAACTCCTCAGCTGTTTCCTGTGAACTGTTTTGGTCCTTCTAGAATGTGGAGACTCTATCTCTATCATCTCCTTCTCTTTAAAGCCCTTCACAACCCACAACTTGTTCTTGATTCTTACAGGTGTGCCAAGTTGGAGTCTTCTTTTCTCCCAGTCACTAGGAATTTCTCCTCCTCTTCCAATATTTTCTTCCTTGGGTACCTGAAACAACAAACAATGGTTACCTGCAACCTTGAGATTTTCATCTTTATGGCTAGTCATGGGTGCATCTTGAAATGCAGCTTTATAACTAGCTTCTTCCTCCTGTGCTTGCGTCTCATCTTTGAAGACGTCTACCACCACTCTTTCCTCTCTGTCCTGGAGCACTACTATACCTTCATTTACATCAATGATAGCTTTGGCCGTTTTCATAAACGGTCTTCCAAGTATCATAGGTATCTTCTCTGTCTCCATCTTCATCACCACAAAGTCTGCCAAGAACTGAAGTTTGTCAACACAAACTATAATGTCCTCTGCAATCCCACATGGCTCCTTTGAAGATCCATCGGCCATTACTATTTTAACTTTTGCAGGTTTTACTTTAACATTGCCGATTTGCTCCAGTAAAGAATAAGGTATCAAGTTAACACTTGAACCTAAATCAAGGAGAGCTTTCTTCACCAGTTGTTTCCCTTGATGGATTGGAAAAGGAAAAGTACTTTTGCTCTCTGATGAGTCGTTATTTCTTGAATTATATTTAGTTTATTGCACTTAAATAAACCAGGAAATTGTGTTTAATTGTTTGTTATTTCCCCGTTTTTCTGAATTGCGTTTAATTTGGTCGAAAATTTGTAATTGCGCTAATTTGGGTTTTCTGAGCTGATTAAGTGCATTTTTGAAGTGCAGGAATATTTCGGAAATACATTTTGGGACATCAGGAAGAATGCCAAATAAATTCAAGACTCTCCACACAGACATTTTAGAATTAATTAAATTGTAACTCAGTAGTTTAGAATTTCTGTATCAACTTTTATATTTTGGGACAATTTTTGGTAAAGTAGACTAGACCCAAAATGTGAAGGAAAATGACTTGGCACCCTAGGGTTTTATTGTGTGGACCCTACCCCAAAAAAAAAAGGGACACACGTCCTTAGAAAGGCCCCAGCCGCCACTTGCATTTTTTGGCCCCCGGTATTCTCTCATTTTATGGAGAGAGCTTCTTGTAATGAAATCTGGCTGGGAGTCTGGTTTTGGAACACGGTTTTAAATGGCATGAATGAAGAGAGTGTTTATTCCTTTTCACTGATATATCATTGCCCTTTCATTTCGTTTTGTGCACCTTTTGGTTGAAGCTTGGATTCGCTGCTGTGACGTTAATTTATTGACTCCATCAATTAGAATTTGTTCTCTATTTTGTGCACGTTTTTACGCTGATTCAAGAAATGGTGTGCACACGGGAATCAGCTTTCTCTTTTCATTCTTTTTAGAGATTAGGTGGGAGAACTCTCGGTTTGAGAGAAGAGCAGAGTAAGGGTGTTAGGTGTCTCGGCTGGAATGGTGTGCAAGGGAATGGAGATGAGAAACACGGTCACGTATGAGCTGGAAGTAGTCCTGGAGTGCTCCTTTCGTGAATGAGCTTTCTTCTTTTCATTTTGAGGATGCGGTGATTAGATGAGAATCTGGAGCAGCACCTTTAAATGCTTTTAGCAAAGTTTATTTTATTTTAATGGGAGAAGGGAAGTAGCAGCACGTAGGTGTCACGGGTGGAAGAAGAGAGATTGTTTTATTGATTTAAGAATGAAGGAGTAGAGTAGGTGAAATAGTGGTGTGCACGTGGACTGTTTTGCTAGAATGAAAGAAGAAGATTAATCTTTGCTAGAATGAAGCATACGGTGATTGATGATGGGACGTGTGAAGCTTTGGAGAAAAAAAAGAAAGTAGCCGATTCCAGGAGTGTATGGTGTGCACGCTGATTCAAGAGTGGATTAGGATAAAGTATAAGATGATGGGACATTTGGCAGCAATTGTTGGAGAATGAAGAGGTGATTAGATAGGGTAGGTGTATTGTGTATGGTGGTTGATTTTGAGAGAAGAAGTTTTGAGTTTTTACTGGAAGAAGGTGTCAGGGCCAAAGAGGAATAAAGGGAAGCATTTCAATTATTTCAATTTTCTTTGAATGGGATGGAAGAGTCACGGCTGGAAGGAGTACTGCACGGGGGTTGGAATGGGAAGCACACGGATTCAATTTTCATTCAATTACAATAGGGTTGCTGCCACGTCCAGAGGAGCTCCAAGGGTCCACTTTTATATTCTTTTAAACGGTTAATCTTGCACTTAATTTGGTTACAATTTTCATATTGCATACACTTAGGTTTGAATGCTTGCTAATTTTTAAGTGATCTTTGCTTGATTACCATATTCTCCTTTCAATGTTAATCATCACAAAGTTAATTTTCACTCCTTTAAATTGGTTAATTTTCACTCCTCTAATTTAAAAAGTAATGTTAGCTTTAGTGACCAACCGCTTTAATTTTGTAATTGAGACCGTTTTTACATTTTCGTTTGCATTAGTGTCTTATTTAAGTTCAGTTGCATTCAAAAAAAAAATCTTTCAAAACCCCCCCCACTATGTGTTTGATCTGAGACTGAACCACATTTGGTCCTTGAGAGACGACCTAGGAGTCACTTCCTAGTACTATACTGCATTATTTTATGCACAACTTTTGTTGGGAGGTGCGACCTTCTCATCACTCTCTATTTCTCTTCTCTCTTCTGTATCTAACTCAACTTTCTCATCATCAACACTCTTTACCACCTTGCACTCTTCTCTGGGGTTAACTTCAGTATTAGCCCCAAAATTTCTATTTGGCCTTTCTTCCAATTGCTTGGTAATCTGACCCATTTGAATCTCCAAGTTCTTGATAGCAGCTTCAGTGCTCTTTTGAGAAGATTCAGTTTTCTGTATAAATTGCTGAAGAGTTTCTTCCAACCTTGTTGATCTTTCATTAAGCATAGATAACTGTTGCCAAAAGGTGGGTTGCTGTTGCTGCTTATTATATTGACTAGCTTGCCCAGTTTGTCCTTGACCAATGCTTGGGTGTGGTTTCCACCCTTGATTGTAATTCCCTTGATGGTATGGAAATTGATTGGCCATGAAATTAACATCCTCTAAAGCTTCCACTGGAAAGGCGCATTGACCATTTATATGGTCGCCTCCACACAATTCGCACAACTGGGTTTGTACCTGTGCAGCAGTTTTCAACTCTTTGGGTAATTGTGCAAGAGTTTTGGTCAGAGTCTCCAGTTGTTGAGTTAAAATTTTGTTTTGAGCTAACAAGGCATCATGTGTCTATAATTGGAGAACCCCTTTTTGTTGCATAGGAGCTCCTCTCTCACTGTGCAGCTCATTATCACTAGTAGCCATGTTTTCTATAATCTCTGTTGCTTCCTCTGGAGTTTTCCATTTAATATTGCCTCCTACTGAGGCGTCCAGCATCATCTTGGTTTGTGAACCAAGCCCTCCAAGGAAAGTTAAGACTACTTCCTGTTCTTCAAAGCCATGCGTGGGTGTTTTTCTTAGCAGACTTTTGTATCTATCCCATGCATGCCCAAGTGATTCTTCCATGCCCTGCTTAAACGAAGATATCTCTTGCTTGCCTTTTGTCACCTTTGATTGTGGAAAGTACTTGTTTAAAAACTTTGTCACCACTGCTTCCCACTCTGTGAAACTTCCCTCTGGAAAAGAATTTAACCAAAGCTTAGCATTGCCTCCTAATGAGAAAGGAAACAAGCTAAGTTTGATCGCTTCATCTGGCACCCCATTGATTTTCACTGTGTTGCAAATCTCATTGAAGGTAGTGAGGTGCTCATATGGGCTTTCATGAGATAACCCATTAAATTGATTGCTCTTCACCAGTTGGATCAATGCTGGTTTGACCTCCATGTTAGCTGCATTGACTCTAGGTCTAGCTATACTGTTAAAGTGCTGAGGTTCAGCTGTATTGGTGTAATCAGCAAGAGTTCTTCTGATATTATTGTTCTCCTTATTTTCTATGCTATGGTCAGAACCTTGTGGTGATGGTTGCAACAGAGTTTCCGGAGGAGGGAATAGTTCTCTAGATGTTCGGATTCTTCTCCTCCGTCTACTCTCGTCTAAACCTTCAAGAAGAGGTTCTGCAGTTATCTTGCTCCTAGTTCGAATTGCCTCCTGCATACACAAGAACACAAAACCCTAGAATATTTGGTTAGCACAAAAAGATATAGGAGAAGATAAAAACAGAAAACAGAAAATAAAATAAAATAAAAATAAAAACCGAAAAATAAAAATAAAAACAGAAAATAAAAACAGAAATTCAAAATTAAAGTCAAAGAATAATCACACAAATTAACCAGTTAAACCACGAGTCCCCGGCAACGGCGCCAAAAACTTGATGGACAAATTTATGAACACTAAATTATGATGTCACAAACTTGTTTTTCAATCGGCAAGTGTGACCGAATCGTTCAAGTAATAAACTTGGTAAGACCAAGTATCGTTCTTCCCAAAGGACTCACGACCTAGTTTACTTGTGTGGTTTGTTCATTAGCTAAGACTTAAGGACGAAATATTTGGATTTTTCTATGCAAAAGACGAAAATAAACATGTATGCATGAGGTTTCGATCAATGGCAAAAGCAAAAGATAAACACTTTCAATGAAACATATGTATGAATATGTTGTTGGGGGTCAATTTCATCTTATCCACTCTCATATATTTTAGGAATTCAACATTCAAATCATCATTGTTAATGCCACTCTCTAAAGTACCTTTCAAGAAGGCTTCTCCCTAATTACGAGTTCATACAATTCCTAGCATTCCTAATAATTAGTTCATCAAGTGCAGGAGCTTAACGACAACCAATATAATATTGGGAGAGATTCCCCGGATCTAGACTTCCCCGTACGTGCCCGTATCGACAAAACCAATAATCATGCATCGAATGAGTTAAACAATGCAAGCATTAAGCAAAGAGGAAAAACCCTAACTAATGATGAAAGAAAGCATAGGTCTTAAATAAAAGATGTAAAAACAAATTCCATATATGAGAGCTTCAAAAGATTACATTGATTCCCCAACAAACATACAAAGTTTAGTTCACCATATTCATGGTGAACCTAGATGAATAACAATGAAAGAATGAAAGATAAAACCCTAGAATGGTGAAGAGGAAGCCTGAGCATCCAAGATCCTCCTTCAAAGGGGTGGAAGAGAGAGTGTTTGCTTCGTTTCTGCCAAAGATCCCCAACCCTAGGAAACCCTAAAGCTTACATATTATTCGTAAATTACAGAAAATTAGGTCCAAGCCCATTAAAGTGCCGCTCAGCGGTAAGTGCGTGAGTCGTTTCTTCCCCTCAGCGGCCATTTTGCCCCTCAGCGGATCTCCCGTAAGCTCCTGAGTGCCGCTCAACGGTAAACTGCCGCTGAGCGGTGACTTCGGCTTCTCCTTTTGCACTTTTTGATGTCTTTTCTGATGTCATCTCTCTCCTTCTTCACTTCTTTCACTAAATTCACCTTAAAACCTGCACAAAAACACTGAAATCAAGCATAAACCTGTCCAGCTCTCTTATTTCTGAAAATATGGATAAAAGCATGATTTCAAGCTAGTTTCTAAGTGTAAAGGTTGCTTTTTGTGTCAATTTTAAGCATGAAAATAACAGTTTTTCAACTGTTATCAACAAGTAATTACTCAAATCAGCTCATCACAAAGAATTTAGTCAAGATGCACACATGCTTTGGTGTTCACATAATCACATAGTATCCAACAAATGTTATTCTCATGAATGATCAATTAACTAAGCATAGATGTAATCATGTGCTCATGGAATCTTTCCTCACCAGATAAAGTGTTTCACTCAAACACACAAGTGTATAAGAGGTCACTCATTCACTCTACTATCACAATGTCACATGAGTCAACTTTGCCTTTCATTTAACCAAAATCAAACACATTCACAAGCAAGTATCAACACAAGGGCTTTTCTATGGCTTATAATGTGGCTATGCTAACAAGAAAATTGGTTTTTTTGGATCACAAAATCCTTGAGTTAAGTGAATCATCTAAACACAACCATTCTTCCTTCTTCCCAACTTTCTTTTGCATTGAGCATTTCTTTTTATTTTGCTTTTCACATGCTTAACTCAATGTTTTTCATATTCCCTTTTTAGACCTCCCAACAACCCCAAACTTGAACATTTATCCATACCACAAGATATTTTTCAACTCAACTCAAGGTAAAGCTTTTCAAAAAGGGTTTTCTATCATGTTCAAGGCTAAGGGTTCAAAGGATAGAACACATTGTGCTCTCTTTTATTGGGCTAAAATCATGCATTTGGCTAATAAAGAGTTACCGACAAATGACCTTGATCATATGACACATACAAGCAAGTGATTCAATTATAGAAACCTGGGCAAAGTCATTCATGCTTTCAATGTAATAGCACGCAATCACAAAAACTCTAGATTTCAAAACCTCACACATAAGCTCTTCCAATATTCCACATACACATCCTGCTTAGCATCATAATCATAATCACAACATCATGCATCTGTTCACATAGCTTGTGAACAACCACCTGTATATCATCATATAGTGCACAATCTCAACATCAGTCAATATCTAAGCATCATCCAGCAATACTCATCATGCATTAATCACAAGCAAACCATCATAGCAGATAAAGTTTCACACTAAGTACATCACACCCTATTCTAAGAACATAAACAAATAAGTTCAACAGTACAAAACAAAAGATAGAAAAAAAATCCTGCTCTGGAGGTGATAGCATCCATCAGTAGATGTTATCTCAGATCCTCATCAACCCATGTTGTCATCTGAATCTTCCTCCTCTCCGTCATCTTCAGCATCTTCAAACTAATCATCATCATCATCATCCATAGGTGGAGATTTAGCTGCTCCAGCTCTGATAACAGTTGAAAAAATGTTATTTTTATACTTAAAATTGACTTCAATTACAACCTTTATGACTTAGAAATTAGCTTGAACTCATGATTTTGTTGAATTATTAGAAATGACAAAGTTGGACATGTTTTATGCTTGATTTCCTTGTTTTTGCAGGTTTTGAGATGAATTTGATGAAAGAAGTGAAGTAGGAAAGAGATGGAGACAGAAAAGGACACAAAAAGTGCAAAAGAAGAGAATCAACAAGTACCGCTCAGCGCCAATTACCACTAGCGGCACTCGCAAAGAACCGTTGGCACCGTTGTGGGGAAAACTGGCGCTGAGGGGAAGAATTGACACACGCTAGTACCGCTGAGCGGCACTTTTTTGGGCTTGGGCCTACTTTTATGTATTTTTTAGAATAGTATATAAGCTTTAGGACGTTCTAGGGTTTGGCTCTTTTGGCTGGGACGAAGTAAAAACACACTCTTTCACCCCTTGGAGGAGGATTTTGGATTCTAGGGCTCCTTTCTCAACTTTCTAGGGTTCTATCCTTCACTTTTCCATTGTATTTCATGTAGTTTCACCATGAATATGGTGAACTAAAATTATTTTGTTGTTGGGGAATCAATGTAAATCTTTAGAAACTCTCTTGTATGGAATTTGTTCTTCAAGATCATTTTTATGATACATGCTTTCTTTCCTTAATAGTTAGGGTTTTTCCTCTTTGCTCAAGCATGCATTGTTTAACTCATTCAATGTCATGATCATTGGTTTTGTCGATATGGACAAATACGGGGAAATCTAGATTTGAGGAATCTCTCCCATCAGTATATTACAAACCTAGACATAGGAGTATGATAGTTGGTTGCCTTTAAGCTTATGTTCACTATAATGCATGATTAATGGCTAGGGAGACAAGACATTGTAAACTAGTGATTATGATTAGGCTTTCTTCGCCGAGACATCGGGTTATAAGTAATTTAGAAAGTGGCATTAACATTAATGAAAAGAATGATGAATTCCTAAATACAAGAGAGTGGATAGGATGAAATTGATAAACCCCAACAACATATTCATCCATATATTTCAATTCACGTGTTTTGTTTCTTCATGCCCATTGATCATCACATGCATCCATATTTACTTTTCAGTCTTTTGCATTTGAAACTTACAACAATTTGTTCACAAGTCTTAATTAATCATCAAAATCACATAACTGTCTAGGTCGTGAGTCCTTTGGGAGAACGATACTTTGAATTACCAGGTTTATTACTTGATCCGATTCAGTTACACTTGTCGAGGGTTAACAAGTTTTTGACTCCGTTTTCGGGGATCGAAGATTTGTTCATCAAGCTCCACTACCCTGAGCTTGCTCCTTTGGCCATGCCACCACATTTTTTAACTCATCCATGGTCTAACAATGTCCTAGGGATGTATCATACATCCCAATAATCATCTCAACTGTGGCCACCTGCCCTCTATGAAGGGATTGAATCCTAGCATCCATAAGAGACATATACATGTCCCTCATCTGAAATGGCTCTACCTCTTGAGGCTCTGCAGGTGCCTGGCCCTGTGAAGGTCCTCTCCCTCTACGAGGATGGCGTGGTGGTCCTGGCCGTGAGTTCTTTGGAAAACGATACTTGGTCTTACCATTTTATTATTACTTGATACGATTCAGTTACACTTGCCAAGGGTTAACACTTGTCCTCATGCAAAACAAAATGTAACTCAGTGATGCGGCTGTCGCGGCCCATCAAATTTGATGTGCATTAAAGAATGCAGTATAGTGCTAGGAAGTGACTCCTAGGTCGTCTCTCAAGGACCAAACTGTGGTTCGAGAAAGGTCAAACACAAAGTGGGGGGGTTTTGTGAAAGGTTTGTGAATGCAATTTAACTAAATAAAAAAAAATGAAAATTAAACACAACCGAATATAATTGAAAGCATTAAAGTGCATGAAATCATTAAGGTGAACAATACAATAGGTAAATATCCAAATGCAATTGAAGCTATAATATGCAACGAGTAAGCTAAACATTAAAAGTAATTCATCGCGGAAATGACCCAAAGAAAACGCGTTAATAGTAAACTAAGTTGCAATAGTTGAATAAGTAGAAATGACCTTAAAACATTTAAATGCATTTAACGATGAAAGTGTTCTAACATGTACAATATAAAATTCATCCTCGGTCCAAGCGTGAAGAAAGAAAATAAAATAAAGTACTTTATGAACAAACCGTGTGCGCCTCTCCAATTTAATCAACATTGTGCACTTTCCAAAATAAAGCATCGTGATCATCAAAATGTAAAATTGAATCTTCCTCCAAATAAATCAGTGTGTGTTTCTTTCCACTCCAGCAAAGTAGTTGAGTGCAGCCGTGACACCACACTCTCCAACATGCTGCTGCCCCCTTTTTCTCCCAAAGCAAAAACCGAGAATATCTTCACAAGTCACCGTGTGCACCGCTTAAAAAAAATCAACACCTACTTTATTTCTCATTCCATAAAAACAAAAGCAAAGCTATTTTCCTTCCAGCAGCAGTAACGTCCCTGCACCCACTTCTCCAAGCAATGAATTAATTTTCTTCTTTCAACTCAACCACCGTACGACTACACCTACCCCCATCTAATCACCTCTTCATTCTCAAGCAATTGGTTGCAGCAACGTGCTCACCATTCAAGCCTCCATTCAATGAAAATTAAAACCTTACTTTCACACACAATAAAGCACCATTCACTTTTCTAAAAGAAAGCAAATGCTAAAAATGAATTTTTCTCCCCTGGACGTGACATTGATGGATTGAAACTTCATCCAAAAGAAGTGCACAGAACCAAATGAAAAGGCAAAGATTAAATTCAGCAAAATGAAGTAAACTTGGATCTCTCATTCACGCTTGCGTAACATCTCCTGCCAGCAGCCATGTCACCATTTGCTTTGCTTTCTTTTCATTCTCAAGGACATCAAAATAAAAACATAAACATTACTTCATTCTCCCCCTCAACAGCGTGAACATTCAAGCATAGAAGCAATAAAAGGCTTCAATCAAAGGTGCGTATGAACCCAAAATGAAAAGGGCAAGAGTGAATAATAATTTAAGAGCTCATCCTCCGAGAAAAGCAAGTGTGCCACGCTATTTTCCTCCAAAATCCAAAACAATGTTCAAAGCAAAGAAGAAGAAAAAATGAGTGTGCCGTCTGGTTGTATTCAAAAATAATCAACTAAGCGTATCCTTCTTTTTCAAAGCAAAGTAAAATGATAAAAATTCATTCACTGCTGGACGCAACTCTTTCAGTCGTAGCCCTCCATCCTTAGTGTTGTGTGTTCTGCAAAAAATGAAAGATGATCCCCAAATTTCACGTGTTGCTGCCCTGATGAACCGGCCCACTTTTCTCCTCCTGATCTAGCGTCTTCATTCTCCTTGGACGTGTGCTGGACGCTGCTGGACTTCAAAGCTACTGGACCGCTTCTTCTTTTTGCCACCACATGCTTGCTAGACCCGTGATTTAGCTATTAAAAGCGTGAAGCCTATGCTTGCTGGACGAACATCTCCCTCTAAGCTGCTGGATCTCCGAATGAAAGCCACTTCCTCTACTAGACCCTGTTGTCCGCGTGTGATTACTTGGACGTGACACAGCAGCGAATGCTGCTTCTTTCTAAAATTAATTGCTATGACACTCCAGCCCATTGCTTTTTGAAGCACCGTAACAACCTTATGCTTGTAGGCTGCCCTTTCCATTGTGGGCTGTAAAATTAGCGTGTTGTTGTGTGCACCTCCAAAAGAATATAATCCCTAAATATTATCTAACAATTTCCCTTTAATTAATAATGTAAATAATTAGTCTTAGATAATTCAAATTAATTAAAATAAGAATTTCTGGTCAAATTAAGCACAATTAGCAAAAATGGAAAAATACTGGACAATTAAGCTCACTTCCCGAATTAAATCCGGTACAATAAACTAAGTGAAGTCAAGAAAATATTGACTCATCAAAATAGATGATGGACAAATTTGTAAGCACCAAAATATGATGTCACAAACTTGTTTCACAATCGGCAAGTATGACCGAATCGTTCAAGTAATAAACTTGGTAAGACCAAGTATCGTTCTTCCCAAAGGACTCACGGCCTAGTTTAGTTATGTGATTTGTTGATTAGCTAAGACTTAAGAACACAATAATTGAAGTTTAATATGCAAGGACGAAAATTAAACATGTATGCATGAATTGATCAATGGCAAAGACAAAAGATAAACACTTTCAAGGAGATATATGAATGAATATGTTGTTGGGGGTCAATTTCATCTCATCCACTCTCATATATTTTAGGAATTCAACATTCAAATCATCATTGTTAATGCCACTCTCTAAAGTACCATTCTAGATGGCTTCTCCCTAATCAAATAGTTCATACAATTCCTAGCATTCCTAATGATTAGTTCATTACCGCAGGAGCTTAAAGGCAACCAATATAATATTGTCAGTATAATATTGGGAGAAATTCCCCGGATCTAGACTTCCCCGTACGTGCCCGTATCGACAAAACCAATAATCATGCATTAGAATGAGTTAAACAATGCAAGCATTGAGCAAAGAGGAAAAACCCTAACTAATGATGAAAGAAAGCATATGTCTCAATTCAAAGATGTACTCAACAAATCCATATATGAGAGCTTCAAGAGATTACATTGATTCCCCAACAAACATACAAGGTTTAGTTCACCATATTCATGGTGAACCTAGATGAATCACAATGAAAGAATGAAAGAATAAACCCAATAAAGGTGAAGAGGTAGCCTGAGCATCCAAGATCCTCCTTCAAAGGGGTGGAAGAGAGAGTGTTTGCCTCGTTTCTGCCAAAGATACCTAACTATAGGACGTGCAAGCCCTTATATACTAATCTAGAGTTACAAAAGATCATAAAAGCCCAAGCCCAAAAAGTGCCGCTCAGCGCCATTTTGCCCCTCAGCGTGACTCCCGCAACCTCCTGAGTGCCGCTCAGCGGTAAAATGCCGCTGAGCGGTGCCTTCGACTTCTCTTTTTGCACTCTTTCTTGTCTTTTCTAATGTCATCTCTCTCATTCTTCACTCTTTTCACTAAATTCACCTCAAAACCTGCACAAAAACACTCAAATCAAGCATAAACCTGTCCAGCTCTCTTATTTCTGAAAATATAGATAAAATGCATGATTTCAAGCTAGTTTCTAAGTCTAAAGGTTGCTTTTAGTATCAATTTTAAGCATGAAAATAACAGTTTTTCAACTGTTATCACAACCCCAAACTTAGAACTTTGCTTGTCCTCAAGCAAACAAAATGTAACTCCATCTCCAACCAATTCATATGATGGTTCACTCATTCAAAAATCCTCTTTTTCAAGATAAGTAATAACTTCACTCAAACTTATAACCAAGAGTTCAATCAAGATGCGCACATGCTTTAGTGTTTCACAAAATCATTTAGATTCCAACAAATGCTATTTTTCATGAATGATCAATCAATTAAGCATGGATGTTCATGTGCTCATGGAATATTTCCTCACCAGGTAAAGTATTTCACTCAACACACAAGTGTATAAGAGGTAAAGTGTTTCACTCATTCACTCCACTATCACAATGTCACATGAATCAACTTTGCCTTTCATTTTACCACAATCAAAAACATTCACAAGCATGCATCATCACAAGGACTTTTCAATGGCTTATAATGTGGCTGGGCTAACAAGAAAATTGGTTTTTCTGGATCACAAAATCCTTGAGTTAAGAGAATCATAACAACACAATTATCTTATTCATTCCCAACTTTCTTTTGCCTTTACATTTGCATTTGCATTGAGCTTTACTTCTTTTTCTTTTCTTTTCTTTTTCTTTGCATATTCTTACTTTTTTAGCTCTTGGCTCAATGCTTTTCCTTTTTCATGTTTTCCCAACAACCCCAAACTTGAACATTTAACAATACCACATAAGATTTTCTACTTAACTCAAGGTAAAGATTTCCAATCAAGGGTGTTCAGTGTATGTTTAAGGCTAAGGGTTCAAAGGATAGAACACAAAGTGTTCTCTTTTAGTAGGCTTAATTTATGAATTAGGCTCAAAACCTCACATATAAGCTCATTCCTATTTGACATACACATCCTGCTTAATTTCACAATCACAATCATGATATCATGCATTTGTTCACAAAGCTTGTGAATCACCTGTATAAGCATTTAATGTGCACCTCATCTCAACATCAATCAATCAATAAGCATCATCAAGCATTACTTATCACATAATCACAGTTAATAGCAAACCATCATAATAAACCAGGTGTTCAATAGAGTACATCAAACCCTAATCTAAAAACAAAAACAAATAAGTTCAGAAAACTTAAACCACAAAAGCATAATCATATGATAGCATTCATCAGTAAATGCTATCTCAGCTCCTCATCAGTCCGAGCTGTCCTCTGTATCTTCCTCTTCCTCTTCATCATCATTTTCATCAAATGCATCCTCCTCCTCAGCTTCATCTTCTTCCATGTCTCCTGCTGAAGCTTCAGCTGCTCCATGTACTGGTTCTTCTGGCCAAGCTACCACATTATGGAATTCATCCATAGTCCACCTGTGAGCTGGAGGTGTATCATACATCCCCACTATCATCTCAGCAGTGGCCACCTGCCCTCTGTGGATAGACTGCAACTGAGCACCTATAAGAGACATATACATGTCCCTCATCTGGAATGGTTCTGCTTCATGTGTATCAGCAGATGTCTGGCCCTGTGCTGGTCTTCTCTCTCTACGAGCCTGGCGTGGTGGAACTGGCTGGGCTGCCTCCTCACCTCCACAGTACTGTCTGTAATAGGCCTCATCTATAGCTTTTCTAGGCCTCTCAAATGGTGGAACAGAAGTGTCCACCCCAGCTAGCTTGCAAAGGTGAGTAATCAAAGAAGGATGTCCCAGTGGTGCTTTGTTGTTTGAGGTGTTTGCACACACACTAATCTCATCAGCTATCACCTGCCCAATATTAACATTCAAATTTCTGATAGCACAGTAGATGAATAGTGCCCTGCTGAGAGTGATATCTGACACATGTGAGCATGGCTGAATGTTGGCATGAGAAAATGCCATCCAATACTTTGCAAGAGGAGTCAAGTCTGTCCTCCTAATGTTAACCACTGCTCCAGATCTATTCCTTTGAAAGTGTCCTCCAGGTAAGCACAACACTCTCTCAACATCCTCAAAGTCAGCACCTTCCTCCATGCTAAGAGCAAACTGGCATTGCTCACCAGCCCACACAGTATCCAGGAAGTTGTTGATGGAATCAGGATCATACCTGATAGCATGGCCTCTGACATAGCCCAAATAATTCTCAGCTGGATAATCACCAATCTTCTTTGCATTGGTGTAGAATTCCTTCACCACAGCTATGTTGGCTGGTGCTGGATAAGTGGCTAGCTTCCCCCAATCATTCCCTAACACTTGCTCTCCAAATTGAGGAGCAAAGTTAGGTATCATTCCAACCTTTCTCTCCATTAGAAGTCTCCTGTCCTGTACCACCCTAAAGTGCTTCTCATGTTTCCTAGAGAGGAACCTGCCATTATGTGGCTGCTCTGGTTCCTTTTCCTTCCTCTTGGTTGCCATGGTTTTCAATCTCTTTCCTGAAGAGGATGCCATTCCTGCATTCAAAACACAAACCAAAACCACGGAACATGATGTTAATCATTAGTAAACACAGAACAAAACTCCTTTCGAAGCTAAACCACCGCTGAGGGCCAGAATTTCCCCTCAGCGCCACCAGTGCCACATTCAAACACGCAACAAAACCAGAAAAAGCAAATCTGGCAGAGTGCCGCTCAGCGGTAAATGCCGCTCAGCGGTGATCTGCAGATTTTTGCAAATCTCGTTTTAAAACTGTCCTAACTCCACCCAAATGCAATTTTCAGTTTTCCAGTTCATAATCAAGCAGTTTAATCGGTTCAAACATCAAATATATCATCAAATCATGCATAGAAATCAAAACCCCTAAATATTCATGCTTTGACACTCATATTAAATTTCAAGAACCCTAGAATGAACAAAATGCATTTTACTTACTTGGGTGGAGATGTTAGATGATATGAGAATGCTTCCAAACTAGAATGCTCTCTTCCAACCCCAAACTTTGATGGCACACTAGTGAAAAAGTGAGTGGAAGAGAAATTTTTCTAAGAGGGAAGAGTAAAAAGATGTGGGAAACCTAAGAGAAGATATGTGGAAGTGTTTGTGCAGAGAAGGGCTTGAAAGAATGTAAAAATGCGCAGCTTAGGGTTTAAAAATACCCCAATGGGCTCGGATTCCGCTAAGGGGAACTTAAGCCCATCTGCGATAGTACCGCTCAGCGGTAATTGCCGCTCAGCGGCACTTTCGTGAAGTGCTCCTCTCCTTCTTTTCTTGACCTACGTGCCTTCCTAACATACCCCTCATAGGTTCCCTGAAATTCAATGTTAAAAATGCTTATGCAAACCCTAATTAAAATAAAACAAACAAAAACAATCAATCAACTGGGTTGCCTCCCAGGTAGCGCTTGTTTAACGTCACGAGCCTGACCCAAAATCCACCAACACCCATCAGTAGGTGTTACAAACCTAGTATCCTTCAGTAGATACTTAACCACCTAGCATCCTTCAGTAGATGCTAGATCCAACAAAATAATGTCCAGAATAATGTTCACAAATTAAAAGTTATAAAACCAAACAAATCAAAAGTTTGTAAATCCACTGGGTTGCCTCCCAGCAAGCGCTCTCTTTAACGTCATTAGCTTGACCCTATAAAGCTCAAGTTCCTTCTTCTTTTTCTTCTTTCTACTGAACTTCTTCAGAAATTTGATCAAACCAGGAACCTGTTGCAGTGTCTCAATCATAGGAACTTTAATCTCCAATTTCTTGAAGATTTCCATAAAGCACTTAAATTTCTTTTCCTTCCTACGATTCTTCTTTAGATGAGGATGTGATTTTTCATATGATTCCTTCTTCTTTCCTCTCATCTTCTTTTTCTTCCTTTTTCTCTCCCTAAATTTTCTCTTTTTCTTTTCCTTTATTTTTTTCTTCCCTTTTCTTTTTCTCCTCAACTTCTTTATTTTCACACAAATGTTCTTTCTCTCTTCTCTCTCAACCACTTCTTTTTCTTTTCCTTCATCTTTATCTTTCTCACTCAACTCTTCTTTCTCTTTTCTCTCTACCCTTTCCTCATCTCCCTTTAATTTTTCCTCATCAAGAATCTTGTCACTTTCAGTGATAATGACTTGCCCTTCCTCCTTAAGGTTAACTTCAGTATTAACATCATCATTCAATCTCTGATTGATGTAACGAAGTTGCATCTCCATTCTTTTACATGATTCTTCAATGCTTTTCTGAGTAGAGTCGGAATTTTTCAAAAATCGTTGAAGGGTGTCCTCCAACCTATCCAAACTTCCTGATAGAAAGGGTTGTTGCTGCCATTGTTGTTGTGGTTGGTTCTCAAATTGTCCAGCAGCTTGCCAAAATTGGCTTTGATCCATGCTTGAGTGAGGTTCCCACCAATGGTTGAGATTACTTTGGTGGAATTGAGTGCCCATATAGTTAAATTCTTGACCAAATTGCATTCTGCAGACATTAGGCACAAAACCCTAAAAACAATTGTTAGCACAAAAAGATAGAGAAAAAAAAATCAAAGGATATAATTGAAAAGATAAGAAGATAGGAAATAAAATCAGAAAAATAAAAACAGAAAAATAAAATAAAATAAAATAAAATACAAACAGAAAATAAAATAAAATAAAATAAAATCTAATCTAATCAAATAAAATAAAATCAAATAAAAACCGAAAAATAAAAAACAGAAAATAAAAACAGAAAACAATAAAAACAGAAAACAAAAAAATAAAATCAAATCAAATCAAATAAAATACAAACTGAAAAATATAAACAGAAAAATAAAATAAAATAAAATAAATTCGAAATTTAAATTAAAAATAAAAAAAAATAAGTCAAAGATAATCAATAATCACACAAATTAACCAGTTAAACCACGAGTCCCCGGCAACGGCGCCAAAAACTTGATGGACAAATTTGTAAGCACCAAAATATGATGTCACAAACTTGTTTCACAATCGGCAAGTATGACCGAATCGTTCAAGTAATAAACTTGGTAAGACCAAGTATCGTTCTTCCCAAAGGACTCACGGCCTAGTTTAGTTATGTGATTTGTTGATTAGCTAAGACTTAAGAACACAATAATTGAAGTTTAATATGCAAGGACGAAAATTAAACATGTATGCATGAATTGATCAATGGCAAAGACAAAAGATAAACACTTTCAAGGAGATATATGAATGAATATGTTGTTGGGGGTCAATTTCATCTCATCCACTCTCATATATTTTAGGAATTCAACATTCAAATCATCATTGTTAATGCCACTCTCTAAAGTACCATTCTAGATGGCTTCTCCCTAATCAAATAGTTCATACAATTCCTAGCATTCCTAATGATTAGTTCATTACCGCAGGAGCTTAAAGGCAACCAATATAATATTGTCAGTATAATATTGGGAGAAATTCCCCGGATCTAGACTTCCCCGTACGTGCCCGTATCGACAAAACCAATAATCATGCATTAGAATGAGTTAAACAATGCAAGCATTGAGCAAAGAGGAAAAACCCTAACTAATGATGAAAGAAAGCATATGTCTCAATTCAAAGATGTACTCAACAAATCCATATATGAGAGCTTCAAGAGATTACATTGATTCCCCAACAAACATACAAGGTTTAGTTCACCATATTCATGGTGAACCTAGATGAATCACAATGAAAGAATGAAAGAATAAACCCAATAAAGGTGAAGAGGTAGCCTGAGCATCCAAGATCCTCCTTCAAAGGGGTGGAAGAGAGAGTGTTTGCCTCGTTTCTGCCAAAGATACCTAACTATAGGACGTGCAAGCCCTTATATACTAATCTAGAGTTACAAAAGATCATAAAAGCCCAAGCCCAAAAAGTGCCGCTCAGCGCCATTTACCGCTCAGCGGTGGTTGCGTGACTCGTTTCTTCCCCTCAGCGGCCATTTTGCCCCTCAGCGTGACTCCCGCAACATCCTGAGTGCCGCTCAGCGGTAAAATGCCGCTGAGCGGTGCCTTCGACTTCTCTTTTTGCACTCTTTCTTGTCTTTTCTAATGTCATCTCTCTCATTCTTCACTCTTTTCACTAAATTCACCTCAAAACCTGCACAAAAACACTCAAATCAAGCATAAACCTGTCCAGCTCTCTTATTTATGAAAATATAGATAAAATGCATGATTTCAAGCTAGTTTCTAAGTCTAAAGGTTGCTTTTAGTATCAATTTTAAGCATGAAAATAACAGTTTTTCAACTGTTATCAATAGACCACACCTAGTCTTTTGCACTCTTGGGCAAAATCAAGACGCAAATCAAGAAATAGTTCAAAGGACATTAGGGAAGTGACACAAACTCAGCACACAGAAAACAAAGACTAACGAGGACAAAAACATAATTACACAATTCTCAAGGCATCTAGACCAAGAAAGGGAGTAGACAATATCCAACGCAGAATCAAAGAAGGCAGATACTCACAGAAATCATCCAAGCAATTCAAGACATGGCAAAATGATCAATCAACTCAAGAGGTGAATCAAAAGCAACAGAACCTCACAGATGCACTATCAGTGTTTCTCTCAAGTGTCTAGGGTAAACAATGTCAACTCGATGCACTCAAGAAAACAAGCAACAACAGACTTGGCGAGCCTCTAATATCAACACTCAAAACATATGCATGTTCAAATCAAAAGGTCTTTTATGGATGTAATGGGGCCAAGGACAAGGGAGGATAAATATGGATGAGAAGCTACAAACCAAAAGAAATAGAGGAGCAATGGGGAACAAGTGTAAACACAGTCAACTCACACCCAAAACCTCTAATTCAATCCTCTTCTTGACTCTATTATTCACAGTTTTTTTTTAATTTTTTTCTCATTTTTCTGTAATTTTTTTTTCTTTTCTCATCTTGTCTCTTTTCTTTTCTCTCTAGTTACGACACAACTGTAAGAGGCAAGATACACAACATATTTACAAACACAAAACAAGAAGAGGAACCAACTAGCCAATTCATAAGAATCCCCAAGGAGACCACACTTGTTCCCAAAACACTTCCAAAGCTCCAAAATTCCCTAAGGTTAAGGTGATCATGGTTTTTCACTTAGGGCTAGTGTATGAGCTTCAAAACAAGAAATGAGGAAAGTATAGGCTCAAAAGCTGTTATCAAAGGATTAGAACAAGGTAAGCTTATTTGGCTAGAGAGTCTCAAGAACAAAATGCCTTTATCACTTCCAAACATGCATATCAATGAAGAATTATCAACAAGAGTCAAACCAAGGCATATGCGCAAGCAATCAAGAGACATATCACACACAAGAAAGAACATCAAGTGGCTCAAATTCTCACACAGGGTATTTGTGTCACAATCAATTCAACCTCTCAAACATCATAATCATCTTCCCAAGCAAAGGAAAGCAAAGATTTCAATCAAAGTATAAATGAAGTGAAGGTCAAGTCTACAAACTAAACAAAGTCCAGAAAGCAAGAGAAACATGCAAAATTGTACATAAGACAAGACAAAAATAACCTAGAAAAGAAAAAATTTAACCAAGAAAACAAAAACTAACGAAGAAAAATCAGAATCTCCCCCAATAAACCACACTTAAACTACACAGTGTCCTCAATGTGTCATAAGTATAAGATCAGAAATCAGAACAGTGAATAGATCATGGACAAGTGCAATAAAAGTAGGGAAAGGGGGAGAAGGGAAAAAGAAACCTCCCCTGGTCATGGTGGAAGTTGCCAATTTTGGACTATCAGGGAGATGTCTTCCACCACAAGATCTAGCAAGGAAGTTGTGAGGAAGAATTGCTTCATCCTCCAGATTTGATCTAGTAGAGAGATATCTTCCATAGCTGGATCTAAGAAGGAAGGATTGTTGATTAGCAGGTTCAGCCGGTGCCTATTGATCTTCAAGTTGTTTTGTAGGCTCGCACCTTTGTCTTCCATTGTGGGTGTTTGTCTATCAAATTCATGTGTACCTCCTGCAACATGGTTAGTGCAATGTGGCTCCAAAGAAATGACAAGCAGAGGTATAACACCCAATCCCAAATTATCAGACTGAACCTCAATTAGACTCTCAAAACATGAATCACTTTCAAATTTAGAATCAATATCAACCATAGACTCAGATTCATGTTCAGTGCATGGAGAATAAACATTCGGATGTGATAGCAAAAAGTGGTTCTCATCATGTAGAGAGGGAGAATTAAAAACAGACTCATCAACAATATAATCATCAACATACCTATCAACACCATAATCATGAATAACACAATCATCAACAAAATAATCAATTTGAGGTATGTTTACCTCCACTTCCCTGAAGATTGGAAAAGTGGTGGAAGATGAAAATGGTCTACCTGGCTCAAAATTACTACTTATACCTGCCTGGTCCTTAAAATCTTCATCAGTCTCCTCAGGTGCAATAGTAGGGACATAGGAAGGTGGAAAAGTAGGTGGCCCAGTGAGCACATGACTCTGGTTCCCATCCCCTATGTAGATGACACGAACATCATCAGGAATCTTAACAATCTGAAATGGAGATACCTCTAATTCTTGAGACTGTTCCTGATTAAGCTGAGTGGCCATCTGCCCTATCTGATCATTCAAACTCTGAATGGACGCTCTGGTCTCTTGCATGAACTGAATGTTCTGCATGGCCATCTGCTTCAGTAACTCCTCCAATGTAGGTTCAGAAGTAGAAGGCTGAGGAGATATTCAGGCAGGAGCATCATGTTGCTGACTCTGGTATTGCTGGATTGGTGGAGGCATAAAAGCATTCTGAGATGGTGCTTCCTGATATTGCTGTGGAGCATTATACCATCCCAAACTAGGGTCATCCCATCCAGAATCGTTGTTGTAACCATACTGAGTAGGGAAGAATTTATCTAGAAACTGATGCTCAAGATCTTCCCAACCGGTGACGGATCCTAGAGGGAGACAATATTCCCAATACTTTACTGCTCCTTGTAATGAATACGAAAATACCCTTACGAAAATGTGATCATCTGGGACATCTGGAGGTTTCATTACAGAGCAAATGAGATAGAACTTCTCCAAATGTTTATGTGGGCATTCACCTACAAAACCATGAAACTAGGGCAACAAATGTATTAGTCCAGTGTTGAAAACACAACGAATATCCTCCTCATCAAGTGGAACCAGCTCCCAAGGAGCACTCTCAAAAGTTAGAGGATGAGTCATATTGTCGTCAACATAAAAATCAGCATGAGAACCATAATCAGAGTAACATGCAGAAGGAGAATCATAGTTATAGGCACAGACAGAAGAAGCAGTATTTACAAAATCAAAATAGGTAGACATGGAAAAAGAAAAGGAATGGTAGAAAGGAAATGCTAAAAATTACGAAACAAACAAGACACATCACAATTAAACATGCAACACGCACACACAAAACAGAACATCACATCACAACACAAAACAAAACACAACACACATTAACACAACAAAAGGCCTAAGACCGAACCATTGGTCCCCGACAATGGCGCCAAAATTTGATGCGGCTGTCGCGGCCCATCAAATTTGATGTGCATTAAAGAATGCAGTATAGTGCTAGGAAGTGACTCCTAGGTCGTCTCTCAAGGACCAAACTGTGGTTCGAGAATCAGGTCAAACACGAAGTGGGGGGGTTTTGTGAAAGGTTTGTGAATGCAATTGAACTAAATAAAAAAAATGAAAATTAAACACAACCGAATATAATTGAAAGCATTAAAGTGAACAATGCAATAGGTAAATATCCAAATGCAATTGAAGCTATTAAAATGCAACGAGTAAGCTAAACATTAAAAGTAATTCATCGCGGAAATGACCTAAAGAAAACGCGTTAATAGTAAACTAAGTTGCAATAGTTGAATAAGTAGAAATGACTTTAAAACATTTAAATGCATCTAACGATGAAAGTGTTCTAACATGTAGAATATAAAATTCATCCTCGGTCCAAGCGTGAAGAAAGAAAATAAAATAAAGTACTTTATGAACAAACCGTGTGGCCTCTCCAATTTAATCAACATTGTTCACTTTCCAAAATAAAGCATCGTGATCTTCAAAATGTAAAATTGAATCTTCCTCCAAATAAATCAGCATGTGTTTCTTTCCACTCCAGCAAAGTAGTTGAGTGCAGCCGTGACACCACACTCTCCAACGTGCTCCAGCCTCCTTTTTCTCCCAAAGCAAAAACCGAGAATGTCTTCACAATTCACCGTGTGCACCGCTTAAAAAAAATCAACACCTACCCTATTTCTCATTCCATAAAAACAAAAGCAAAGTTATTTTCCTTCCTGCAGCAGTAACGTCCTTGCACCTACTTCTCCAAGCAATGATCTAATTTTCTTCTTTCAACTCAACCACCGTACGACTACACCTACCTCCATCTAATCACCTCTTCATTCTCAAGCAATTGGCTGCAGCAACGTGCTCCCCATTCCAGCCCCCATTTAATGAAAATTAAAACCTTACTTTCACATACAATAAAGCACCGTTCACTTTTCTAAAAGAAAGCAAATGCTAAAAATGATTTTTTCTCCCCTGGACGTGACATTGATGGATTGAAACTTCAACCAAAAGAAGTGCATGGAATCAAATGAAAAGGCAAAGATTAAATACAGCAAAATGAAGTAAACTTGGATCTCTCATTCACGCTTGCGTAACATCTCCTTCCAGCAGCCATGTCACTGTTTGCTTTGCTTTCTTTTCATTCCTAAGGACATCAAAATATTACTTCATTCTGCCCCTCAACAGCGTGAACATTCAAGCATAGAAGCAATAAAAGGCTTCAATCAAGGGTGCGTATAAACCCAAAATGAAAACGACAAGAGTGAATAATAATTTAAGAGCTCATCCTCCGAGAAAAGCAAGTGTGCCCCGCTATTTTCCTCCAAAATCCAAAACAATGTTCAAAGCAAAGAAGAAGAAAAAAAGAGTGTGTCGGCTGGTTGTATTCAAAATAAAGAAAACCGAATAATAAACATGGAAATACACAAAATAATGAACCAAGCGTATCCTTCTTTTTCTAAGCAAAGTAAAATGATAAAAATTCATTGCCTGTTGGACGCAACTCTTTCAGCCGTAGCCCTCCATCCTCAGTGTCGTGTGTTCTCCTAAAAATGAAAGATGATCCCGAAATTTCACGTGTTGCTGCCCTAATGAACCAGCTGATTTTTCTCCTCCTGATCCAGCGTCTTCATTCTCCTTGGACGCTGCTGGACTTCAAAGCTGCTGGACCGCTTCTTCTTTTTGCCACCACATGCTTGCTGGACCCGTGATTCAGCTATTAAAAGCGTGAAGCCTATGCTTGCTGGACGAACATCTCCCTCCAAGGTGCTGGATCTCCGAATGAAAGCCACTTCATCTACTGGAGCCAGCTGTTCGCATGTGATTACTTGGACGTGACACAGTAGCGTATGCTGCTTCTTTCCAAAATTAATTGCTATGACACTCCAGCCCATTGCTTTTTGAAGCACCGTAACAGCCTTATGCTTATGGTGTGCCCTTTCCCTTATGGGCTGTAAAATTAGCGTTCTGTTGTGTGCACCTCCAAAAGAAATTAATCCCTAAATATCTAAAATTTTCCCTACAATTAATATTGTACATAATTAGTCTCAGATAATTCAAATTAATTAAAATAAGAATTTCTGGTCAAATTAAGCACAATTAGCAAAAATGGGAAAATACTGGAAAATTAAGCTCACTTCCCAAATTAAATCTGATACAATAAACTAAGTGAAGTCAACAAAATATTGACTCATCACTCAGCTCTTCAGAATAATCACTATAATGACTCAACCTTTTTCAAAAACTTTTTCTTTTAGATAAGCAATCGCTTTTATCAATTCAACATAAAGATCTCAGTCAAGATGTGCAGATGCCTTAATTCAATCAAAATCAATGTGATGCTCATATGTTTCAACAGATGTTATCCTTATGAATGATCAATCAACCAAGCAGAGATGCAATAAGAAAATCAGAGAACTACTCCTCACCATAAAAAGTGTTTCACTTAAGCACTCAAAAGTGTATCACTTAAGCACTCAAAAGTGTATTACTCAACTCATAGGTGTATAGTGAGGTGTTGGTGTTTCTTTCACTCTGTTATCACAATGCACATAAATTAATTTTGCCTTTTATTTAACCATAATCAAACATACTCACAAGCAGGTTTTCATCACAAGGGCTTTTCTTGGCTTGTAATTTGGCTGGGCTAAGAAGAAACATGGTTTTTCAGGAATGCAAAGTTCTTGAGTTAAGAAAGATATTTATGAATTTAACAATTACACACAGGTTCTCTTTTCAAGAAGATCTTTTTCCTATTCCCAACCTTTTCCCTTGCAGTGAGTTTTTCTTTCTTTTCTTTTCATTTTTTTTATTTCTCTTTTTCTTTTTCTTTGTGCTCACTGCTTATTTTTCTAGCAACCCCAACCTTGAACCTTTTTCAATACCTCACAAATATTCTCAACTCAACTCAAGGTAAAGAATTTAAAACAGGGTTTTCAAAACATGCTTAAGGCTAAAGGTTCAAAGGGTAAAACAAATTGTTTTCTTTTTAGTGGAAAAAATCATGTGAAGGCTAAAAGAATAAGGGATAACAAAAGATGGCCTTGATCATATGAAAACTGCAAGCAAGTAGTTCAATCACAAAAAATTTGGGCAAAATCATTCATGCTTCCAAAGTAATAGCAAATATTCTCAACAACTCTGAAGCCCAAAACTCACACAAGTAAACTCTCAAGTCCCAGAATTCAGAAAAACACCCTGCTCAGTATCTCAATCAAGTTTTACCTCAAGCACCTATTTCATACACTGTGAGCCATCACCTGTATTAGCACATCATGCATCATCTCAACATCAATCAATACACTAGAATATCACAAAGCAATACTCATCACAAAACACAACACAATGTAGTTCATTCAAGCAAAGTACAACAACAAAAGAAGAAAACAAATAACAAAACAAAAGATTAAAAAGAAAACAAATAACAAAACAAAAGATTAAAAAGAAAACAAATAACAAAACAAAAGATTAAAAAGAAAGGTTTAGAAAGCTGGGTTGCCTCCCAGTAAGCGCTTCTTTAACGTCACTAGCTTGACCCAATAAAGCTTAGTCTGGATCTTTAATGTTGATGCTCTTCCTTCCTTCATAACATTGAAAAAATCTCAGTAATTTCCTCGCCACCAACTTTACTCTCCTAGAATAAGGAGCTTCAATCTCCAGGATGCTTTTTTCTTTAATGTTCTTGACAACCCACAGCCTGTTTTTGAATTTCAGTGGTGTGCTAGGTTTGGGTTCATCACTTTTCATCTCAGGATGCTGGTGGACCACTTTTTCTTCTTCTCTTCTTCCTCTTCTTTCGCTTGTGGAGAAAAACAATTAAGCCTCTCTTTGACCAACTTGGCAGTTTTATCTGATAAACTAGTCACTGATAGAATTTCATCTGTTGTTTTACTACTAGTTTTCTTTTCTTGAATTGGCTGCCCAGCTTCAAAAACACTGAAAGTTACCTCTCTCTCTTGGTCCTTTAATGTTAGTAAGCCATCATCTACATGAATGTCAACCTTGGTTGTCTTCATGAATGGTCGTCCAAGAATGATTGGTATCTCTGCATTTTCCTCCATCTCCATCACCACAAAATCCACCGGGAATTGAAGCTTATCAATTTTCACCACCACATCTTCTACCACACCCCATAAGGGTGTTTGATGGACCTGTCTGCCATTTGTAAGATTGTTTTTGTCGGTTTGACCTCTAGACCACCAATCTTCTTGAGCACAGATAGGGGCATTAGATTGATACTTGCTCCTAAGTCAACTAGAGCCTTCCCTATATCATAATTCTTAATGGTGCAAGGGATGATGAAACTCCCCGGATCTTTGAATTTGGGAGGAAGTGTCTTCTGCAATATGGCACTGCAATTACCATGCACTTCAATTGTTTCCTCATCTAGATATTTCTTCTTTTTGAGGAATTGCTTCATGTGCTTAGCATAAGCACGAATTTGCTTAAGTGCTTCGGTGAAGGGCAGAGTAATCTCCAATTGCTTGAAGATCTCATTGAAATGCTGACATTGCTTCTCTTTTGCAATCTTTGAACACTCCTTAGGGTAAGGAAGAATTTTCTCAATTTTTCTCTTTCCTCTCTCTACTTCTTCTTTTTCTTTTCTCTCATCTTCTTCCTCTCTTTTTTCCTTTTCTTTTCCCTCACTCTCTTCTTTTTCTTTCTCTTCTTCATCTATTTTTCTCTCATCTAAAATCTTACCACTTCTAGTCATAATGGCATGACATTCCTTCTTAGGGTTAACTTAAGTATTAGCCCCAAAATTTCTATTAGGTGTCTCCTCCAACTTCTTGGCTAATCGACCAACCTATATCTCCAGGTTCCTTATAGCAGCTTCATTATTTTTCTGAGTGGAAAGACTTGCCTGTATGAATTGTTGGAGGGTTTCTTCAAGCTTTATGGTTTTGTCAGAAGCAGAGGTTTGTTGTTGCCATTGTTGTTGCTGTTGTGGTGGCTGATAACAGTTGAAAAACTGTTATTTTCATGCTTAAAATTGATACTAAAGCAACCTTTAATACTTAGAAACTAGCTTGACATCATGCTTTTGGTCATATTTTTAGAAATAAGAGAGTTGGACATCAAAGAAGTGAAGAAGTGAATTTGGTGAATTAAGGCAGGTTTTAAGGTGAAGAAGTGAAGTTGAAATCATGCTTTTGGTCATATTTTCAGTGTTTTTATGCAGGTTTTAAGGTGAATTTGGTGAAAGAAGTGAAGAAGGATAGAGATGGAATCAAAAAAGACATCAAAAAGCGCAAAAGGAGAAGCCGCAACTGCCGCTCAACGGTAGTTTATCGCTGAGCGGCACTCAGGCAGTCACGTTGGCTCCGCTGAAGGGTGAAAAGGCCGTTAAGGGGAGAAAAACAACTCACGCACTTACCGCTGAGCGGTATTTTACCGCTGAGCGGCACTATTTTGGGCTTGGGCCTAATTTTCTGTAAGTTTACGAATAGTATATAAGCTTTAGTTGTTCCTAGGGTTTGTATCTTTGGTTGAGACGAAGCAAACACTCTCTTTTCCACCCCTTGAAGGAAGATCTTGGATGCTCAGGCTACCTCCTCATCTTTCTAGGGTTCTATCTTTCATTCTTTCATTATTGTTCATCTAGTTTCACCCCATGAATATGGTGAACTAAACCTTGTATTATTGTTGGGGAATCAATGTAGTCTTGTGAAACTCTCATATATGGAATTTATTTTAACGTCTTATATTAAGATATATGCTTTCTTTCATCTTTAGCTAGGGTTTTTCCTCTTTGCTTATTGCTTGCTTTGTTTAACTCATTCATTGCCATGATTATTGATTTTGTCGATACGGGAACGTACGGGGAAGTCTAGATCCGGGGAATTTCTCCCAATAGCATATTGGTTGCCTTTAAGCTCCTGCACTTTAAGAACTAATTACTAGGAATGCTAGGAATTGTATGAACTCGTAATTAAGGATAGGCCTTCTTGCAAGGTGATTTAGAGAGTGGCATTAGCATTGATGATAAGAATGATGAATTCCTAAAATTATATGAGAGTGGATAAGATGAAATTGATAACCCCAACAACATACTCATCCATCTAATTCATTGAAGTGTTTGTATTCTGTTTTTCTTCATTAATCAAATTTATGCATACATATTTAATTATTGTCTCTTGCATTTAAACCTACAATCAATTTGTTCTTAAGTCTTAAATAATCAACAAATCACATAGCTAAACTAGGCCGTGAGTCCTTTGGGAAAATGATACTGTGTCTTACCTTGTTTTATTACTTGATACGATTCGGTCACACTTGCCGATTGTTAAACAAGTTTGTGGCACCGTTTTTCGGTGTTCATAAATCTGTCATCAAGTTTTTGGCGCCGTTGCCGGGGACTCGTGGTTTAACTAGTTCATTTGGGTGATTATTGATTATCTTTGACTTGAATTTTGAATTTTGAAATTTGAATTTCTGTTTTTATTTTTTCTATTTTTATTTTATTTTATTTTATTTTATTTTATTTTTCTGTTTTCTGTTTTCTGTTTTTATTTTATTCTCTATTTTTATTTTATTCTCTGTTTTTATTTTATCTTCTTATCTTTGATCTTATATTTTATTTTATATCTTTTTGTGCTAACCAATTTTTCTAGGGTTTTGTTTTCTTGTGTATGCAGGAAGCAATCCGAACTAGGAGCAAGAAAACTGCAGAACCTCTTCTTGAAGGTTTAGACGAGAGTAGATGAAGGAGAAGAACCCGTACATCTAGAGAACTTTTTCCTCCTCCGGAAACTCTGCTACAACCATCACCACAAGGTTCTGACCATAGCACTGAAATTATGGAGAATAATAATGCCAGAAGAACTCTTGCAAATTACACAAATATAGCTGGACCTCAACACTTTAACAGCATAGCAAGACCAAGGGTCAATGCAGCCAACATGGAGGTTAAGCCAGCATTAATCCAATTGGTGAAGAGTAATCAATTTAATGGGTTGTCTCACGGAAGCCCATATGAGCACCTCACAACTTTTAATGAGATCTGCAACACGGTCAAAATAAATGGGGTGTCGGACGAAGCAATCAAACTTATCTTGTTTCCATTCTCACTAGAAGGCAATGCTAAGCTTTGGTTAAATTCTTTTCCAGAAGAAAGCTTTACAGAGTGGGAAGCAGTGGTGACCAAGTTCCTAAACAAATACTTTCCACAATCAAAAGTAAATAAAGGAAAGTAAGAGATTTCATCATTCAGGCAAGGCATGGAGGAATCATTAGGGCATGCATGGGACAGGTATAAAAGCTTATTAAGAAAGACACCCACGCATGGCTTTGATGATGTGGAAGTAGTCCTAATCTTCCTTGGAGGTCTTGGTTCACAAACCAAGAAGATGTTTGACGCCTCAGCAGGAGGAAATATCAAATGGAAAACTCCAGAGGAAGCTACAGAAATCATTGACAATATGGCTACTAGTGACAATGAGCTCAACAGTGAAAGAGGAGCTCCTATGCAACAAAAAAGAGTTCTACAATTACAAACCCATGATGGCTTGCTAGCACAGAACAAGATACTAACTCAACAACTGGAGACTCTTACAAAAACACTTGCGCAACTACCAAAAGAGTTAAAGACTGTTGCACAGGCTCAATCACAGTTGTGTGAATTGTGTGGAGGTGACCATATCAATGGTCAATGCGCTTTTCCAGTAGAAGCCTTAGAGGATGTTAACTTCATGGCCAATCAATACCGTCAGGGGAATTTTAATCAAGGGTGGAAACCACACCCAAGAATTGGTCACGTACAAACTGGGCAAGCTGGACAAACTGGGCAATTCAATAAGCAACAGCAACAACCAACCTTATGGCAACAGATTGCTTTACTTAATGAAAGGTCAATAAGGATGGAAGAAACTCTTCATCAGTTCATACAAAAAACTAAGTCTACTCAAAAGAGCACTGAGGCTTCTATTAAGAATTGGGAGACTCAAATGGGTTAGATTACCAAGCAGTTGGAAGAGAAGCCAAACAAAAATTTTGGGACTAATACTGAGGTTAACCCCAGGGAAGAATGCAAAGTGGTGGAGAGTACAAATGATGAGAGAGTTGAGTTAGAAGAAGGAGAGAAAGAAAAAGAAGAAAGAGAAAAGAGAGAAAAAGAAAAAGAAGAGAGAGAAAAAGAAAAAGAGAGAAAAGAGAAAGGAGAGAGAAGAGAGATAGAGATTAATGATATTTTTCCTTTTCCAATAAATCAAGAGAAGCAATTTGATTTTACAGAATTATTCAAGATGGTGGACAATGATGTACCTTGGAATCAGATATTACAACAAATTGCAGTTTATACTAAACCTGAGGAAGAAGTCTCTACAAAGAAAAGACGTAGAGATGATGATACAAAGAAGTATAAAGCTATTAAAAAGGAGCCATTCCCTCTAAAGGCAAAAGATCCAGGAGGTTTCTCCATTCCACGCACAATAGGGAAGAAAAGGATAAACAAGGCCTTACTCGATCTAGGATCAAGTGTTAACTTGATACCTTATTCTTTACTGGAACAGATCGGTGATGTTGATGTGAAGCTTGTAAAGGTTAACTTAGTAATGGCAGATGGATCTTCAAAGGAACCCTGTGGAATAGCAGAAGATATTATAGTTTGTGTGGGCAAACTCCAGTTCTTGGTAGACTTTGTGGTGATGGAGATGGAGACTGAAAAGATACCCATTATTCTTGGAAGACCGTTTATGAAAACGGCCAAAGCTATCATTGATGTGAAGGAAGGTATAGTGGTGCTCCAAGACAGAGAAGAGAGAGTTGTTGTAGATGTCTTCAAAGAAGAGAGGCAGATGTAGGAGGAAGAAGCTAGTCATAAAGCTGCATTTCAAGATGTACTCATGACTAGCCCTCAAGATGAAAAGCCCAAGGTTAAAGGTAAGCATTGTTTATTTTTTCAGGTACCGGAAAAAGAGAAGATTGGAAGAGGAAGGAAAGTTCCTGATGACTGGATGAAAGAACAACTCCAACTGGGTACACCTGTGCGAGTCAAAAATAAATTGTGGGTTGTGAAAGGCTATAAAGAAAAAGAGATGATAGAGATAGAGTCTCCATATTCTAGAAGAGTCAAAACAGTACACCAGAAGCAGTTGAGGAGTTGGTGGAATATGGACATCAACCAGGAAGAAGGAACTTGAACTTTATTGGGTCAAGCTAATGACGTTAAAAGAGCGCTTGCTGGGAGGCAACCCAGTGATTTAAGGACTTTTAATTTTTGTTTTAGTGATGTAATTTTGAACTTTTGGACATTATTTCTGAAAATATTTTGTTGGGATATAGCATCTACTGAAGGATGCTAGGTGGTTAAGTATCCACTGAAGGATACTAGGTTTGTTACACCTACTGATGGGTGTTGGTAAGAAAATTTTGCACCTACTGATGGGTGCTGGTGGATATTGGGTCAGGCTCGTGACGTTAAACAAGCGCTACTTGGGAGGCAACCCAGTTGATTGATTATATTTTTGTTTGTTCTGCTGTAGTTGCATAATAGGATTTTGCATGAGTAATCTGAGCATATTATTGCAGGGAGTAAGTGAGAGGCATGGGTAGGAGGCACCTAGGTTAAGTTAGGAAGAAGAAGAGCACTTCCCGAAAGTGCCACTGAGCGGCAAACTACCGCTGAGCGGTAGTGTCGCAGACTGGGCTTAGGTTGCCCCTAAGCGGGACCCGAGCCCATTAGGGTATTTTTATACCCTAAGCTGCGCCTTAGTGTCTCTTTTCAGATTTTTCTTTGCACACACACTCCTACATACTTTTTCAAAGGTTCTCTACAATTTTTCCCTCATCCATCTTGAGAAAATCTCTCTTTCACTCATTTTATCACTAATTCCATCTAAGTTTGGGGTAGGAAGAGAGAGCATCATAGCTTGAAAGCATTCTCAGTGCATCTAGCATCTCCACCCAAGTAAGTCAAGCATTTTTCATTCTAGGATTCTTGAATTTGAATCTTTAGGGATTTTGATTTCTATGCATGATTTGATGATTTAATTGAAGTTTGAACCGATTAAACTGAATGATTTTGAGCTGAAAAACTAAAAATTGCATGTGGGTGGAGTTAGGACAGGTTAAAACGAAATTTTCAAGAATCTGCAGATTTACCGCTGAGGGGTAAATTACCGCTGAGCGGTACTCTGACAGATAACAGATTTTTGCTGAATTGTGTTCTGGATTGTTACACCGGTGGCGCTGAGGGGTGATTTTTGACCCTCAGTAGTGGTTTAGCCTCGAAATAAGGTGTTTTCTGTGTTTTACTAATGATTAACAACATGTTTTGTGGTTTGGTACCTGTGTTTGATGTAGGAATGACATCCTCTTCAGGCAAAAGATTTAAGACCATGGCATCCAAAAGAAAAGAAAAGGAACCAGAACAACCCCATTCTAGTAGGTTCCTATCTCGCAAACATGAGAAGCACTTCAAGGTGGTCCAAGATAGGAGGTTACTGATGGAGAGAAAGGTTGGAATGATACCTAACTTTGCTCCTCAATTTGGAGAGCAATTGTTAGGGAATGATTAGGGAAAGCTAGCCACATATCCTTCACCTGCCAATATAGCTGTGGTAAAAGAATTCTACACTAATGCAAGAAAGATTGGTGATTATCCAACTGAGAATTACTTGGGCTATGTCAGAGGCCATGCTATCAGGTATGATCCTGATTCCATCAACAACTTCTTGGATACTGTGTGGGCTGGTGAGCAGTGTCAGTTTGCTCTCTGTATGGAAGAAGGAGCTGATTTTGAGGATGTAGAGAGAGTTTTATGTGTGCCTGGAGGACATCTTCAAAGGAATAGAACTGGCGTTGTGGTAAACATTAGGAGAACTGACTTGACTCCTCTTGCAAAGTATTGGATGGCATTTTCTTATGCCAACATTCAGCCATGTTCTCATGTGTCAGACATTACTCTTAGCAGGGCACTCCTCCTTTATTGTGCAATCAGGAACTTGAATGTCAATGTTGGACAGGTAATAGCTGATGAGATAAGGGTGTGTGCTAACACAACAAACAACAAAGCACCCTTAGGACATCCATCCTTAATCACACACCTCTGCAAGATAGCTGGGGTGGATACTTCATCACCACCCTTTGAAAGGCCAAGGAAAGCAATTGATGAGGCTTATTATAGACAATATTGTGGAGGCGATGAAGCAGCTCAACCAGTTCCACCACGCCGTACTCGTAGAGAAAGAGGGCAAGCACAGAGTAGGGCATTTGCTGAGACACATGAAGCAGAACCATTCCAAATGAGGGACATGTACATGACTCTTATAGGTGCACAGTTACAGTCTATCTACAGAGGGCAGGTGGCTACTACAGAGATAATTGTTGGAATGTATGATACACCTCCAGCACACAGGTGGACTATGGAGGAATTTCATAATGTGGTAGCTTGGCCAGAAGAGCAGGTACAAGGAGGCAGAGCTGAAGCAGCTGAAGCTTCAGCTATGGAGATGGAGGATGATGATGATGAAGCGGATGATGATGACGCATTTGTGGATGCTGCAGATGAAGAAGAAGAAGAGGATACAGGTGACAGCTCTGATTGATGGGGAGCTGAGATAGCATTTACTGATGAATGCTATCATGACTAGAGCAGGACTTATGCTTTTATTTGGTTTTGTGTTCTGTTCTTAATTAGTGTTGTTTTAGAATAGGGTTTGATGTACTCAATTGGAAACTTTGTCTGGTGTGATGGTTTGCTTATAATTGTGATTGTTTGATAAGTGATGCTTGATGATACTGTGATATGGATTGATGTTGAGATGTTCATTATATGCTTATACAGGTGATTCACAAGCTTTGTGAACAAATGCATGATGTTGTGATTGTGATTGTGATATTAAGCAGGATGTTTATGTCAAATATGAATGAGCTTATATGTGAGGTTTTGAGCTCCAGAGTTGTGTGAATGAATACTATTCCTTTGGAAGCATGAATGACTTTGCCCAGGTTTTCTATGATTGAATTATTTGCTTGTTTGCATCATATGATCAAGGCCATTTGTTGGTAACCCTTATATTAGCCAATTTCATGTTTAGTCCACTAAAAGAGAACATTATGTGTTCTATCCTTTGAACCTCTAGCCTTGAACATGATTTGGAAACCCTTGTTGAAAAGCTTTACCTTGAGTTAAGTAGAAAATATTTTGTGGTATTGATAAATGTTCAAGTTTGGGGTTGTTGTAAAATAGAAAGGGAAATTGAAAGTATTGAGCTAAGAGCTAAGAAATAAGAATATGAAAAGAAAAGGAAAAAGAGAAAGAAAAGAAAAGAAAAAGCAAAGCTCAATGTAAAGGAAAGTTGGGATAAATAAGAATGATTGTGTTGATATGATTCTCTTAACTCAAGGGTTTTGTGATCCAGAAAAACCAATTTTCTTGTTAGCCCAGCCACATTATAAGCCATTGAAAAAGTCCTTGTGATGATGCATGCTTGTGAATTTATTTGATTGTGGTTAAATGAAAGGCAAAGACGATTCATGTGACATTGTGATAGTAGAGTGAATGAGTGATTTCCTCTTATACACTTGTGTTTGAGTGAAACACTTTACCTAGTGAGGAAATATTCATTGAGCACATGAACATCCACGTTTAGTTGATTGATCATTCATCAAAAATAGCATTTGTTGGAGATTAAGTGACTTTGTGAACACCAAAGCATGTGTACATCTTGATTGAAATCTTTGTCATGAGTTTGATTGAAGTCTTTACTTATCTTGAAAAGAAGATTTTTGAATGAGTGAACCATTATAAGGATTGGTAGAAGATTGAGTTACATCTTGTTTGCTTGAGGACAAGCAAAGTTCTAAGTTTGGGGTTGTGATAACAGTTGAAAAACTGTTATTTTCATGCTTAAAATTGATACTAAAAGCAACTTTT
Source organism: Vigna reflexopilosa (assembly GCA_027742785.1). Classification (NCBI taxonomy): domain Eukaryota; kingdom Viridiplantae; phylum Streptophyta; class Magnoliopsida; order Fabales; family Fabaceae; genus Vigna; species Vigna reflexopilosa. The sequence continues at coordinate 16,385,496 of CM050924.1, forward strand.
AACACTTAGAAACTAGCTTGAAATCATGCTTTTGGTTATATTTTTAGAAATAAGAGAACTGGACAGGTTTATGCTTGATTTCAGTGTTTTTGTGTAGATTTCAAGGTGAATTTCATGAAAGAAGTGAAGAAGGACAGAGATGGAATCAGAAAAGACATCAAAAAGTGCAAACAGAGAAGCCGCAACTGCCGCTCAACGGCAGTTTACCGCTGAGCGGCACTCAGGCAGTCACGTTGGATCCGCTGAGTGGTGAAAAGGCCGCTGAGGGGTGAAAAACAACTCACGCACTTACCGCTGAGCGGTAGTTTACCGCTGAGCGGCACTATTTTGGGCTTGGGCCTAATTTTCTATAATTTTAGAATAGTATATAAGCTTTAGGAAGTCCTAGGGTTTGTATCTTTGGCAGAGACGAAGCAAACACTCTCTTTTCCACCCCTTGAAGGAAGATCTTGGATGCTTAGGCTACCTCCTCCTCTTCTAGGGTTCTATCTTTCATTCTTTCGTTATTGTTCATCTAGTTTCACCCCATGAATATGGTGAACTAAACCTTGTATTGTTGTTGGGGAATCAATGTAGTCTTGTGAAACTCTCATATATGGAATTTGATTTAATGTCTTATATTAAGATATATGCTTTCTTTCATCTTTAGCTAGGGGTTTTCCTCTTTGCTTATTGCTTGCTTTGTTTAACTCATTCATTGCCATGATTATTGATTTTGTCGATACGGGAACGTACGGGGAAGTCTAGATCCGGGGAATTTCTCCCAATAGCATATTGGTTGCCTTTAAGCTCCTGCACTTTAAGAACTAATTACTAGGAATGCTAGGAATTGTATGAACTCATAATTAGGGATAGACCTTCTTGCAAGGTAATTTAGAGAGTGGCATTAGCATTGATGATAAGAATGATGAATTCCTAAAAGTATATGATAAGATGAAATTGATAACCCCAACAACATACTCATCCATCTAATTCATTAAAGTGTTTGTTTTCCTCTTGTCCATTGATCAAATTCATGCATACATATTTAATTACTGTCTTTTTGCATTTAAACTTACTATCAATTTGTTCTTAAGTCTTAAATAATCAACAAATCATATAGCCAAACTAGGTCGTGAGTCCTTTGGGAAAACGATACTTGGTCTTACCTTGTTTTATTACTTGATACGATTCGGTCACACTTGCCGATTGTTATCCAAGTTTGTGGCGCCGTTTTTCGGTGTTCATAAATTTGTCATCACGTACTCGCAGAGAAAGAGGGCAAACACAGAGTTGGGCATCTGCTGACGCACATGAAGCAGAACCGTTCCAAATGAGGGACATGTACATGTTTCTTATAGGTGCACAATTACAGTCTATCCACAGAGGGCAGGTGGCTACTGCAGAGATGATTGTTGGAATGTATAATACAGCTCCAGCACATAGGTTGACTATGGAGGAATTTCATAATGTGGTAGCTTGGCCAGAAGAGCAGGTACAAGGAGGCAGAGCTCAAGCAGCTGAAACTTCAGCTATGGAGATGGAGGAAGATGATGTTGAAGCTGATGATGATGATGCATTTGAGGATGCTGAAGATGAAGAAGAAGAGGAGGATACAAATGACAGCTCAGATTGATGAGGAGCTGAGATAGCATTTACTGATGAATGCTATCATAACTAGAGCAGGACTTATGCTTTTATTTGGTTTAGTGTTTTGAACTTAATTACAGTTGTTTTAGAATAGGGTTTGATGTACTCAATTGGAAACTTTGTCTGGTATGATGGTTTACTTATGATTGTGATTGTTTGATAAGTGATGCTTGATGATACTTTGATATGGATTGATGTTGAGATGTACATTATATGCTTATACAGGTGATTCACAAGCTTTGTGAACAAATGCATGATATTATGATTGTGATTGTGATATTAAGCAGGATGTTTATGTCAAATATGAATGAGCTTATATGTGAGGTTTTGAGCTTCAGAGTTTTTGTGATTGAATGCTATTCCTTTGGAAACATGAATGACTTTGCCCAGGTTTTCTATGATTGAATTACTTGCTTGATTGCATCATATGATCAAGACCATTTGTTGGTAACCCTTATATTAGCCAATTTCATGATTAGCCACTAAAAGAGAACACTATGTGTTCTATCATTTGAACCCTTAACCTTGAACATGATTTGAAAACCCTAGTTGAAAAGCTTTACCTTGAGTTAAGTAGAAAATATTTTGTGGTATTGACAAATGTTCAAGTTTGGGTTGTTGGAAAAGAGAAAGGGAAATTGAAAGCATTGAGGTAAGATCTAAGAAATAAGAATGTAAAAAGAAAAAGAAAAAAAAAAGAAAGAAAAGAAAAGAAAAAGCAAAGCTCAATGCAAAAAAAAGTTGGGAATAAATAAGAATAATTGTGTTTATATGTTTCTATTAACTGAAGGGTTTTGTGATCTAGAAAAACCAATTTTCTTGTTAGCCCAGCCACATTACAAGCCATTGAAAAGTCCTTGTGATGATGCATGCTTGTGAATTTATTTGATTGTGGTTAAACGAAAGGCAAAGTCAATTCATGTGACATTGTGATAGTAAAGTGAATGAGTGATTACCTCTTATACACTTGTGTTTGAGTGAAACACTTTACCTAGTGAGGAAATATTCATTGAACCCATGAACATCCATGTTTAGTTTATTGATCATTCATGAAAAATAGCATTTGTTGCATATTAAGTGACTTTGTGAACACCAAAGCATGTTTACGTCTTGATTGAAATCTTTGTCATGAGTTTGATTGAAGTCTTTACTTATCTTGAAAAGAAGATTTTTGAATGAGTGAACCATTATAAGGATTGGTAGAAGATTGAGTTATATCTTGTTTGCTTGAGGACAAGCAAAGTTCTAAGTTTGGGGTTGTGATAACAGTTGAAAAACTGTTATTTTCATGCTTAACATTGATACTAAAAGCAACCTTTAACACTTAGAAACTAGCTTGAAATCATACTTTTGGTTATATTTTTAGAAATAAGAGAGCTGGACAGGTTTATGCTTGATTTCAGTGTTTTTGTGCAGGTTTTCAGATGAATTTGGTGAAAGAAGTGAAGAAGGATAGAGATGGAATCAGAAAAGACAACAAAAAGTGCAAAAGGAGAAGCCGCAAGTACCGCTCAGCGGCAGTTTACCGCTCAGCGGCACTCAGAAACCCACGTTGGCTCCGCTGAGGGGTGAAAAGGCCGTTGAGGGGAGAAAAACAACTCACGCACTTACTGCTGAGCGGTAGTTTACCGCTGAGCGACACTATTTTGGGCTTGGGCCTAATTTTCTGTAATTTTAGAATAGTATATAAGCTCTAGGTGTTCCTGGGGTTTGTATCTTTGGCTGAGACGAAGCAAACACTCTCTTTTCCACCCCTTGAAGGAAGATCTTGGATGCTCAGGCTACCTCCTCCTCTTTCTAGGGTTCTATCTTTCATTCTTTCATTATTGTTCATCTAGTTTCACCATGAATATGGTGAACTAAACATTGTATTGTTGTTGGGGAATCAATGTAGTCTTGTGAAATTGTCATATATGGAATTTGTTTTAACATCTTATATTAAGATACATGCTTTCTTTCATCTATAGTTAGGGTTTTTCCTCTTTGCTTATTGCTTGCTTTGTTTAGCTCATTCATTGCCATGATTATTGATTTTGTCGATACAGGAATGTACGGGGAAGTCTAGATCCGGGGAATTTCTCCCAATAGCATATTGGTTGCCGTTAAGCTCCCGCACTTTAAGAACTAATTACTAGGAATGCTAGGAATTGTATGAACTCGTAATTAAGGATAGGTCGTTAAGCTCCCGACACTATTTTGTTTTCTGTTTTTATTTTTCTGTTTTTATTTTCTGTTTATATTTGTTTCGGTTATTATTTTATTTTCTGTTTTTATTTTATTTTATTTTCTGTTTTTATTTTTTTCGGTTATTATTTTATTTTATTTTATTTTTCTGTTTTTATTTTTCGGTTATTATTTTATTTTATTTTATTTTCTGTTTTTATTTTCTGTTTTTATTTCCTATCTGCCTATCATTTCAATTATATCTTTTGATTTTTTATCTATCTTCTCCATCTTTTTGTGCTAACAAATATTTTCTAGAGTTTTGTGCCTAATGCTTGTAGGATGCAATTCGGACAAGAATTTAACTATATGGGCACTCAATTCTACCAAAGTAATCTGAACCACTGGTGGGAAGCTGCCGGACAATTTGAGAATCAACCACAACAACAATGGAAACAACAACCATCTCTATCGGAAAGAAGGTCAACGTTGGAGGACACACTTCAACAGTTTTTGCAGGTGTCCATCTCCACTCAGAAAAGCATTGAAGCATCATGTAAAAGGATGGAGATGAACCTTCATTACATTAGTCAGAGATTGAACGATGTTAAGGTTAATACTGAAGTTAACCCTAAGGGAGTAAGGTCAAGCCATTGTCACTGAAAGTGACAAGATTTTTGATGAAAAAAAAATAGGGAGAGATGAGGAAAAGAAAAAGAAGAGTTGAGTGAGAAAGATAAAGATGAAGAAAAAGAAAAAGAAGTGGTTGAGAGAGAAGAGAGAAAGAAAATTTGTGTGAAAATAAAGAAGTTGAGAAGAAAAAGAGAAGGGAAGAAAAAAAATAAGAGAAAAGAAAAAGAGAAAATTTAGGGGGAGGAAAAGTAAGAAAAAGAAGATGAGAGGAAAGAAGAAGAAATCATATGAAAAACCCCATCCTCATCTAAAGAAGTATCATAGGAAGGAAAAGAAATTTTGAGTGCTTTATGGAAATCTTCAAGAAATTAGAGATTAAAGTTCCTATGATTGAGACACTACAACAGGTTCCTGGTTTTATTAAACTTCTGAAGAAGTTCAGTAGAAAGAAGAAAAAGAAGATGGAACATGAGCTTTATTGGGTCAAGCTAGTGACGTTAAAAGAGCGCTTGATGGGAGGCAACCCAGTGATTTAAGAACTTTTAATTTTTGGTTTGGTGATGTAATTTTGAAATTTTGGGTATTTTTGTTTTTGTTATAAGTTTGGTCCAGGGCTTACATCTATTGATGGATGTTAGGCGGAAGAGTATCTACTGAATGATACTATGTTTGTATACACCTACTTATGGGTGTTGGTAAGAAAGATTTGCATCTACTGAAGGGTGCTGGAAGATTTTGGGTCAGGCTCGTGACGTTAAACAAGCTCTACTTGGGAGGCAACCCAGTTGATTGATTTTATCTGTATTGTTTGTTTTGATTCTATTTTAGTTGCATGATAGGGATTGAATATTTGAGTGATCTCAGAACTTAATTGCAGGGAGCAAGTGAGGGGCATGTGATGTACGTTTGGCAAGTGTACCAATCGTAATTGTAGTAAAAAAAATATCGTCCTCTGGGATTGAATGAGTTGAGTACCAGTTTACTAACTTACTTAATTTTGAGTGATGAAATTTATCCAGTGAAATGATGAACATAAACAAGTGATGGAAATTCAAATGATATAAACAATGTTAGAGAATTGATTTCATACCTTTTCATATAATTTCCTCCCCTTTTCAATCGATGTGTAAATTATAATTATCCCCTTGAGTTTATTTAGAGCTTGTTTACCCCTAATCCCTTAGTAGGCAAACGTATCCCTTGAATTTGAATCCCCAATCCCTTAGGCCAATTACAAATTCAACAAGATCATGAAAAACAATCATATCTCAATTCAAACTAACTAGTCCTGCCCAATTTCCCAATTGTGACAGCATCTAATCTGTTCTATTTATAAACGCAAGCAATTCCCAATCTCCCAACTGTGAAACTGCTCATAGAATAGACATTAAAACATAAATAGAACACTGGGATAATTAAAATGAACTTAACATCAATTGAAAAAGGTTCAGAAAATATAATCCAAAGCACTACATCAATCCACTAACAAAAGGAAATTTAGTTCTGCATAATGGAAAAGAAAAATCAAAAAGCAAAAAGTTCTGCAAAAAATTTTCAAGAAGAAGATGAAGAAGAATAGCCTTTGTTGTACGTGAATCCCGTTTTGTATCCCCCTTCCACGTGTTGTTCATTCCTCCCCATCATTTCCACAAATTCCTCCTTTTTAGGAGAGTGGTTTTCCTTTTCCCTAACTTCCTCCAATTTTCCTTTAATTTAATCTCTTTAAATCAGTCATAAAAGAGATCAATAACTGCTCAATAACTGCTCCTGGAAACTTTCACAGCTCATGGAAAACTCCCCACTCTGCCTGTGTTCTTCTCTGCTTTAATTCTGTTTTCTTACGTGAATCCACAGATTACTCCACAGGTTGTGGGACTGTTCACAGCTTGGTTGTTGAACTCTCTGGTTTCATCTTGGTATCTTGTACATCAATTCTTCCCAAATTGTGATTTTGGCACTTAGAATCATCAATCTACAATAAAAACACAAAATGCCAATGTATGATCCGAAACAAAGATAATCCATGATTAAATCCTTCAATGAATGCAATTATGCATGCAAATGACCTAAACTAAGACATGAATGCAATTACATTTACTCACACATCAGCATGAGTAGAAGGCACCTAGGGTAAGCTAGGAAGAAGAAAAGCACAACACGAAAGTGTTGTTAAGCGGTGGTACCGTAAAATGGGCTTAGGTTGCCCCTTAGCGGAACCCGAGCCCATTAGGGTATTTTTATACCCTAAGTCACGCTTTGGCCTCTATTTTCAGATTCTTCTCTGCACACACACTCCTAAACACTTTTCCAAAGGTTCTTTACATTTTTCCTTTCATTCCTCTTTAGAAAATTTCCCTTCCACTCACTTTCTCACTAGTTTTCCATCTAAGTTTGGGGTTGGGAGAGAGCATCATTTATGGGGTTGAGTTTTTCAAAGCACTAGAGCAGGATTTGTTTTATCAATCACTTTTGTTTTTAGAATAAGGTTTGATGTACTCAATTGGAAACTTTGTCTGTTATGATGGTTTGCTTATGATTGTTGTTTGATAAGTAATGCTTGATGATGCTTTGATATTGATTGATGATGAGATGTGCACATTATATGCTTATATAGGTGATTCACAAGCTTTGTGAACAAATGGATGATGTTGTGATTGTGATACTAAGCAGGATGTGCATATATGGAATGTGAATGAGATTATATGTGAGGTTTTGAGCTCTAGAGTTTTTGTGATTGAATGCTATTACTTTGAAAGCATGAATGATTTTGCCTAGGTTTTCTATTATTGAATCAATTGCTTGTTTGCATCATATGATCAAGGCCATTTGTTGGTAACCCTTTTGTTAGCCAAATGCATGAATTTAGCCCACAAAAGAGAGCACTATGTGTTCTACCCTTTGAACCCTTAGCCTTGAACATAATTTGAAAACCCCTTGTTATGAAAGGGAAATTGAAAGCATTGAGCTAAGACCTAAGAACTAAGTATGTGAAAAGAAAAAGAAAAAGAGAAAGAAAAGAGAAGAAAAAGCAAATCTCAATGCAAAGGAAAGTAGGGAATAAGTAAGAATGGTTGTGTTTATATGACTATCTTAACTCAAGGGTTTTGTGATCTAGAAAAACCAGTTTTCTTGTTAGCCCAGCCACATTATAAGCCATAGAAAAGCCCTTGTGATGATGCTTGCTTGTAAGTGTTTTTGATTGTCGTTAAATGAAAGGCAAAGTTGATTCATGTGACATTGTGATAGTAGAGTGAATGAGTGAATACCTCTTATTCACTTGTGTGTTTGAGTGAAACACTTTATGTAGTGAGGAAAGATTCCATGAACATATAAGAACATCTTTGCTTAGTTGATTAATCATTCATGAAAAGTACCATTTGTTGGATAGTATGTGATTGTGTGAACACTAAAGCATGTGCATGTCTTGATCGACAAGTGTACTGAATCGCACAAGTAATATAAAATGGTAAGACCAAGTATCGTATCCCAGAAGACTTTGGGCACTAAACAATTGCGTGATAATTCAATTAATTAAGACTTAAAAGAACGAGATCATTGGTTTAAAATGCAAAGACATAAAATTAAATATGAATGCAAATTGATCAATAGTAGAGTAATACAAAGATGAATGAATGTTGTTTAATATGAGATGAATATGTTGTTGGGGTTATATTTCACCAAGTTCCCTCTCATGTATATAAGAATTCCTCTCATGTTGTTTAACGCAATAAGCCTGCCTTAATTTCTAGTTCGTGCAATTCCTAGCGTTCCTAGAAAATTAAGTCGAATATCAAGAGCTTAAGACGACCAAGTACTCATACCCTCATCCTTGAGAAATATTACCCTTGGGAGAATTCAACAAGAACCTGGATTGTAAGGAACCTCCCAGCACTCATGCAATTCATAAATCATGCAACTAAATGAGTTAAATAGAGCAAGCATTAAAATAGATAAATTCCCTAACAATTAATGAATAAAGCATATATGATTAAGAATCAAGTCAAATATATGAGAGTTCACAAGGTTACATCATTCCCCATCAACAAATAGAGTTTAGTTCCCTATAGACATGGAGAAACTAAATGTACAATGGAAAAGCATGAGATAGTAAAACCCTGAGAGTAGAAGAGGAAGCTTCTGCCTCCAGATCCGCCTTCAGAGAGTAGAAGAGTGTGTTGTTGTGTTGCTCCAGCCAGAGATACAAAACCTAGAGCGCCTGTGTCCTTTAAATAAAGTTGGAAAAGAGTAGGAACAGGGCTCAGTCCAAAAGAGTCGAAACAGAGCAAAAACTGGGCCGAATCTACAACGCGCGACGCTCAGGCGCCCCATTTAGGGCTCATTAGCAGTGGACGTCGATTTCCGTAGGGCTTGAGCCTTCAATTTCGCCCAGGCTTCTAGGGTTCGACGCCCGGGCAGTCTAGGGCGCCCGGGCAGCGGACATCGATTTTTCCACGCTCAAGCCTCCTACAGGTCGCCCAAGCTTTGTGTGGTTCCCTCTTCTAGTGCTTTTCTAGGCCTTTCTGATCTCTATATCCTTACCACTTCATCCCTGCTTCCTGTATTATCATTTTCTATCAAAACAAAGGGAATTAGTCAAAAAATCATCAAATTCAACCTCAATTCATTCACATTCCACATACACATCCTGCTTAGCATCATAATCACAATCACAACATCATGCATTTGTTCACATAACTCGTGAACCACCTGTATAAGCATATAATGTGCACAATCTCAACATCAATCAAGATCCAAACATCATCAAGCAATACTCATCATGCAATAGTCCTAATCAAACCATCATAACAAACAAGTTTCAAATTGAATACATCAACCCTATTCTAAAAACAGAAGCAAATAAGTTCTATATTACAAAACCAAAGATAGAAAAGATCCTGCTCTAGTGTTGATAGCATCCATCAGTAGATGTTATCTCAGCTCCTTATCAGCCTGTGCTGTCATCTGTATCTTCCTCCTCTTCATTATCTTCAGCATCCTCAAATGTCCTCTGGTCAAAGGTGGTCAAACAGGGGTCTTTCTTGCAGTTTCAGAAATTAAAATGGGGCTAAAGTGTACATAGAAGAAATTTCAGGGCTTATGTGTAATTTTGGAAAATTTAGAAAAGCTAAAAGATAAAATTCAGTTGTTGAATTAATTTAATTCGAGAATATCAACAGAAAATATCTTCCAAATAATGTTATAATTATCTAAATCTTTTAGTTATTTGGAAGATATGAGATAAAAGATTTTGTCAACTGAATATTCAGAGTCAAAGCCCATTCAAGCCCTATATAAAGAGACCCAGGGAACTGCACTTCATTCATTCATTCTCTCATACTCCTCTCACTTTTCTTTCATCTTGTATTAAACTCCATTCATGGAGAGCTAAGCATCTAGGGCTATTCTGCTGTAATTCCACGGTGGATTTTGAGGTTAGATTGAGTTAATGCAATTGTTTATTTTGATTATTGCCTTAAGTTGTTCTCTCTCTATGTCTTTCATCTCTCTATCTTGTTAAAAGTAAAGATTTTTGCATCATAATGTGTTTGAATCTACATGCATATTGATTATATGAGATCTAGGGTTTCTAGGTTTAATTAAGAATCTACTTTGATTTAATTTAGGAACTTCCATATGATTAAATGGTTTTTACTATCAATTGAGAATGCACTTTGGTTGGTAGTAATAATTTCGACTATAATTAATTGAGAATTTAATTTGATTGATTAACTTTTAACTTGGTTAGGGGATTTAAGAATAGACATGATTAAACACAATAGAATTTGATTGAGAATGTACTTTGGTTGAATTTATTGTGAATAATCTAGAAAGGTTTTGCATTTGATTGAGAATTTACTTTGGTTAAATGCATAATCGCTCTCAAATTAATTAAGAATGTACTTTAATTAATTTGAAACTTAAACAATAATTAATTGAACAATTATTCGTGAATAACCGATGATGAATCTATCTTGGAAAAGTAGTGGAATTAGCCTATTTAATCATAACTATTTTTAAGTTTCTTATTTATTCTTTAAACATTCTTCAACCATTACATTTATTCATAAGCATTGCATAACATTCATAAGAGTCAGATATTCGAAAGCAATTTCGTGTTCGTAGGGAGACGACTCAGGGTTACTTTAGCCCTATCTACTTTCTTGGATACTACTTGGCAATACTAAAGTTGCCTTGAAAAGTAGTATTAATTTGATAGTTTCAACGAAAACGTATCAGTCTGCTCCTCTGGCCAATCTACCACACTATGGAATTCATCCATAGTCAACCTGTGTGTTGGAGGTGTATCATATAGTCCAATAATCATCTCAACAGTTGCCACCTGTCCTCTGTGGATGGATTGCATCTGTGCACCTATGAGAGACATGTACATGTCTCTCATCTAGAATGGCTCTACCTCATAAGTCTGTATAGATGCTTGAGTCTATGATGGTCTTCTTTCTCTACGAGGACGTTGTGGTGGAATTAGTTGAGCTGCCTCCTCTCCTCCACAATACTGCCTATAGTAGGCCTCATAATTTGATTTCCTCGGCCTCTCCAATTGTGGAGCAGAAGTATCCACCCCAACTATCTTGCACAAGTGTGTAATCAAGGAAGGATGCCCTAAAGGTGCCTTGTTGTTCATTGTGTTGGCACACATTTGTATTTCATTGGCAATCACTTGACCAAATTTAATGCTCATATTTTTGAGCACACAGTAGAGAAGAAGTGCCCTGCTAAGAGTGATGTCTGAAACATGAGAACATGACTGAATGTTGGCATGGGAGAATGTCATCCAATACTTAGCTAGAGGAGTCAAATCAGTCCTCCTGATATTCACCACTGCACCATTTCTGTTCCTCTGGAAGTGTCCTCCAAGTACACATAGAACACTCTCTACATCATTAGAATCAGTGCCTTCCTCCATACAGAGAGCAAACTGGCACTGCTCTCCAACCCATTCAGTACTCAAAAAGTTGTTGATAGAGTTAGGATCATACCTAATAGCGTGGCTTCTAACATAGCTTAGGTAGACCTCAGTCGGATAATCACCCAACTTTCTTGCGTTGGTGTAAAATTCCTTTACCACTGCTATGTTGGCTGGTGCAGGGTATGTAGCTAGCCTCCTCCAATTTCTTCCCATCAGTTGCTCTCCAAACTGAGGAGCAAAGTTAGGTATCATTCCAGCTTTCCTCTCCATCAGGAGTCTCCTATCTTGAACAATCTTAAAATGCTTCTCATGTTTGCGAGATAGGAACCTACTAGAATGAGGTTGTTCAGGTTCCTTTTCTTTCCTCTTGGAGGCTGTGGTCTTCAATCTTTTGTCTGAAGAGGATGTCATCCCTACATCAAACACAAATTAATAAACCACAAAACATGTTGTTAATCATTAGTAAACCATAAACAACATCCCAAATCCATGCTAAACCACTGTTGAGGGTCAAAAGAACCCCTCAACGCAACCAGTGCACTAAGCCAGCAAGAAAAAGAAGCCAAAAACCAAGTCTGACAGAATTGCGCTCAGGGGAAATTTCTGTTGAGCGGCGATTATGCAGATTTTGAAAATTTTCATTTTTACACTTCCTAACTCCACCCACTTGCAATTTTCATACTTCCGGACCAAAATCAAGCATTTCAATCGGTTCAATCAGCAATTAATTCATCAAACAATGCATAGAACTCAAAATCCCTAAAAAAAACATGATTTGAACATTCATAATCATACCAATTCATGCTTTCAAAAACCCTAGAATGAAAAAAATTGCTTCACTTACTTGGGTGGAGATGCTAGATGAGTAGAAAATGCTCTAAGAATGTGAAGAACTGAGCCTGATGAGTCAGTATTTTCTTGACTTCAGCTAGTTTATTGTGCTAGAATTAATAAGGGAATTGTGCTTAAATGTCCGATATTTTTCCGTTTTTGCTAACTGTGCTTAATTTGACCAGATATTCTTATTTTAATTAATTTGAATTTTCTGAGCTTATTATGTTCATTATTGATTGCAGGGGAACTTTTGGAGATACATTTTGGGACATCAGGAAGAATGCAAATAAATTCAAGACTCTCCACATAGACATTTTAGAATTAACTAAATTGTAATTCAGTAGTTTAGAATTTTTGAATCAACTCTCACATTTTGGGTCAATTTTTGGTAAAGTAGACTAGACCCAAAAGTGGAGGTGAATGACTTGGCACCTTAGGGTTTTTGTGTGGACCCCACCTTATTAAAAGGTGACACACGGCCTTTAGGGCAGCCGCCACACTCTTTTGCTTAGCTTTCTGGAACGTTGTTTTAAGACATGGGATGAATTGGAGACAAGCACGCTGTTCTCGGCCAGCATTTTTTTTTAGCATTGGTTCTTTATTTCATTTTGATTCCAGCGTTGGTGTGCACAAGTTTTATTTAGCTACTATTACATTGATTTTAATTTTTCAATTCGAGAGGATGCGTGGACTTCATTATCTTTGATGTTTCGTTTCTTTGAGAATTCTGAGACGGAGGATGTGTCACCGCCTAGGAGGAAGAAAGTGCTTCACGGTTAAGGTGGAATTTCATTTTGGCTTTGGGAAAAAAACACACGCTGATTTAGTTTTCCATTATGGCACAAGGTTTACTTTAGTTTACACTTTGCATTGAGGTGTTGATTTGCTGAAGGGTCACGCCAATCCTAGCTGGAAAATAGAATAGCTCACGGACTCATGAAAAGGGGGCTTCCTTACACTGCTTTCATTTGGATTCAGCATTTTTGCATTGGAAATACGTAGGTGTTGATTCATTGAGAGGTGCACATGCCACGGCTTATGAAAGGGTACACGTGGAGTAACTCTAGAACACTGCTAAGGGGAGATAGTGATTGATTTTATTCCAGCAGCAGGCAGCAGCGGTGATTGATGATGGAGAAGGGGGCGCTGATTTCAATCTTCATTCAAGTGGAATAGAAGGCACACGCGGGATAGATTTTGGCACGCACAAGGTTACGTGGAGATTTTGGCACGCGAGAAAACGTGATTTAATTTGGAAAAAAGGCACGCTGATTTGGTTTTGGAAGAGGGGAGTTCATTTGGCTCGGTCACGAGAGAAGTAAAGCACGCTGGAGGAACAGCAGGCTCACGTCCAGCATTGGGAAGCACACAGACTGAAGTTTCATTCAATTGGAATTGGCATGGGAGCCACGTCCACGAGAGAATAGCCCAAAAGAAATTTTGGTTTCTTTACTGTTCACGCGTCTTTACTCTGTGTTCTTTCCGTGATGGAGGTGTATTGCTAGAAGACTTCAGCACTTCATTTATTAGGTCTAGGATGTAAGCAAATCTTTAATTTTCAATTAAATGAAAACAACACACAGGATCTTGAATTTTCATGATACTCACTATTTTCTCATACACAGTAAAGAAGAACTAACCTGGATCCATTGTACACTTCTTCCTGTCTTTTTCCTGTCAAATGTTCTCTCTCCTCTTACTCCTCCTTAATGCCTTCTGGATGATATAGAAGTTGTAGGATGGTTTTCTCTGTCAGTTTCTATTCTTTCCTGAGAACGTTACCTTCTCTATATCTCTTCAGAAACTTAATGTATCCACAGAAGTAAAACTTTTTCCTCTTTTATGATATTTTAATTAACTTTAATAAAATACCAAAATGCCCTTTTGGAGTGAGAAGAGAGGGATTAACTTTAATAACTCTAAAATAATCCCAATAACTTTAATACCTTATATTCTAATAATCATCACATTAGAATCCTTACATCAAAGTTATACTTTAAATTACATGAACCAATGTAAATTATTAATATAATTTAACATTCTCCCACTTGGTTCATGTGATGACTTGAAGATCTAAAATAAACTTTAAGTGCGCACCATTCATTAGAATTATCAAGTCATCTTCCTTATATGAATTGAAATGATCGGATCATGGCGGGCAAAAGTCATGATCGACAAGATTCCTTCCATGTATCACATAATCAAAACAACTCAATGATAACAGTTGAAAAACTGTTATTTTCATGCTTAAAATTGATACTAAAAGCAACCTTTAGACTTAGAAACTAGCTTGAAATCATGCCTTTTATCCATATTTTCAGAAATAAGAGAGCTGGACAGGTTTATGCTTGATTTAAGTGTTTTTGTGCAGGTTTTGAGGTGAATTTGGTGAAAGAAGTGAAGAAGGAGAGAGATGACATTAGAAAAGACAAGAAAGAGTGCAAAAGTAGAAGCCGAAGGCACCGCTCAGCGGCACTTTACCGCTGAGCGGCACTCAGGAGGTTGCGGGAGTCACGCTGAGGGGCAAACTGGCCGCTGAGGGGAAGAAACGTGAAGCGCAACCACCGCTGAGCGGTATTTACCGCTGAGCGGCACTTTTATGGACTTGGGCTTTTGTAATCTTTTGTAATCTTTTGGTGCTTACAAATTTGTCCATCACTCAACATAACTTTAATCAATCTTATAACTTTTATGTCTCTAAAGGAGACCTATCATGTCACCACAATCAATAATACATGTATATAATTTAATGTGGATAACAATAGAATAAAGAGAAACATAACTTTAATTGAATTCACAAGTGTCATGACAGTACAAGCATATAACTATACATATCTATATAGATAGATAACAATATCATGTTAACATTGACTTATCCATAATGCCCATACTTTCAACATGGCCAATAAAAGTTTTGGGCGGTAGTCCTTTAGTTAACGGATCTGCTATCATCAAATCCGTACCAATATGCTCAATCAACACTTTATGTTTCTGCACTTCTTCTTTGACCGACAAGTACTTCAAATCCATGTGTTTAGCACCCTTTGAGTACTTATCATTTTTAGAGAAGAAGACGGCTGCGGAATTATCACAATAAATCCTTATCGGCCTAGCTATACTGTCAATAATACCAAGCCTCGATACAAAGTTTCGCAACCACAAAGCATGAACTGTGGCCTCAAAGCATGCCACGAATTCAGCCTCCATGGTGGAAGTAGCAATAACTGATTGTTTTGCACTTTTCCAAGAAATTGCTCCTCCAGCCAAAAGATAGACATACCCAAATGTGGATTTTCTTGAATCCACACATCCAGCATAGTCTGAATCCGAATAGCCAATCACTTCGAGATGATCTGACTTTCTATAAGTGAGCATGTATTCTTTGGTACCTTGTAAGTACCTAAGAACTTTCTTTGCAGCTTTCCAGTGATCCATTCCGGGATTACTTTGATATCGGCCTAACATTCCAACAGCAAAACTGATATCTGGCCGAGTACAAGTTTGAGCATACATCAAACTCCCAACCACTGACGCATAAGGAATAGACTCCATGGCCTTTCGTTCCAAATCATTCTTGGGACATTGCATTTGACCAAACTTGTCTCCTTTCTGAATTGGAACTATTCCAGGAGAACATTTTTCCATTCTGAATCTCTCTAACACTTTATTAATATAGCCTTTTTGAGACAAACTTAACAATCCTTGTGATCTATCACGGAATATTTCTATTCCTATCACATAAGATGCCTCATTCATATCTTTCATTTCAAAGTTGTTAGAGAGAAACTTCTTTACATTATGTAACATACCAATATCATTAGTAGCAAGAAGAATGTCATCAACATATAGAACCAATATTACAAACTTACTCCCACTGATCTTCATATATATACACCGGTCAACGGTGTTCTCTACAAAACCATATGAAGTTATGATATCATTAAATTTTAGATACCATTGACGGGAAGCTTGTTTTAGTCCATATATTGATTTCTTTAATTTACACACTAGATTTTCTTTTCCTGTTATGGTGAAACCTTCTGGTTGGTCCATATAAACTTCCTCTTCTAAGTCACCATTCAGAAAGGCAGTCTTTACATCCATTTGGTGAAGCTCTAAATCATAATGAGCCACCAAAGCCAAAACAATTCTCAAAGAGTCCTTCTTAGAAACAGGAGAGAAAGTCTCTTTGTAGTCAATGCCTTCCTTTTGAGTGAAACCTTTGGCGACTAATCTAGCTTTATACCTTTCAATATTGCCTTTTGAGTCATGTTTAGTCTTAAAGACCCATTTACAACCGACTCTTTTTGAACCCTTAGGCAATTCAACTAGATCCCATACTTTATTGTCATCCATTGATTTCAACTCTTCTTTCATAGCATTCAACCAATTCTCTGAATTATTACTTTCCATGGCTTGTTTGAAAGAGACTGGATCCTCATCAATGCTTAAGTCACATTCATGTTCAACAGAGTAAACCACATAATCATTCGAAATAGCAGGTCTTTTCTCCCTTACAGACCTTCTTAATGCTGCTTCTTGTGGTTCCTCTATCAATTGCTCATTTATGACTTGCTCATTGTCAACTGGCTCAACATTTATATGTTCATTTTGTGGGATTGGAACATTAATTTGTTGTCTCTGCTTGTTGTGTGACTGTGATACAACAAGAGGGATAACAACTTCAGAAGAAACACTATCAGTATGCTCTTGAATGTCCACTATTCGTGATTCCTCACTCCCACTAAATTGACCATTTTCAATGAACCGAGCACTCCCAGACTCAACTATTCTTGTACTATGGTTAGGGCAATAAAATCTATATCCCTTTGACTTTTCAGGATAACCGATAAAGTAACCACTAATGGTTCTTGCATCAAGTTTCTTTTCATGTGGATTGTATAACCTTACTTCTGCTGGACAACCCCAAACATGAAGATGTCTTAAACTGGGTTTCCTTCCGGTCCATAGTTCATAAGGAGTTTTAGAAACTGCTTTGCTAGGAACCCTGTTAACCAGATATACAGCAGTCTTTAATGAATACATCCACAAAGATAAAGGGATATTACTATGACTTAACATACTCCTAACCATATCCATAAGAGTACGATTCCGCCTTTCTGCTACACCATTTTGTTGTGGTGTACCGGGCATTGTATACTGTGCACATATACCCCGACTTTCAAGATACTTTGCAAATGGACCTGGACATTGTCCACTCTCATCAGTTTTACCATAATATTCACCACCTCTATCAGATCTCACCACTTTTACTTTTCTATCTAATTGCCTTTCCACCTCATTTATGAACACCTCAAGGGCATTCACTGATTGAGATTTTTCATGCAATAGATATATATAACAATAACGTGAGAAATCATCAATAAAGGAGATAAAATATTTTTCACCATTCCAAGATTTAGTGTCAAAAGGACCACAAATATCAGTGTGTATTAACTCAAGAAGTTGACTGCTTCTTGTGGCGGGATTCTTTGATATGTGTTTTGTTTGTTTACCCTTAATACAATCAATACATACATCCCAGTCATCAAAATCCAATTGAGGTAAAATTTCATTTTTTACTAACCTCAACATCCTTTCTTTGGATATGTGACCCAATCTTTTATGCCATAAGAAAGCAGAACATTCCTTTCCTGCACTAGAATTTCTATCAACAACATGTTCAATATTAAACAGCGATTCAGAAAAATTAACATCAAGATTTAAACGGTATAAACCATCCAATAATGTACCAGAACCATAATAGTACGAAAGTTTATACAAATGAAAAATACCATTTTCAATCCTAAAGTTAAAACCTAAACAATCCAACTTTGCAACAGAAATCAAATTCCTAGCACAACCAGGAACATAGAGACACTTTTCAAGATTCAGACAATAACCAGTGTCTAGAATCAATCTGTAAGTCCCAATTCCTTCTATTCGTGCCTTCATTCTGTTCCCCATATATAAATACTTTTCAGTTCCTTTTATGGGCTGGATTGAAAGGAATCCCTGCATAATATTAGAAACATGAGTAGTAGCTCCAGAATCCAACCACCAGGTATTATTAGGCACTTCAACTATATTTGCTTCAAAACTTACAGAAACATAAAAAGTACCTTTCTTTTCGAACCAAGATTTTCTTTTCGGACAATCTTTCTTGAAGTGACCTACTTTCTTGCAAAAGAAACATTTCTGGTCCTTCTGGATACCGCCCTTATTCACTTTCATTGGGGCTTTGTCCTTCTTGTTCTTCTTTCCTGATTTACCTTTACTGAAGCTAGCACCTTCATGAGTTGTGAGATGGATAGAATGATCTCTCATTTTCTTTAATCTCCCTTCCTCTTGTACCAACATGGCTTTGATTTCTTGGAAGTTCCACTTATCCTTAATAGTGTTATAATTCACTTGGAACTGGCCAAATTCAGGAGGAAGAGAGTTCATGATGAACTGTACTAGAAAAGACTCATTCACCTCCATTCCCATTGACTTCAATCTTGCTGCTATATTAGCCATTCCAGTTACATGTTCATGTATGGGCTGTGACCAGTCAAACTTTTTGGTAGTCAGCTCACTCATAAGAGTTCCCACAATAGACTTGTCAGTTATGTCTGATTGTGAATACTCCTTGATCATTTTCATGAATTCCTTTGCGTTTTCTGTTTTGGGCATGGAAGGCTTTACGTTCTCTGCCATAGACATGCGCATCAAGTTTAATGACAACCTGTTAGACCTATGCCAAGTCTCATAAAGAGACTTTTCATCACTTGTACTGGTCTCTGTAATGGCTGCGGGCATTTCATCCATCATAATAGCCATATCCAAGTCTAGAACACCCAGTTGAAACTGGATTTGTTCTGACCAATCGGCATAATTGAGCCCATTAAACTTGACGACATTGTTGCTCAAACCTGCTAAATTCATGTAAGCTGGAAATAATACAGAAGCTCATACATTAATGCTTTGATAAAATTAATGGATTCAAACAAATTACTACACTAGTCATACATTCAAGTTCACCTTTGGGTGACACTTAAACTGATAGGTAGTCAATAAAGTCATTCATTTAAGTTCACCTTTGGGTGATTCTTAAACTGACAAATTCCATATATATACTTTAATAAACAATCAATCATACTTGAGACTATATGTATGCTATCTTTGGATATACAAACATATACTAAGTACATGAAATGTTTCACTTTAATGTCATCAATTATAAACCATGGCTCACCTTTGGGTAATCCATATACACTTTAATATCAATGACTAATTACTCTCCAAAATTCAACTTAATTGAATTTTCCTTCTTCCAAAATTAATAAACAATTACATATAATTCATAAAACAAAATTATATCATACATATCAGTATATACTTTTCAAATTAAAAGTATTTGAAACTTTAAACTTTTAATTCACAATTAATTTGCATTCAATGCATAACAATGTTAAATTATACATGAGCACAAGAACACTGCCGCAACAATAAAGTTGCTTCCAAAATGGAAAATAGAATTCCATATTTGAATTTCCATATTAGAATTTCCATTCAATACAGTAACAATTACTTGTTTACAATATAATAATAATATAAATTGTAAAAAGTAAATTGCATTATTGTGAAACATGTGCACGTTACAGTCATGCAACAATAAAGTTGCTTTTATACTTTAACAACCAAATTAAAACATTTATATGCACGGTCAGGGGTTAAATTCAAGACATTGAATTTTCTTTCATGCAGCATTTAACTTGGTTACTTTGCACGGCTTTCAATTTTGAAACTTTAATTGTGCACATATAAAAAAAAATTTAATGCGATAATCAAATAATAATGAAAAGCTTCCTGGATGAAATTCACGTGTTACAGTGAATTGAAACAACCATGCAGAATTTAATTTGCCATATTCACATTACACTGGACGTGTAACAGTAAAAACAACAATCAAGGATAAAAAATTTGCGGCTTCCATAATAAACGAAATTCACGTTCCAGAGAATCGATTTTCTTTCATGCCAATAAAATAATTAAACATCTGAAAATTTAAAATCCCTAAATTTCATAATTCAAAATTAGGGGTTTCAAAATTGAGAAAATTACCATTCATGGAGAATCATAAAATTCAGAACCGTGCTCTGATACCACTTGTAAGCAAATCTTTAATTTTCAATTAAATGAAAACAACACACACAGGATCTTGAATTTTCATGATACTCACTATTTTCTCATACACAGTAAAGAAGAACTAACCTGGATCCATTGTGCACTTCTTCCTGTCTTTTTCCTATCAAATGTTCTCTCTCCTCTTACTCCTCCTTAATGCCTTCTAGATGATATAGAAGTTGTAGGATGGTTTTCTCTGTCAGTTTCTATTCTTTCCTGAGAACGTTACCTTCTCTATATCTCTTCAGAAACTTAATGTATCCACAGAAGTAAAACTTTTTCCTCTTTTATGATATTTTAATTAACTTTAATAAAATACCAAAATGCCCTTTTGGAGTGAGAAGAGAGGGATTAACTTTAATAACTCTAAAAGAATCCCAATAACTTTAATACCTTATATTCTAATAATCATCACATTAGAATCCTTACATCAAAGTTATACTTTAAATTACATGAACCAATGTAAATTATTAATATAATTTAACATAGGATGCATATTTTTTTTTATTCCCGCTGCTCGTGAATTCGCACAATACATTCAATTGTTTCACACTTTTACTTTGAAGTTATATTCCAGCTGCACGGTGTTTTCAAGCTGCATTTGTGCATTTAATGTTTTAGCTTAAGTGTTCCATTTGAATAGCATATCATGTGTCTTTTTATTATTTCCAGCATTCTAATTAGTGCACACATCTTGCTTTAGAACGGTTCGATTTATTGTTTTCATTCACTATAATGCTTTTAATTATGTTTGGTTGTATTTAATTTCCAGTTTTAATTTAGTTCATTTCCAAGCACAAAATCACTTTCAAAACCCCCCCACTATGTGTTTGACCTAAGACTCAAACAACATTTGGTCTTTGAGACACGACCTAGGAGTCACTTCCTAGCACTATACTGCATTTTTAATGCACATCAAATTTGATGGGCCGCGACAGTCAAATCACAACCCCAACAACAATGCTCTCTCCAAACCCCAAACTTAGATGGAAAACTAGTGAGAAAGTGAGTGGAAGAGAGATTTTGTAAAGGGGAAAGAAGGGAAAGATGTAGAGAACTCTTAGAAAAGTGTTTAGAAGTGTGTGAGAAGAAAGAAATCTGAAAATGAACCCAAAATCACACCCTAGGGTATAAAAATACCCTAATGGGCTCGGGCCGCGACAGTCGCATCAAATTTTGGCGTCGTTGTCGGGGATCAACGGTTTGGTTTTAGGTCATTTGTTGTGTTAGTGTGTTGTGTGTGTGTTAGTATTTGTTTTGTCTTGTATGTTTGAGTATGTGTGTTTTGTTTGCTTAGGTTGTTTTGTGTGTTTGAAATTTTTGTGCTATCGTTTCATGGTTGTAGGGTGTTGTGACTTAGTGCATGACTAGGGGCAATCCTAGACCCATACCACCTTTTGATCCTGAGATTGATAGGTGATGACAAATTTATGAACACCAAAATACGGCGCCACAAACTTGTTGAACAATCGGCAAGTGTGACCGAATCGTTTCAAGTAATAAACTCGGTAAGACCAAGTATCGTTCTCCCAAAGGACTCACGGCCTAGTTTAGTTATGTGATTCGTTGATTAGCTAAGACTTAAGAACGAAATAATTGGATTTTACTATGCAAAAGACGAAAATAAACATGTATGCATGAGTGTGATCAATGGCTAAAGCAAAATACAAACACTTTCAATGGAATATATGGGTGAGTATGTTGTTGGGGTTATCAATTTCATCTTATCCACTCTCATATACTTTAGGAATTCAACATTCAATTCATCATTGTTAATGCCACTCTCTAAATTACCTTTCAAGAAGGCTTCTCCCTAATTACGAGTTCATACGATTCCTAACATTCCTAATAATTAGTTTTTTTAGCACAGGAGCTTAAGGCAACCAATACACTATTGGGAGAAATTCCCCGGATCTAGACTTCCCCGTACGTTCCCGTATCGACAAAATCAATAATCATGCATTGAATGAGTTAAACAAAGCAAGCATTGAGCAAAGAGGAAAAACCCTAACTAATGATGAAAGAAAGCATAGGTCTTAAATATAAGATGTAAACACAAATTCCATATATGAGAGCTTCAAAAGATTACATTGATTCCCCAACGAACATACAAGGTTTAGTTCACCATATTCATGGTGAACCTAGATGAACAATAATGAAAGAATGAAAGATAAAACCCTAGAAAGGTGAAGAGGTAGTCTGAGCATCCAAGATCCTCCTTCAAAGGGGTGGAAGAGAGAGTGTTTGCTTCGTTTCTGCCAAAGATACAAACCCTAGGACGTCCTAAAGCTTATATACTATTCTAAAATTACAAAAAATTTAGGCCCAAGCCCATAAGTGTTTCGCTCAGCGGTAAGTGAGTGAGTCGTTTTCTCCCCTCAGCGGCCATTTTGCCCCTCAACGGTGCCAACGTGAACTCCTGAGTGCCGCTCAGCGGCAGTTGCGGCTTCTCCTTCTGCACTTTTTGATGTCTTTTCTAATTCCATCTCTCTCCTTCTTCACTTCTTTCATCAAATTCACCTTAAAACCTGCACAAAAACACTGAAATCAAGCATAAACCTGTCCAACTCTCTTATTTCTGAAAATATGAACAAAAGCATGATTTCAAGCTAGTTTCCAAGTGTTAAAGGTTGCTTTTAGTATCAATTTTAATCATGAAAATAACAGTTTTTCAACTGTTATCAATAGGACTTTTGATAGGTTAGCGAGGCACTCTAGAAATTTATCTTTAGAGTCTATTTTTGAGTCAGTTCCATTAGATACTGTGCATCCTACTACTGATTCTGAATCTACTACTCAATACTTTATGCATATTGCATCTACTGCATCTGTTGCATCTGCATCTGATTCTGATTCTGTTATTTTTCACACTGAGAACAATATGGCACAACCTCCGCCTCTCGAGAGGACTTGTTGGGAGATGGCTGCACCTGATTTCACTTATGAAAGCTTGTGCATCCAATATCCTGATGAGGACGTACCATTTGTTCTCAAGACGGGACTAATCCATTTGTTGCCCAAGTTTCATGGCCTTGTAGGTGAGTGTTCTTAAAAGCATCTGAAAGATTTCCACTATGTGTGTTCATCAATGAGGCCTCAAGATGTTCCTGAAGATCACATCTTCTTAAGGACATTTCCTTATTCACTAGAAGGTACAACAAGGGAGTGGTTATACTGCTTAGCGCCTAGATCCATCACCAGCTGGGATGATATGAAGAGGTTGTTCTTAGCGAAGTTTTTCCCAGCATCCCGAACCACAGCTATCAGAAAAGACATAACGGGGATTAGGCAGCTTGGTGGAGAGAGCTTATATGAGTACTGGGAGAGATTCAAGAAGCTTTGTGAAAGCTGTCCTCACCATCAGATACCAGAGCAACTCCTTCTCCAGTATTTCTATGAAGGTCTCAACAACATGGATAGGAGTATGATTGATGCTTCCGGTGGTGGAGCACTAGGAGATACGACGCCTACTGAAGCCAGGCACTTGATTGAAAAGATGGCTTCCAACTACCAACAGTTTAGCACCAGAAGTGACACCATTGTGGTGAGGGGAGTACATGATATTGCTACCCAGTCTTCACCATCTGCTGATAGGAAATTGGAAAGCAAGCTTGATTCTCTTGCAAATTTGGTGGCATAGATGGCTTCAAATCAGAGACCAGCATCTCCATTTGTATATGTTGCACGACTGTGTGGTATATGTCTTTCCAGTGATCACCATACAAATGACTGCCCTGCTTTGCAGCAACCTATTGGCCATGATGCACCTCCAGCCCATGCTGCAAACATACAAACCAACAGGCAACCACAACAGCAAAAATTATGACTTGTCTAGCAACAGATATAACCCAGGGTGGAAGAATCACCCAAATTTTAGATGGTCCAATAATTCACAACAACAACAACAGCCACCGTAGCAACCACCATTTTTCCAGAATGCTGTAGGTAATAAACCATATGTACCTCCACATATTCAAAGATATCAAAGGCAACAGCAGCAAGAGATTCCTGCCCAGTCAGCTCCCCAACCTCCCATTTCTTCTTCTAAGCTTTCATTAGAGGAGATGTTGAGACAGATGACTGCTTAGAATATGTAGTTTCAGTAGGAAACCAGAGCTCAGAATATGCAGTTTCAACAGTTTCAGCAAGAAATTAGAGCTTCTATTCAAAATCTTACTAATTAGATAGGTCAGATGGCAACACAGCTCAATCAGGCATAGTCACAAAATTCTGATAAGTTACCATCCCAGACTGTGCAAAATTCGAGGAATGTGAGTACTATTACCCTCAGATCGGGGAAGCAGATTGTTGTGCCCGGGGAGCCAACTCCTACACCTGCTACTTTTCTCAGAGAAGAGGACTAGGCTGGTCCAAGCAGGACATTTGAAGCAGGTGGACCTTCTTCCTCTTCCGGTGGTTGTACTTCTTCTCCAGGTGGACCTTCTTCTTCTTCCACCACTACCACCAGTGATTCTCCTACATTACCTCAGCCACCTATCCCTCTTCCCTTTCCTCCAAAGGCAATGCCTAGCAAAAAGATGGAAGAAGTGGACAAGGAAATATTGGAAACCTTCAAGAAGGTAGAGGTAAACATACCTCTACTTGATGCAATCAAACAGATTCTGAAGTATGAAAAATTCTTGAAGGAACTGTGCACACATAAGAGGAAAATGAAAGGCGATAAAAGGATCAACATGGGTAGGAATGTATGCGCACTTATTGGTAAGTCAGTCCCGCACATTCCTGAAAAGTGCAAGGACCTAGGTATGTTTTGCATCCCTTGTATGATTGGAAATAGTAAATTTGAAAATGCCATGCTTGATTTGGGTGCTTCTATTAATGTCATGCCTTCATCTATATATAAATCTTTGTCTCTAGGTCCTTGGCAACCCATGGGTGTGGTCATTCAGTTGGCCAACAGGAGTGTTACCCACCCAACAGGTTGCATAGATGATGTCTTGGTTAGGGTTGGTGAACTGATTTTTCTTGCCGACTTTTATGTTTTGGAAATGGAGGAGGGATTCTCTCATGGATCCGCTCCCATCATCTTAGGCAGGCCTTTTTTGAAAACTGCCCGAACCAAGATTGATGTGTATGCTAGAATTTTGTCCATGGAATTTGTTGATATTGTGGTTCACTTTAATATTCTTGACGCAATGAAGTTCCCACCTGAGAACCATTCTGTTTTTAAGATTGACATGTTGGATGACATTATTGATAAATATGTTGTTGATGAGTTTGATTCTTTGCATAAGAAAGAGCATTCTTTTCTATCCTCTCTACACACATGCATTGAATCTGAATTTAGGAATGATGTTGATGTTGATGAGGATTTTGATATCCATGATGCTGATGATGTTCTTGATATTGATGATATTGATGATGTAGTTGTCATGGATATTGATTTGGAGTCTGATGAGATGGGTGTTCTGCCCTGACACGTAAATTCTCTAGAGTCAGAATGCACTAACCACTTTGCAGGGAGTACAAATGAATCTGACTTGCAAACACCTACTCTTGAGTTGAAACAGCTTCCAAATAACCTCAAGTATGTTTACTTGGAGGATGATGAGAAGAAACCTGTGATCATTTCCACCTCCCTTGATGCTATTCAAGAGGAGAAGTTGTTGAGTCTGCTGAGAAAGCACAAGAGGGCCATTGGTTGGACATTAGCTGACATACCTGGCATCAGTCTGTCTACTTGTATGCACAAAATTCTTTTAGAAGAGGGAGCAAAGCCGGTTAGGCAGCCACGATAAAGGCAAAACCCCGTGATTATGGATGTCATCAAGAAGGAGGTGACTAAGCTTCTGCAAGCTGGGATCATCTACCCCATATCAGATAGTTAATGGGTGAGCCCGATCCATGTTGTGCCCAAGAAGACTGGCCTCACTGTCATAAAGAATGCAAAGGATGAGTTGATTCCTACTAGAGTGCAGAACAGCTGGAGAGTCTGCATTGATTACAGGAGGCTCAATCAGGCAACCAGGAAAGATCACTTCCCCATTCCATTCATTGATCAGATGCTGGAGCGCCTGGCACGTAAATCTCATTATTGCTTTCTTGATGGGTTTTCTGGCTATTTTCAAATCAATATTGCTCGTGAGGACCAAGAGAAAACCACGTTCACCTGCCCCTTTGGCACTTTTGCCTATAGGAGGATGCCATTTGGCCTATGCATTAGGGGCTGTCTTGACGCAAAAGATTGATAAGTTGCCTCGAGTGATATACTCCGCTTAAGCTTCTTTGTTACTTCTTCTAACTGTTGAATGATGATCTCATTTTTGCGCAAATAAGACGTCTTGAGTTTGCATTTGTAACATTTCCATTTGTTGACTGGGAACTCCTGTTTCGCTGTATAAATCATTATCACTAGCAGCTATATTCTCTATTAATTCTATTGCTTCCTCCGGAGTCTTACATTTAATATTACCTCTAGGTGAGGCATCTAACATCAACTTGGTTTGTGAACCAAGACCTCCAACGAAAAGTAGAACTACTGTTGCTTCATCAAAACCATGCATGAGAATCTTTCTGAATAAGCTTTTGTACCTGTCCCATGCTTGACCTAATGTCTCCTCCATGCCTTGTCTGAAAAAAGAGATCTCTTGCTTCCCTTTCTTGACTTCAGATTTTGGGAAGTACTTATTCAAAAACTTTGCAACCACAACTTCCCATTCTGTAAAACTACCTTTTGGAAAAGAATTTAACCACAACTTAGCATTGCCTCCCAATGAGAAAGGAAACAAGCTAAGCTTGATTGCTTCATCTGGCACTCCATTTATCTTCACGGTGTTACAGATTTCATTGAAGGTGGTGATATGTTCATACGGGCTTTCATGTGATAGCCCATTAAATTGATTGCTTTTCACCAATTGTATCAATGCCGGTTTCACCTCCATGTTTGCAGCATTGACCCTCGGCCTTGCTATACTGTTAAAATGTTGAGGGCCAACCAAAGTGGTGTGATCTGCAAGAGTCCATCTACCATTATTCTCCTCTGCCATATTTTCAGTGCTATGGTAAGACCTTGGTGGTGAAGGTTGTAAGAGTGTCTCAGGAGAAGGGAATAGTTCTCTTGAAGTTCGAATTCTCCTCCTCCTTCTACTTTCGTCCAGGCCTTCAAGAAGAGGTTCCTAAATCTTTTTGCTTCTAGTCCGAATATTACCCTGCATACACAAGGAAACAAAACCCTAGAAAAATTTTGTTAGCACAAAAAGATAGAAAAGAGAAGAAATAATCAAAAGATATAATTGAAAAGATAAGAAGATAGAAAATAAAAACAGAAAATAAAATAAAAACAGAAAATAAAAACAGAAAAATAAAAACAGAAAAGACAAAATAGAAAATAAAAACAGAAAAACAAAATTCACAACAAGTCAAACATAATAAAAAATCACACAAATAGACTAGTTAAACCACGAGTCCCCGACAACGGCGCCAAAAACTTGATGAACAAATCTTCAATCCCCGAAAACGGAGTCAAAAACTTGTTAACCCTCGGCAAGTGTAACCGAATCGTATCAAGTAATAAACCTGGTAAGACCAAGTTTCGTTCTCCCAACGGACTCATGGCCTAGACAGTTGTGTGATTTTGTTGATTAATTAAGACTTGTGAACAAATTGTTGTAAGTTTCAAATGCAAAAGACTGAAAAGTAAATATGTATGCATGTGATGATCAATGGGCAAGAAGAAACAAAACACGTGAATTGAAATATACGGATGAATATGTTGTTGGGGTTTATCAATTTCATCCTATCCACTCTCTTGTATTTAGGAATTCATAATTCTTTTCATTAATGTTAATGTCACTTTCTAAATTACTTTAAACCCGATGTCTCGGTGAAGAAAGCCTATCCTTAATTATGAGTTCATAAAATTCCTCGCATCCCTAATAATTAATTATGAAGCACAGATGCTTAAAGACAACCAACCATCATACTCCTATGTCTAGGTTTGTAATATACTGTTGGGAGAGATTCCCTAGATCTAGATTTCCCCATATGTGTCCATATCAACAAAACCAATAATCATGACATCGAATGAGTTAAATAATGCATGCTTTGAGCAAAGAGGAAAAACCCTAAATATTAATGAAAGAAAGCATGTATCATAAAAATGCTCTTGAAGAACAAATTCCATACAAGAGAGTTTCTAAGGATTTACATTGATTCCCCAACAACAAAATAAGTTTAGTTCACCATATTCATGGTGAAACTAGATGAAATACAATGGAAAAGTGAAGGATAGAACCCTAGAAAGTTGAGAAAGGAGCCTTAGCATCCAAAATCCTCCTCCAAGGGATGAAAGAATGAGTTTTTGCTTCGTCCCAGCCAAAGATACAAACCCTAGGACGTCCTAAAGCTTATATACTATTCTAAAAAATACAGAAAATTAGGCCGAAGCCCATAAAAGTGCCGCTCAATGGCATTTCTCACCTCAGTCGTGCCAACGGGTCTTGGAAAGTGCTGCTCACTGGTAATTGGCGTTGAGCGGTACTTGCAGTTTCTCTTCTTTTGCACTTTTCGTGTCCTTTTCTGATTCCATCTCTATCCCACTTCACTTCTTTCATCAATTTCATCTCAAAACCTGCAAAAACAAGGCAATCAAGCATAAAACCTGTCCAAGTCTCTTATTTCCAACAATTCAACAAAATAATGAGTTCAAGCTAATTTCTAAGTCATAAAAGTTGTAATTGACGTCAATTTTAAGTATAAAAGTAATAGTTTTTCAACTGTTATCATAGTGCTATCTCGTACGCTACCGGTCCAATCCTCCTAAGAATCTCGTAAGGATCGAGAAACTTCGATGACAACTTCCTTGTCTTGATAGCTCTACCCAGTCCTATCATCGGTGTCACACGTAGGAACACATGATCTCCTTCATTAAACTCTAGCGGCTTCCTTCGCTGATCGGCGTATGACTTATGCCTGCTCTGAGTTGCTCTCATCCTCTCTTGAATTAGCTTCACCATCCTGAAACCAACACAAAGGAGTCTGACATCTCCGTCCATACAACACTTCAAACGACATCATCCCAATGCTAGAATGATAACTATTGTTGTAGGTAAACTCCACCAATGGTAAGATCTCACTCCAACTTCCAAGATGATCTAATACACAAGCCCACAACAAGTCTTCCAATGACTGAATGGTCCTTTCGGTCTGCCCATCTGTTTGAGGGTGATATGTTGAACTCATCCTTAATCTCAAACCCAACGCCTCTTTCAACTTCTTCCAGAACCTCGAGGTAAACCTTGGATCCCGATCCAAGACAATGCTATCAGGTACACCATGCATCCTTACAATCTCACGAATATATAACTCTGCCAACTTTTTCATCGACATCTTTTGATTGTTGCCAAGAAGTGAGCATTCTTCGTCAATCGATCAACTATGACCCAAATGGAATCGTGACCCTTCAATGACTCGGTAAATGAGTCACAAAGTCCATCGAGATGTTGTCCCATTTCCATTGAGGAATGTCCAACTACTGTAACAATCCTCCCGGCCTCTAGTGTTCCACCTTTGCCTTCTGACATACCGAACAAGAAGCTACAAACTCAGCCACGTCCTTCTTCATCCCATTCCACCAAAAAGATTCTTTCAAGTCTTTATACATCTTGGTCATCCCTGGATGTATACTAAGGCTACTCTTATGGCCTTCCTCTAGTATTAGGCCCCTCAACTCTACATTACTCGGAACACAAACTCTTTCCTGAAAACGAAGAATATTGTCACTGCCCAAAAAAAAGTCCTTGGCCTACTCAGACCCCAACGTGGTAACAATACGCTGCAGCTCAAGATCAGCTTCCTGTTCTACCTTCACTTGCTCTAAAAAGTCATTTGTAACACCCCGATTTAGGCGTTACAATTTATTTTCCACAAAATACATATGTTATTTTTCTTTAACAAATTTCAACACTCATAAAATATTACGTTCTTTATTACAACGCAAGTTTTCTGAAAATAAAATCCCACACAGTTCATAAACTTCTGAAATTTAAAATTTCCCACTTTAGCACTGCCTCCACCTTCGTCGGATCTACAGAAATTCCTTTGGCAGAAATCACGTGGCCAAGAAACTGTATTTCCTCCAACCAAAACTCACACTTAGATAATTTCCCAAACAATTGATGCTTCCTAAGAGTTTCCAACACAATCCTCAAATGTTCTGCATGTTCTTCATGATCCCTTGAATATATAAGAATGTCGTCTATGAACACAACAACAAATTTATCTAGCCACGGTCGAAATATTCGATTCATGTAATCCATGAATATAGCAGGAGCATTGGTCACTCCAAACGGCATCACCACATACTCGTAGTGACCATAACGTGACCTGAAAGCCGTCTTCTGACTATCCTCTGGTTTGACCAAGATCTGGTGGTAACCCGACCTCAGGTCAATTTTTGAAAACACACCAGCTCCTCACAGCTGATCCAACAAGTCAATGTATAACTACCATTACCAAATTTTAACACATTCATACTCATATTCATGATCATAATCAAGAAAGGATTAGCTCCCCTACCTCTTCTCCTTGCAAGAAATTCTTCACTCTTGATGTTCCTAGACCACACCTTTGCTTGATTTCACTCTCAAATTCAAATTCAAAGCAAATTCTAACTTAAATCCCTCTTCTCCCTTCCTTCTCTCTTTAGGTCTTAATAAGTTTTTATAAAGAAAAATGAAGCCTCCCCGTATGCTGCTTGCAATAAAACAATGCAAAGAAAAAAAACAACAATTGAAAGGGATGGGTCCCCTTTACCAAAACATGCACCCATGTTTTACGGGAAAACAAAACATCAACTCCATGCTTTTCTTATTTTCCATATTAGTATAATTTTTTTTTTATTTATAATTATGTCCCTCCATTTTAACCAAAGATGACCAGCACAAATTACAGCAAATTCAAATAATTAATACCAGAAAAACCAAGCTAAACAAATGGTAAAAAAATACAAACAATAATCTTTATCTTACATATGAATGCACACCATAATTAATTATTCAAAACCACAACATTCATAAAATTATTTTGATTTTTCTATGGGTCTTACATTCACCCCAACTCGAAAAATTTTCGTCCTCGAAAATTAAGATGTTACCCAAACAAATGAGGGTATTCTTTTATCACATAATCCTCTAGCTCCCATGTCATCTCTTGGGTTTCCTCGTTCCAAAGCACCTTCACCGTACGAATTTCCTTTCCCCGTAACTTCTTTGTTTGAACTTCTAACACTCTTACTGGTTTCGCTTCGATAGTAAGATCTTCGCGCACTTGAATGTCATCTGTTTCCAAAACATGAGTCGGATCAGAGACATACTTCCTCAGCTGCGACACGTGGAACACATTATGCAAGTTCGCCAACTGTGGTGGTAACGCTACCTCATATGCTACTGGTCCAATCCTACTAAGAATATCGTAAGGACCGAGAAACTTTGGTGACAACTTCCTTGATTTAATAGCTCTACCTATGCCGGTAATCGGTGTCACACGTAGAAACACATGATCTCCTTCGTTGAACTCAAGAGGTCTCCTTCTCTTGTCTGCATAAGATTTTTGTCGACTTTGTGTTGCACGCATCCGGTCTTGTATCAACTTGACTTTTTCTGGCCTTTGTTGCAACAACTCGGGACCTACTGAAACTGTTTCTCCATCCTGAAACCAGCACAAAGGTGTCCTACACCTTCTCCCATACAATGCTTCATACGGTGCCATTCCAATGCTCGCATGAAAGCTGTTGTTGTATGTGAACTCCACCAAAGGCAATACCTCACTCCAACCTCCCAAGTGATCCAACACACACGTTCTCAGCAGATCTTCCAATGATTGAATTGTCCTTTTAGTTTGTCCATCTGTTTGAGGATGATATGCTGAACTCATCCTTAACTTCGAACCCAAAGCCTCTTGCAATTGTTGCCAGAACCTTGACGTAAACCTTGGATCCCGATCTGAAACAATGCTATTTGGTACACCATGCAATCTCACTATTTCTTGAATATACAACTCTGCCAACTTCTGCATTGACATCCTCAGGTTGATTGGCAAAAAGTGAGCAGTTTTCGTCAATCGATCAACTATCACCCAAATGGAATCATGACCCTTCAATGATCTTGGCAAGTGAGTTACAAAGTCCATCGAGATGCTGTCCCATTTCCATTGGGGAATATCCAACTGTTGTAACATTCCACCTGGCCTTTGATGTTCTATCTTAGCCTTCTGACATACCAAACAAGAAGATACAAACTTTGCCACATCCTTTTTCATCCCACTCCACAAGAAAGATTCTTTCAAATCTTTGTACATCTTAGTCATACCGGGATGTATGCTAAGATGACTGTTGTGTCCTTCTTCTAGAATCATCTTCTTCAACTCATCCTTTGCTGGAACGCAGACTCTATTTTTAAAACGAATAATACCATCTAATCCCAAATTGAAGTCTTTAGCTTGATCCGTTCCCAACAACTCCACTGTATCTTGTAGACATGTGTCTTCCTTTTGTCCCACTTTGATCTTTTCCAAGAAATCATTTGTGATCTTTAAATGACAACACCAAAGGTGATCTTGGCTCAGCTGCAATCCCAAGTTCATATCTCTGAACTTCTCTATTAATTCCAACTCCTTCACCATCAAAGCTGACATATGTATTCGCTTCCTACTCAAAGCATCGGCTACAACATTTGCCTTCCCTGGATGGTACTGTAACTCAAAATCAAAATCCTTCAAGTACTCCATCCACCTTCTCTGCCTCATGTTCAACTCCTTTTGATCGAAGAGATACTTCAAACTCTTGTGATCACTAAAGATTTGAAAACGTGATCCGTAAAGATAGTGCCTCCAAGTCCTCAGAGCAAAAACCACAGCCGCTAATTCGATGTCGTGCGTTGGATAGTTCCTTTCATGCACCTTCAACTGTCTCGATGCATAAGCTACTGGTCGCTTCTCCTGCATCAATACACAACCGAGCCCATGGTATGAAGCATCACAAAACACTTCAAAAGCTTTAGAAGTATCAGGAACTGCTAATACTGGAGCACTTGTCAACCGTTTCTTCATCTCTTCAAAACTTGTTTCACACTTGTCGGTCCATAAGAAAGGTTGTTCTTTACGAGTCAATTGCGTCAAATGACCCACTATCTTGGAGAAACCTTCGACGAACTTCCTGTAGTAACCAACTAGGCCCACAAAACTTCTTACTTCTGAAACCGTCTTTGGACGTTCCCACTTGAGCATTGCCTCCACCTTCGTCGTATCTACAGAAATTCCTTTGGCAGAAATCACGTGGCCAAGAAACTGTATTTCCTCCAACCAAAACTCACACTTAGATAATTTGCCAAACAATTGATGCTTCCTAAGAGTTTCCAACACAATCCTCAAATGTTCTGCATGTTCTTCATGATCCCTTGAATATATAAGAATATCGTCTATGAACACAACAACAAATTTATCTAGCCACGGTCGAAATATTCGATTCATGTAATCCATGAATATAGCAGGAGCATTGGTCACTCCAAACGGCATCACCACATACTCGTAGTGACCATAACGTGACCTGAAAGTCGTCTTCTGACTATCCTCTGGCTTGACCAAGATCTGATGGTAACCAGACCTCAAGTCAATCTTTGAAAACATACCAGCGCCTCGCAACTGATCCAACAAGTCATCAATTCTTGGTAGTGGGTACTTGTTCTTAATCGTCAACTTGTTCAGTTGTCGATAGTCGATGCACAACCTTGAACTACCATCTTTCTTCTTTACTAACAAGACTGGAGCTCCCCATGGTGACACACTCGGCCTGATAAACTTCTTCTCTAGTAGTTCCTCAATTTGTCTCTTCAGCTCTGCTAGCTCTGTCGGAGCCATCCTATACGGAGCCATAGACACTGGTTCGGCCCCTGGTACTAAGTCTATAGAGAACTCCACTTCCCTGCTTGGTGGCAACCCTGGTACTTCATCTGGAAAGACATCCTCGAACTCTTCCACTACTGGGATACCCGTCGTCTGAACCTCAAAACTCTTCTTCTCTTGAGCTACCAGCACAAAACACATGGCCCCATCACTAACATCCTTTAGAACTTCTTTGGTTGAGATCAGTTCTAAACCATCCGAGTTTGGAAAAATTAATCGTTGTCGTCCACAATCAAGAAGAACGTGATTGGCGGTCAACCAATCCATTCCCAGAATTACATCTAAGCCTTCGAGAGGTAAGGAGATCAAGTTCACTTTGAACTTGCATCCGTAGACTACAATCGGGCATCCAACACAGATTGAACTGGTTGAAATTTGACCCGATGTTGGTGTCGAAACCACCAATTCATACCTTAGATTACTCATCGGTATACTGAAGTCTTTCAAACAAGTAGAAGAAACAAAGGAGTGCGTAGCTCCGGAATCAAACAATACATGCACACATTTACCAAACAAAAGGCATGTGTCAAGGATGAGATTACCTGGCTTTGCAGCCTCTTTACCGGTCAAAGCAAAAACTCTTCCAGCTATCTTGGGCTTCACGCCTGAAGAACTTGGTTGTTGTGGTGCATATGCTATCCTCTTCTCAGGACAAACATGAGCGAAATATCCTGGCTTGTTACACACAAAGCACCTCTTCTCTTCAACCTTCACTCCAGAGAGCTTAGGACAATCCTTCTTGTAGTGCGCACCACCGCATTCAAAACATTTCACGGCTGTTCGTACAAGAGGTTGGGGTCGCTGATATGGCTTCTTCCATGGCTTTCCTCTAATAAACTTGTCCTTCTAAGTCTTGTCAACTCTGTTTCGGTTTATTTCCAATAACTCCACCTTTTTTGTCTTCTCAACTAAGGCTGGAAACTTCTTGATTTCAAGAGGTACAATCATTCTCCTCAGGTCATACCTCAGACCCAGCTCAAATCTTTGACACTTCCACCCTTCCGTCATGTGCTGACTATAAAAACGGATAAGATACTCAAACTTGTCGATGTACTCTTGCACTGACATCCCACTTTGACGCAAGGCCAAGAACTCTTGCTCCCTTTCGATCTTGGCGCTAGTCGGGAAGTACTTTTCCAAAAACTTGTCCTTGAAACTGTTCCAAGTAATAGCCTCTTCATCAGTTTCCATCAGTCATTTCATACCATCCCACCAGTACTCTTCTTCCTCTTTCAGTATGAAGGTTGCGTAATCTAGTTTTTCCTCATCTGTGCACTTGATCACATGAAAGATCTTCTCAATGTCCTTGATCCAAGCATCTGCTTTATCTGGCGTAACCCTTCCATTGAACCTTGTTGGGTCGTGCCTCAAAAAGTCATTTAGCCTCGAATAAGTCCTCGGTTCCTGAGTGGTATGTTGCCTTTCCATTGCATTGATCATCCGATCAACAGCCCGATTAAAATCATCAATTGGGGGTGTTTGACCAACATTGTTAGATCGACGTGCCATGTTCTACCATATACGTCAAAAGAAATTAATTCAAACACAAGTCAAAACAATGCATATCTCTACCTTTCAAACCAACGCTCTCCAGAAGAGCTACAAAATCATCACAACAAATCACAGAGTCACACAATAGAAGTTAACGAGCTCACTTCCCAAAAGCCCCAAAAGATTTTCGAAAAACCATTGCTCTGATACCAAACAGTGTAACACCCCGATTTAGGCGTTACAATTTATTTTCCACAAAATACATATGTAATTTTTCTTTAACCAATTTCAACACTCATAAAATATTACGTTCTTTATTACAACGCAAGTTTTCTGAAAATAAAATCCCACACAGTTCATAAACTTCTGAAATTTAAAATTTCCCACAGTTCGGAAATTCAAAAACAGATTTATTTTAGAAATTCCCCATGTCTCCTTTTCCCCCACAGATCTCTCATCTTCTAAGCAAGTCCAGAACCATCTGCTAATTCATCTGAAATAGTTTTTGCTCCCGTATAATATCACACATTATACGATCATTGCATTCACATGCACAAACACAAACAGTAGGGTGAGCTAACTGAAACAAGCATACAATCCATTCACAATCCGTTAATAATACATCCACAGTATTCAATACAGTTAAGCACACTCACTCAATATATTATCACAATATCATTGCTCAACAATTTTACTATTCCACTTTTCAAAGTGTGACAACTTCACCTCATCCGACCTACTTACCAAAGTAGTACAAACCAAGTTATTCTCTCTACTTATCAAAGTAGCACCGCAAGACAATACTGTCTACTTACCAAAGCAGTACAATATAATTAATTCGCCTACTTACCAAAGTAGCATGAACCAAGTTCTTCTACCTACTTACCAAAGTAGCACAAAACAAGATCTTCTGCCTACTTATCGAAGTAGCACAAAACAAGATCTTCTGCCTACTTACCAAAGTAGCACAAACCAAGTTCTTCTACCTACTTACCAAAGTAACGCAGCAAGACAATACTGTCTACTTACCAAAGTAGCACAGTATAGTTAATCTGCCTACTTATCAAAGTAGCTCGATTTATATCATTCTTTTTATCTCTTCATTCATCATCTCATCCTGCCTACTTATCAAAGTAGCGCAAATCACCCTGCTTACTTACCAAAGTAACGCAGACCCAACATCTACTCGCCTACTTACCAAAGTAGCGCAAACCAACATCATTTACATTATTTCAACAAATTATTCATAATCAACCATAACCCATCCAAAACTAATCATACTCAACAAGCATAAGAGAACCGGTGAACTTTTCTCAATTCCCTTCTGTATACTTACCAATGTAGTACAAATTAACCAAATTACATTTTCCTAACATATTATTCATAACCAATCACATGCCATCTCAACCACTAATCCCAAACCAATCATGCTCAACAAGCACATAATAACCAATCAACATATCTCAGTTTCAATTCTGCCTACTTACCAAAGTAGCACAAATTAACCAAATTACCTTTTTCAACATATTATTTATCGACGATCTGAACCAATCAAACTAATCAACAACATGTTTAGATCATATGGTAAGCTTTTCAGTCCAATCCAATGGTTAATGAGGCGGAAATCATCAATTTTGTATAAATGATCCAAAAAAATAAATTAAACAATATTGAGATCCCTGAGAAGATACGAAATTAATATCTCTAAATCTGTAACTCCGATCTAATATCCGAACGGTCGAAGTATGCCACTATCTCTTAGGATCAACATACTAAAATTTCAGATTAATCTAACGGTTATCTAAGTAGATATGGAGATTTTACCGAGATAACTCAGAGACAGAAATTTAAGTGGTTCTCGGTTAAACTCAAAATGCGGAATGAATTCCTCTAAGCACAGCCATCGAATTCCAAATCTGAACGGTCAAGATCACGTAATATGTCTTATGAACTACATACTAAAGTTTGGGCTCAATCTAACGGTAAATGGAATATATATGAAATATTTACCATTATAACTTAAGAACAGAATTGCAGTGTTCATCAAATATTTCAAACTTTCGAAATTTCTTTCTCTAAACATAGACCTTCAATTCCAAATCCGATCGGTCAAATTGTAATAATGTATTCTAAGAATCATATATCCAATTTTCAAGTCCCATAAGTCAGAATCTATACTTTACCAAGGGAACTCAGTAATAGAACTGCAGGGGTAATTAATTCACTCAAACATGCAGGATATATATCTCTAAGTACAGACTACTAATTACAAATCCGAACGGTCAAAGTGTATTAATATGTCTTAGGGATCATATATCAAATTTTGAGGTTGATCTAACGGTCCAATAGGTCAGAATCAATATTATACCGAGACAACTCAGTAACAGAACTACAGGGGTAACTAATTTACTCAATCTTGCAGGATTTATTTCTCCAATTACAGACTTCTACTTTCAAATCCGAACGGTCAAAGTTTAGTAATAGATCTTAGGATTCACATACTAAAAGTTTAGCTAAATCCAACGGTGAAAACAATTAATAGAAATTTTTCACCACAGTAACTCGAAAATGAGAAATTATAATCTTGAAAACCAAATTTTACACAAGTCAATATATAACTACCATTACCAAATTTTAACACATTCATACTCATATTCATGATCAAAATCAAGAAAGGATTAGCTCCCCTAGCTCTTCTCCTTGCAAGAAATTCTTCACTCTTGATGGTCCTAGACTACACCTTTGCTTGATTTCACTCTCAAATTCAAATTCAAAGCAAATTCTAACTTAAATCCCTCTTCTCCCTTCCTTCTCTCTTTAGGTCTTAATAAGTTTTTATAAAGAAAAATGAAGCCTCCCGTATGCTGCTTGCAATAAAACAATGCAAAGAAAAAAAACAACAATTGAAAGGGATGGGTCCCCTTTACCAAAACATGCACCCATGTTTTACGGGAAAACAAAACATCAACTCCATGCTTTTCTTATTTTCCATATTAGTATAATTTTTTTTTTATTTATAATTATGTCCCTCCTTTTTAACCAAAGATGACCAGCACAAATTACAGCAAATTCAAATAATTAATACCAGAAAAACCAAGCTAAACAAATGGTAAAAAAATACAAACAATAATCTTTATCTTACATATGAATGCACACCATAATTAATTATTCAAAACCACAACATTCATAAAATTATTTTGATTTTTCTATGGGTCTTACATTCACCCCAACTCGAAAAATTTTCGTCCTCGAAAATTAAGATGTTACCCAAACAAATGAGGGTATTCTTTTATCACATAATCCTCTAGCTCCCATGTCATCTCTTGGGTTTCCTCGTTCCAAAGCACCTTCACCGTACGAATTTCCTTTCCCCATAACTTCTTTGTTTGAACTTCTAATACTCTTACTGGTTTCGCTTCGATAGTAAGATCTTCGCGAACTTGAATGTCATCTGTTTCCAAAACATGAGTCGGATCAGAGACATACTTCCTCAGCTGCGATACGTGGAACACATTATGCAAGTTCGCCAACTGTGGTGGTAACGCTACCTCATATGCTACTGGTCCAATCCTCCTAAGAATATCGTAAGGACCGAGAAACTTTGGTGACAACTTCCTTGATTTAATAGCTCTACCTATGCCGGTAATCGGTGTCACACGTAGAAACACATGATCTCCTTCTTTGAACTCAAGAGGTCTCCTTCTCTTGTCTGCATAAGATTTTTGTCGACTTTGTGTTGCACGCATCCGGTCTTGTATCAACTTGACTTTTTCTGGCCTTTGTTGCAACAACTCGGGACCTACTGAAACTGTTTCTCCATCCTGAAACCAGCACAAAGGTGTCCTGCACCTTCTCTCATACAATGCTTCATGCGGTGCCATTCCAATGCTCGCATGAAAGCTGTTGTTGTATGTGAACTCCACCAAAGGCAATACCTCACTCCAACCTCCCAAGTGATCCAACACACACGTTCTCAACAGATCTTCCAATGATTGAATTGTCCTTTCAGTTTGTCCATCTGTTTGAGGATGATATGCTGAACTCATCCTTAACTTCGAACCCAAAGCCTCTTGCAATTGTTGCCAGAACCTTGACGTAAACCTTGGAACCCGATCTGAAACAATGCTATTTGGTACACCATGCAATCTCACTATTTCGTGAATATACAACTCTGCCAACTTCTGCATTGACATCCTCAGGTTGATTGGCAAAAAGTGAGCACTTTTCGTCAATCGATCAACTATCACCCAAATGGAATCATGACCCTTCAATGATCTTGGTAAGTGAGTTACAAAGTCCATCGAGATGCTGTCCCATTTCCATTGGGGAATATCCAACTGTTGTAACATTCCACCTGGCCTTTGATGTTCTATCTTAGCCTTCTGACATACCAAACAAGAAGATACAAACTTTGCCACATCCTTTTTCATCCCACTCCACGAGAAAGATTCTTTCAAATCTTTGTACATCTTAGTCATACTGGGATGTATGCTAAGACGACTCTTGTGTCCTTCTTCTAGAATCATCTTCTTCAACTCATCCTTTGCTGGAACGCAGACTCTATTTTTAAAACGAATAATACCATCTAATCCCAAATTGAAGTCTTTAGCTTGATTCGTTCCCAACAACTCCACTGTATCTTGCAGACATGTGTCTTCCTTTTGTCCCACTTTGATCTTTTCCAAGAAATCATTTGTGATCTTTAAATGACAACTTCTCTATTAATTCCAACTCCTTCACCATCAAAGCTGACATATGTATTCGCTTCCTACTCAAAGCATCGACTACAACATTTGCCTTCCCTGGATGGTACTGTAACTCAAAATCAAAATCCTTCAAGTACTCCATCCACCTTCTCTGCCTCATGTTCAACTCCTTTTGATCGAAGAGATACTTCAAACTCTTGTGATCACTAAAGATTTGAAAACGTGATCCGTAAAGATAGTGCCTCCAAGTCCTCAGAGCAAAAACCACAGCCGCTAATTCGATGTCGTGCGTTGGATAGTTCCTTTCATGCACCTTCAACTGTCTCGATGCATAAGCTACTGGTCGCTTCTCCTGCATCAATACACAACCAAGCCCATGGTATGAAGCATCACAAAACACTTCAAAAGCTTTAGAAGTATCAGGGACTGCTAATACTGGAGCACTTGTCAACCGTTTCTTCATCTCTTCAAAACTTGTTTCACACTTGTCGGTCCATAAGAAAGGTTGTTCTTTACGAGTCAACTGCGTCAAAGGACCCACTATCTTGGAGAAACCTTCGACGAACTTCCTGTAGTAACCAGCTAGGCCCACAAAACTTCTTACTTCTGACACCGTCTTTGGACGTTCCCACTTTAGCACTGCCTCCACCTTCGTTGGATCTACAGAAATTCCTTTGGCAGAAATCACGTGGCCAAGGAATTGTATTTCCGCCAACCAAAATTCACATTTAGATAATTTCCCAAACAATTGATGCTCCCTAAGAGTCTCCAACACAATCCTCAAATGTTCAGCATGTTCTTCACGATCCCTTGAATATATAAGAATGTCGTCTATGAACACAACAACAAATTTATCTAGCCACGGTCGAAATATTCGATTCATGTAATCCATGAATATAGCAGGAGCATTGGTCACTCCAAACGGCATCACCACATACTCGTAGTGACCGTAACGTGACCTGAAAGCCGTCTTCTGACTATCCTCTGATTTGACCAAGATCTAATGGTAACCAGACCTCAGGTCAATTTTTGAAAACACACCAGCTCCTCGCAACTGATCCAACAAGTCATCAATTCTTGGTAGTGGGTACATATTCTTAATCGTCAACTTATTCAGCTGTCGGTAGTCGATGCACAACTTTGAACTACCATCTTTCTTCTTTACTAACAAGACT
Source organism: Vigna reflexopilosa (assembly GCA_027742785.1). Lineage (NCBI taxonomy): Eukaryota > Viridiplantae > Streptophyta > Magnoliopsida > Fabales > Fabaceae > Vigna > Vigna reflexopilosa. The sequence goes on from CM050924.1 coordinate 16,427,141, forward strand.
GGAGCTGCCCATGGTGACACACTCGGCTTGATAAACCTCTTCTTCAGTAGTTCCTCAATTTGTCTCTTCAGCTCTGCTAGCTCTATCGGAGCCATCCTATACGGAGCCATAGACACTGGTCCAGTTCCTGGTACCAAGTCTATAGAGAACTCCACTTCCCTGCTTGGTGGCAACCCTGGTACTTCATCTGGAAAGACATCCTCGAACTCTTCCACTATTGGGATACCCATCGTCTGAACCTCAAAACTCTTCTTCTCTTGAGCTACCAGTACAAAACACATGGCCCCATCACTAACATCCTTTAGAACTTGTTTGGTTGAGATCAGTTCTAAACCATCCGAGTCTGGAAAAACCAATCGTTGTTGTCCACAGTCAAGCAGAACATGATTGGCGGTCAACCAATCCATTCCCAAAATTACATCTAAGCCTTCGAGAGGTAAGGAAATCAAGGTCACTTTGAACTTGCATCCGAAGACTACAATCGGGCATCCAACACAGATTGAACTGGTTGAGATCTGACCCGATGTTGGTGTCGAAACCACCAATTCATACCTTAGATTACTCACCGGTATACTGAAGTCTTTCAAACAAGTAGAAGAAACAAAGGAATGCGTAGCTCCGGAATCAAACAATACATGCACAATAATCTAACAAGGTGATTTTTATTATCTACTTACCAAAGTAGTAGTACAACAAGGTGATATTGTCTACTTACCAAAGTAGCACAATAAGGTGATATCGTCTACTTACCAAAGTAGCACAATATGGTAATATTGTCTACTTACCAAAGTAGTACAATGAGGTGATATTGTCTACTTAACAAAGTAGCACAATAAGGAGATATTGTCTACTTACCAAAGTAGCACAACAAGGTAATATTCAGCCTACTTACCAAAGTAGTACGGTTTATATTAAATTCACCTCTCATTTTCCCACCTACTTACCAAAGTAGTGTCCGGCTTCAAACATCTTCCCCTCTCGACTTACCAAAGTCGTAGGAAAATAAATAAAAATTCAGATTTACAATTATGGCAATAATGCCTATACTACCCATCCAAATTTACCATCAATTTATTTACAATTCATGATTTAACTCAAATAATTATTACAACTCAGAATGTTCAATATAATTAAATTTTATAATATAGAATGTATTATATTATAAGGAATGATGATGTTGTTGGGGTTTGCAATTAATCCTATCCACTCTCATGTATTCAAGAATTCATCTTTCTTCATTAATGTTAATGTCACTTTCTAATTTACCTTAAACCCGATTTCTTGACAAAGAAAGCCTACTCCTAATCACTAGTTTACAATGTCTTGTCTCCCTAGCAATTATTCATGCATTACATTCGCGCAGAAGATTAAAGGCAACCAATCCTCCTATCCCTATGTCTAGGCAATATTACTATTGGGAGAATTTCTTCATGTCTAGATTTATCTATATGTGTCCATACAAATAAAATCAATGATCATGCAATTGAATGAGTTAAAGAAAGCATGCATAGAGTATAGAAGAAAAATCCTAACAATTAATGAAAGAAAACACATGGATTAAAGAACCAATTCAATACATAAGAGTTTCAAAGGATTACATTGATTCCCCAACAACAATGAAGGTTTAGTTCACCATAATCATGGTGAAACTAGATGAAAAATAATGAGAGAATGAAAGATAGAACCCTAGAATTTGAAGAGTGGAACTTGAGCATCCAAAATCCTCCTCCAAGGGGTGAAGAAAGTGTGATTTTGCTTCGTTCTGGCCAAAGATATTAACCCTAATTCGGCTGAAACCTTATATAGCCTTCTGAAAGTTACAGAAAAGTGGCCCAAGGCCCAATAAAATGGCGCTCAGCGGTAAGTACAGTTCTTCTATTTAACGCTCAGCTGCAGTTTTGCCCCTCAGCGGTGACTACGGGACTTCAAAGTGTCGCTGAGCGGTAAAAGTGGCGCTGAGCGGTACTTGTGGCTCTTCTTTTGTGCTCTTTTTCTTCGTTTTTTGAGTCCAACTTCTGAATCCTTCACTTCTTCCATTCAATTCATCTTAAAACCTGCAAAAACAAGGAAAACCAAGCATAAAACCCATCCAACCTCGCATGTTTAACTCCTTTTGGTCAAACAAATATTTCAGACTTTTGTGATCAATAAAAACTTGAAATCTCGCTCCATAAAGGTATTGTCACCAAGTCTACAAAGCAAACACTACTGCCGCCAGCTCTATATCATGTGTCGGATAGTTTTTCTCATGCACCTTCAGTTGACGAGATGCATACGCCACTGGTCTCCGATTCTACATCAACACACAACCCAAACCTTGATACGACGCATCACAGTACACTTCAAAAGCCTTGCATGCATATGGAATAATTAACACTGGCGCATTTGTCAACCTCTTCTTCATCTCCTTGAAGCTAGCCTCACACTGATATGTCCAAACAAACGGTTGGTCCTTACGCGTCAACTGAGTTAAAGGACCCACTATCTTGGAGAATCCTTCAACAAATCTCTGGTAGTAGCCTGCTAGTCCAACAAAACTCCTTACTTAAGTCACTGACATAGGGCGCTCCCAATTCAACACTGCCTCAACCTTGGCTGGGTCAACTGAGATTCCTTGACCAGAAATCACATGGCCAAGAAATTGGACTTCCTCCAACCAAAACTCACACTTCGACCACTTTCAATACAACTGATGTTCCCTTAGAATCTCCAACGCCGTTCTCAGATGCTCAACATGCTCTTCTCGGTTCTTTGAATAAATAAGGATATCGTCAATGAATACAACGAAAAACTTATCCAAGCAAGAACGAAAAATGTGATTCATGTAATCAATGAATATTGTTGGAGTATTCGTCACTCCAAAAGGCATCACAACATACTCATAGTGCTCGTAGCGTGAACGAAATGTTGTCTTCTGCATATCTTCAGGCTTGACAAGAATTTGATGATACCCCGATCTCAAATCTATCTTCGAAAACACTCCAGCACCCTTCAACTTATCCAGAAGGTCGTCAATCCTCGGCAACAGGTACTTATTCTTGACTGTTACCTTATCAATTATCTGTAGTCCACGCACAACTTGGAACTTCCATCCTTCTTCTTTACCAGTAACACAGGTGCACCCCACGGAGAAACACTTGGCCTAATAAATTTCTTCTCTAGCAGCTCTTCAATTTGCTTTTTCAACTTCGCTAACTCTACTGGAGCCATATGGTATGGAGCCATGGATACCGGTCTTGCTCCTGGCACTAGGTCTATGGAAAAGTCCACCTCTCGACTCGGTGGCAGCCCCGACACCTCTTTTGGAAACACATCAACGTATTCCTCTACTACTGGTATACCATTGATCTACTCGTCTGTACTCGTCTTTTGTTCTTTTGCGATCACTACAAAACATACGACTCCCTCCTTGAGATCTTGCAACACATTTCTTGATGTTGACATCTCAATGCCCTCTGGTTTTTGGAAAACCACCTTTTGACGTCCACAGTCGATCGACACATGGTTATCAGTCAACCAATCCATCCCCAATACCACATCTAAACCTTCAAGCGGCAAACACACCAAGTTGACTCTAGACTTGTGACCTGCCACTTCTATCGGACACCTAACGCAGACTGAACTGGTTGAAACTTGTCCATATGTTGGAGTAGAGACAACAAGCTCACACCTCAGATCAAGCACCGAGAGACATAGTTTCTCCACACACAACAAGCATACAATTGAGTGTGTCGCACCTGAATCAAACAGCACATGCACACCTTTACCAAACAAGAGACAAGTGTCCAGAATCAAATTACCTGATTTCTCTGCCTCTCCTTGACATGGCAAACACTCTGCCTGCTGCTTGCTGTTTTCCTCCACTAGTGGGCCTCTGAGATACTCCGCTGGATGTCCTTTGCTGAGGGCAATAAGGAGATATGTGTCCCTGATGAGTGCATATTTATGCTTTAAAATTCAAATTTTTGATGGGATAATTGTGCTTAAATGGTTGATTTTAAGTGAATTTGTGTTGATTGGAATTGTTGGGTTTTGGGAAATAAAGAGACGTAAAAAGTGAGTTTTAGTGCATAAATTATTCTTGGATGTTCTAATGTTTATTTGTTCAGCTGAGAATATAAGTTTTATTGGTCCAAATGGCAATTCAAGGCCCAAAATCAGATTTTATTTGGAAAATTCAGAAGGGACTAAAGTGTAGATAGAGGAAATTTCAGGGTATTTGTGCAATTTTGGAAAGTCAGAAAATCTAAAAGATAAAATTCAGTTGTTGAATTTAATTTGGGAATATCAACAGAAAATATCTTCCAAATAATTTTATCATTATCTAAATCTTTTAGTTATTTGGAAGATATAGGATATAAGATAATTAAGTTAATATCTATCAAATATTCTTTAAAACTGATTTAATCTAATGAATATTTGAAAGATATAATATATCAACAAAAAATATCTTATCAACAAACTATTAAGAGACCAAGCCCAATCAAGCCTATATAAAGAGACCCAAGGGAGGCAGAAAGGGGGACTTCACTTCATATTTTCATTCTCTCATACTCCTCTCACTTTTCTTTCATCTTGTATTCAACTCCATTCATGGAGAGCTAAGCATCTAGGGCTATTCTGCTTTAATTCCATTATGGATTCTAAGGTTAGATTGATGTAATACGATTGTTTATTTTGATTATTGATTTAAGTTGTTCTTTCTCTATGTCTTTCATCTCTCTATCTTGTTAAAAGTAAAGATTTTTACATTATAATGTTTGAATCTACATGCATATTGATTATATGAGTTCTAGGGTTTCTAGGTTTAATTGAGAATTTACTTTGATTTAATTTAGGAACTTTCATGTGATTAAATGGTTTTTACTATCAATTGAGAATGTACTTTGGTTGATTAGTAATAATTTCAACTATAATCATTTGAGAATTTACTTTGATTTATTAGCTTTTAATTTGGTTAGGAGATTTAAGAATAGACATGATTAAACACAATAAAATTTGATTGAGAATGTACTTTGGTTGAATTTATTGTGAATAATCTAGAAAGGTTTTGCATTTGATTGAGAATTTACTTTGGTTAAATGCATGATCGCCCTCAAATTAATTAAGAATGTACTTTAATTAATTTGAAACTTGAATAATAATCAATTGAACAATTATCTGTGAATAACCGATGATGAATCTATCTTGGAAAAGCAGTGGAATTAGCCTATTTCATCATAACTGTTTTTAAGTTTCTTATTCATTCTTTAAACATTCTTAAACCATTACTTTTATTCATAAGCATTGCATAACATTCATAACAGTCAAATATTCGAAAGCAATTCCGTGTTCATTGGGAGACGACTCAGGGTTACGTTAACCCTATATACTTTCTTAAATACTACTTGGCAATACTGAAGTTTCCTTGAAAAGTAGTATTAATTTGATAGCTTCAACGAGAGCCTATCAGTCCCGGCTTGTTGCAAGTGTAGCATGTTCTCCACTCCTTTTGGACATTAGAAAATCTTGGACAATTCCTTTTGAGATGGTCTCCTCCACATGCAAAACACTTTAGCATTCTCGATCTATCCTGTTGTGGCCTTTCATATTACAACTGGAAAGTACCTCTCTATGAATGTTGCTTTGAAGTGCTCCCAACTAATGGTCTCCCTGCGAGCATCCATCTCCAATCGCATACCCCGCCACCAGCACTCAGCCTCCCCAACTAGCATGTAAGTAGCAAATACCAACTTCTGCTCCTCAGAACAATCAATCACCTCAAAAATTTTCTCATTGCTACAAATCCAATCGTCGGCCTCGTCCGATGTAGCCTTCCCATTGAATTTTTTGAGAAATTTATACATCTTAGTCATTCCCGGACATATACTGAGACTACTCTTATGCCCTTCCTCCAATATCAACCTTCACAACTCTGTTGTTGTCGGCATACACACTCTTCCTCGAAACCGAAGGATACCATTCTGACACAAAGCAAAATCTTTGGCTTGATCAGTTCTTAACAACCCCACAATTCGTTGTAGCATCAAATCAATTTCTTGTTCTGACTTCACTTGCTTTAAGAAACTACTCGTAATTGTCAAATGACTACACCACATGTGATCCTGACCCAACTGAACTCCGAGATTCATGTCCCTCAACTTCTCTATCAACTCTAACTCTTTGATCATCAGAGCTGACATCTGAACCCGCTTTCTACTCAAAGCATCCGCCACGACATTTGCCTTTCCTGGATGATAAAGCAACTCAAAGTCGTAGTGCTTCAAATATTCCATCCACCTCCGCTGCCTCATGTTCAACTCTTTCTGATCAAACAGGTATTTCAGACTTTTGAGGTCACTGAAAACCTGAAACTTCGCTCCATACAAATAGTGACGCCAAGTCTGCAAAGCAAACACTACAGCTGCCAACTCAATGTCATGCGTCGGATAATTCCGCTCATGTATCTTCAACTAACGAGAAACATATGCTACATGTCTTCTATTTTTCATTAATACGCAACCTAACCCTTGATATGATGCATCACAATATACTTGAAACGCCTTGTCTATATTTGGAATAATTAGCACTGAAGCGGTTGTCAACCTTTTCTTCATATCTTTACAGCTTGCTTCGCACTGATCAGTCCAAACAAACGATTGGTCCTTCCGCGTCAACTGAGTCAGAGGACCCACTATCTTGGAGAAACCCTCTACAAATCTCCGATAGTAACCTGCTAGTCCAACGAAACTCCTTACCTCTGTCACCGATGTACGACGCTCCCACTTGAACACAGCTTCAACCGTGGCTGGATCGACTGATATTCCTTGAGCAGATATCACATGACCAAGGAAATGAACTTCATCCAATCAAAATTCACATTTTGACAATTTTCCATACAACTGGTGCTCCCTCAAAATCTCTAACGCTATCTGCAGATGTTCAGCATGTTCCTCTTGGTCTTTGAGTAGATAAGAATATCGTCAATGAATACAACGACAAACTTATCCAAACAAGAACGAAAGATACGATTCATGTAATCCATGAATATAGTTGGAGCATTCGTCACACCGAAAGGCATTACAACAAACTCGTAGTGCCCAGAGCGTGAGCGAAACGTTGTCTTCTACACATCACCAGGCTTGACAAGAATTTGATGATATCCTTACCGTAGATCAATCTTTGAAAACACTCCAGCTCCTTTCAACTAGTATAACAGATCATCAATTCTTGGCAACGGGTACCTGTTCTTGGCAACGGTAATCCACACATAACCTTGAGCTTCTGTCTTTCTTTTTCACTAGCAACACCGGCGCACCCCATGGAGATACACTTGGTCTGATGAACTTCTTCTCTAACAAATCTTCAATCTGCTTCTTCAACTCTGCTAACTCCGTTGGAGCCATACGATACGGAGCTACAGATACTGGTCCTGCACCCGGCATCAGATCTATTGCAAAGTCCACTTCACGACTAGGCGGCAAACCCGGTACCTCCTCGGGAAAAACATCAACATATTCCTCGACCACTAGTATTCCACTGATATGCTCGTCTATTGTCTTCTTCTGCTCTTTCACTATCAACATAAAGCAAACAGCTTCACTCTTGAGATCTTTTACGACTTCCTTTGATGCTGACATTTTCCTCTGACGTCCACAGTCAATCATCACATGGTTATCAGCTAACCAATCCATCCCCAAGATCACGTCCAGACCTTCAAGCGATAAGTACACCAAGTTGACTCTGGACTTGTGACCTGCCACCTCGATAAGACACCCAACGCAGATTGAACTGGTTGAAACTTGTCCGGATGTTGGAGTAGAGACAAGAATCTCACACCCCAAGTCAAACATAGAGAGTCCAAGATTCTCCACACACAACAATAATATAAACGAGTGCGTCGCACCCGAATCAAACAAGACATGCATATTTCTGCCAAACAAAGAACAAGTATCAAGTATCAGGTTACCTGACTTCTCATCTTCTGCTCTTTCGTCATGGCAAACACTCTGCCCGCAGCCTGTGGCTTTCCACCATAAGCTGACTTTTGAGGCGTTCCACCAAATGACCTCTTCTGAGGGCATTTAAGACAGATATGCCTAGGCTTGTGACATGTGAAACACATTCTCACCTCCTTCTTGACTTCACTCAACTTTGGACAATTTCTTCGGATGTGATCTCCGCCGCACTCAAAGCACTTCAACAAACTTGACCTAAACTGTTGTGGCCTTTCATACGGTTTCTTCTGCTGCTTGCCCTTCGAAAAGCTGCCCTTCAGGTTCCTCATCACACGCCCAGACTCATCCAACCTCTCAGCTATTGTAGCCTGCTCCACTAACTCTAGAAATTCATTAATCTTCAGGTGAACAAGTGCCTTCAAAAGATAGTGGCACAATTCCTGCTCGAACCTCTTGCACTTCCAATCCTCGCTCATATTCTGAGTATAGAAACGAGCCAGATACTCGAATCTCTCTTTGTAGTCTTGCCCAGTCATACCTCCCTACTGAAGAGTCAGAAACTGCGACTCTCGCTGCTGCTTAGCATTAGCCGAAAAGTAACGCTCGAAGAATCTAGCTCTGAAATCCTCCTAAGTAACAACCTCCCCTGGAATATCCATGCATCTCCGCATCCCATGCCACCAATACTCAGCTTCCCCTGCCAACATATATGTAGCAAACACTAACTTCTGCCCCTTAGTGCACTCGATCGCTTCAAAGATCTTCTCAAGGTTGCAAATCCAGTCATCCGCTTCATCTGGTTTTGCCTTGCCATTGAACTTCGCAGGACTATGACGCATAAATTCGTTCATACCCACTCTCGACGAGGATGCCTGCTCAGCCTGTTGTGCCTGTTGTGCTTGCAAGACTTGAGCAATCTGTCGCATAGCCTGCGCCAGCTCCGTAGTAGCATCGATTGGAGTTGGATTTCTTGGTCGTCCCGACATCTTTATCATTTATAACGCAAAAGATAAGCAAGGAAAACTAACCACAAAAAAAACATCAAAATTATGCAAACGCCGTAGTCGAGCTCACTCCCAAAAGCCCCAAAAGAATTTTTTTTTAAAAACCTGGCTCTGATACCAAATGTAACACCCCTTACAGAGTGCCACTAGAAAATAACAAAATCCGAAATATAAGCCAATTTTTTTTTTCATTTAAAATTAACATTGCGGAAACAAAACCTCAAAAAGTTTAAACGTCTTTCAAGATAAGTTCGAACCTTACAAATATCAAATTCATTATTGAAAAATGTAAAATAACTTTAAGACATGATAATTTCCCCATAGTTATTCCGATATCTCTTGTCGTGCTACTCCATCCCTGCCTTATCTACAACGCCTTCTACTCCCGTACAAGTACGATCATCGCAGGTGGAACCACAACCACACAAGAAAAGGGTGAGTAACTAAGAACATAACATAACATATAATTTCAATGTTAAAACATCATAACATAGTGATACAAGAAGGCCTAGCACCATTGGACCTATCACAAGAGGGATGATCAAGAAGCTACAAGGTGAGTACTCTCCCAAAGGCCAAACCCTCTTTGCTATCTTTGGATGGAAGATTGGAGACCTAGAAGATGCTTTTAAGATGCCAAAACATGGAGAAGGGTAAAAGTGGACTTTGGCACATGGGAGGGTGTACGCATAGTAGCCTAAGGGGTAGTATTAGCTTATTTTAATTCCACTTATGCGCCTATGTAATAAGCCACGTGAATAATATGGCTTTTAGAAAGCCATCACACTTTGCACATGTGGGTGAGGTGGCACTTGATCCGTATTTTGTGGATCTCCTTACCTCACATGCATTGCATTGACTTGAGATTTAGCTATATAATGTATTTCACTTTTGGAAATTTATAGAAGATGAATTTTGCACTTTGCAATTTCCTCTCATCCGAAAGTCCTCTCTATTTGCTTGCTCTTCCCTTACTATCTTCTTCCATTGTGGAAGCCGCCTGAGATAGCCTACCATTCCCTCAAGCCAACTTCCACTTCACCTCACCCTAATCACTTCAATCCGCTGCCAACATCTCATACAATCCAGCCAAAACCGATAGCCTTCTCTGCTACAATTTCTCCAGCACTGAACAATGCTTTCCGTTACTGTTCCATTGATTCTTTGGGTGCAGCAGAGCTGGTTGCTTCCTCCAATCTCACGGATCTGCTTCTATGCATCCTCCTTGATGCATCACATAGACTATCCTAGTCATCACCTTACAATACATCACATTATTCAACTGATAACTGATAACAGTTGAAAAACTGTTACTTTTATACTTAAAATTGACTTCAATTGCAACTTTTAGGACTTAGAAATTAGCTTGAAGTCATGATTTTGTTGAATTGTTGGAATTAAGAGAGTTGGACAGGTTTCTCATGACATCGAATGAGTTAAACAATGCATGCTTTGAGCAAAGAGGAAAAACCCTAACTATTCATGTAAGAAAGCATGTATGAGATGTTTAAACACAAATTCCATATATGAGAGCTTTAAAAGATTACATTGATTCCCCAACAACAAGAAGAGTTTAGTTCACCATATTCATGGTGAAACTAGATGAACAATAATGAAATAGGGAAACGTAGAACCCTAGAAAGTTGATTAGGTAGCCTTAGCATCCAAGATCTTCCTCCAAGGGGTGGAAAGGTATGTGTTTGCTTCGTACTCTGCCAAAGATACAAACCCTAGGAAGTCCTAAAGCTTATATACTATTTGAAATATTACAGAAAAATGCGCCTACGCCCAAAATAATGCCACTCAGCGGTAAACTACCGCTCAACGGTAAGTGCGTGTGTTGAATTCTTCCCCTCAGCTGCACTTTCACCCCTCAGCAGTGCCAACGAGTGTTCATTAGTGCCGCTCAACGGTAAACTAGCCCTAAGCGGTACTTGCGACTTCTCTTCTTTTGCACTTTTTGAGTTCTTTTCCGATTCCATCTCTATCCTTCTTCACTTCTTTCATCAAATTCACCTTAAAACCTGCATAAAACACTGAAATCAAGCATAAACCTGTCCAACTCTCTTATTTCCAAAAATATAAACAAAAGCATGATTTCAAGCTAGTTTCTAAGTGTTAAAGGTTGCTTTTAGTATCAATTTTAAGCATGAAAATAATAGTTTTTCAACTGTTATCAGTAGGCCACTGCCCAGAAAAGTGTTGCTCAGTGGTAAATATCGCCCAGTGGTAATAGCACGTGTCAATTCTTCCCCTCAGCGCCAGTTTTCCCCTCAACAGTGCCAACGGGTACTGAAAAGTGCCGCTCAGTGGTAATTGGTGCTGAGCGGTACTTGTTGTCGATATGGACACATACGGGGAAATCTAGATCTGGGGAAATTCTCCCAAAAACATATTGCCTAGAGATAGGGATATCAGGGTTGGTTGCCTTTAAGCTTCTGTGCTTCAGAATTAATTATTAGGGATGCTAGGAATTGTATGAACTCGTTATTAAGGATAGGCTTTCTTCGCAAGGTAATTTAGAGAGTGACATTAACATTGATGAAAAGAATGATGAATTCCTAAAATATATGAAAGTGGATAAGATGAAATTGATTACCCCAACAACATACTCATCCATACAACCGTCACCACAAGGTTCTTACCATATCACTGAGGAGATGGAGAATAATAATGTTAGACGGACTCTTGCAGATTACACTAATGTAGTTGGCCCTCAGCATTTCAATAGCATAGCAAGACCAAGGGTCAATGCAGCTAATATGGAGGTGAAACCGACATTAATCCAACTGGTTAAGAGTAACCAATTTAATGGGTTGTCTCATGAAAGCCCATACGAGCACCTCACAACCTTTAATGAAATTTGCAATACAGTGAAGATAAATGGGGTGCCTGACGAAGCAATCAAACTTAGCCTGTTTCCAGTATCATTAGGAGGCAACACTAAGCTTTGGTTGAACTCTTTTCCAGAAGGGAGCTTTACAGAGTGGGAAGCTGTGGTGACAAAGTTCTTGAACAAATATTTCCCACAATCCAAGGTAAACAAAGGGAAGCAAGAGATATCATCTTTCAAGCAAGGCATGGAGGAATTACTAGGTCATGCATGGGATAGATACAAAAGCCTATTAAGAAAGACTCCCACACATGGATTTGACGAAGTAGAAGTAGTCCTATTCTTCGTTGGAGGTATTGGTTCACAATCCAAGTTGATGCTAGATGCCTCAACTGGAGGCAGTATCAAATGGAAGACTCCAGAGGAAGCCACAAAAATAATTGAAAACATGGCTACTAATGATAATGAGATGAACAGTGAAAGAGGAGCTCCTATTCAACAAAAAAGAGTTCTACAGTTGCAATCCAATGATGCCTTGTTAGCTCAGAACAAGATAATAACTCAACAATTGGAGAATCTCACAAAGGCACTTGCACAACTGCCAAAAGGGTTAAAGACTGTTGCACAGGTTCAACCACAGATGTGTGAATTATGTGGTGGTGACCATATCAATGGTCAATGCGCCTTTCCAGTGGAAGCTTTAGAGGATGTTAACTTCATGGCCAATCAATTTCCATAACGTCAGGGGAATTTCAATCAAGGGTGGAAACCACACCCAAGTATTGGTCAAGGACAAAGTGGGAAAGTTGGACAATCAGGGCAATTTAATAAGCAACAGCAACAACCAACCTTATGGCAACAAATGGCTACACTTAATGAAAGATCAATAAGGATGGAAGAAACTCTTCAGCAATTCATACAGGCAACTGCATCCACTCAAAAGAGTACTGAAGCTGCTATTAAGAATTTGGAGATGCAAATGGGTCAAATTACTAAGCAGTTGGAAGAAAGGCCTGAAAAAAATTTTGGGGCTAATACTGAGGTTAACCCCAGGGAAGAATGTAAGGAGTTAGTGAGTGCAAATGTTGAAACAGTTGAGTTAGAAAGAGATAAAGAAAAAGAAGAGAGAAAAAAGAGAGAAAAAGAAAAAGAAGAGAGAAAAGAAAAAGAAGAGATAAGAGAGATAAAGAGTGAAGACATTCTTCCTTTTCCAACAGATCATGAGAAACAATGTGACTTTACAAAAATATTTAAGATGTTGGATAATGATGTACCTTTTAAGGAAATATTACAGCACATTGCAGTTTATACAAAGCCTGAGGAAGAAGTCTCTACAAAGAAAAGACGTAGAGATGATGAGACAAAGGAGTATAAAGTTGTTAAAAAGAAGTCATTCCCTCCAAAAGAAAAAGATCCACCATTCCATGCTCTATAGGGAAGAAAAGGATAAAGAAGGCTTTACTTGATTTAGGATCAAGTGTTAACTTGATGCCTTATTCCTTACTGGAGCAGATTGGTGATCTTGATGTGAAGCCTATAAAGATGAATTTATTAATGGCAGATGGATCCTCAAAGAATCCCTATGGTATAGCAGAGGATGTTATAGTTTGCGTAGGCAAACTACAGTTCTTGGTGGACTTTGTGGTGATGGAGATGGAGGATGAGAGGATACCCATTATTCTCGGAAGACCGTTTATGAAAGCGGCCAAAGCCATCATTGATGTGGATGAAGGCATAGTGGTGTTCCAAGACCGAGAAGAAAGAGTTGTTGTAGATGTCTTCAAAGAAGAGAGGCAGATGTAGGAGGAAGAAGCTAGTCATAAAGCTACATATCAAGATGTACTCATGACTAACCATCAAGATGAAAAGCCAAAGGTCAAAGGTAAAAATTGTTCTTTGTTTCAGGTACAAGAAGAAGAAAAGATTGGGAAAGGAAGAAAGGTCCATGATGACTGGATGCAAGAACGACTCCAACTTGGTAAACCTGTGAAATTCAAAAACAAGTTGTGGGTTGTGAAAGACTACAAAGAAAATGAGGTGATAGAGATAGAGTCTCCACATTCCAGAAGAGTCAGAAAAGTGGACCGGAAGCAGTTGATGAGTTGGTGTGATATGAACATCAACCATGAAGATGGAACATGAGCTTTATTGGGTCAAGCTAGTGACGTTAAAAGAGCGCTTACTGGAAGGCATTCCAGTGATTTGAGGACAATTTTTCTTTTGATTTTATTTTGGTTTTGTAAGTTTTTATAAACTTGGACATTACTTCTGTAAATTGCTGGGAATAACATCTACTGAAGGATGCTAGGTGGTTAAGTATCTACTGAAAGATACTAGGTTTGACTCCTACTGATGGGTGTTGGTGGATGTTTGGGTCAGGCTCGTGACGTTAAACAAGCGCTACTTGGGACGCAACCTAGTTGAGTGATTGTATTTTTGTTGTTTGTTCTGTTTTAGTTGCATGATAGGGAATTGGATTCATGAGTAATCTGAGAATTTAATTACAGGGAGCAAGTGAGGGGCATGAGTAGAAGGCACCTAGGTTACGCTAGGAAGAAGAAAAGCACAACACGAAAGTGCCGCTGAGCAGCAAATTGCTGCTGGGCGGTGGTATCGCAAATTGGACTTAGGTTTCCCCGTAGCGGAACTCGAGCCCATTAGGGTATTTTTATACCCTAAGTCACGCCTTGGCCTCTATTTTCAGATTCTTCTCTGTACACACACTCCTAAACACTTTTCCAAAGGTTCTATACATTTTTCCTTTCATTCCTCTTGAGAAAATCTCCCTTCTACTCACTTTCTAACTAATTTTCCATCTAAGTTTTGAGTTGGGAGAGAGAATAATTGTTCTTCAGAGTTTGAAAGCATTCTCTACTCATTTAGCATCTCCACCCAAGTGAGTCAAGCATTTTTCATTCTAGGGTTCTTGAGCATGAATTTGATTGTTGAAGCATGAATTTTTAGGGGTTTAGATTCCTATGCATGATTTGATGAATTAATTGATGTTTGAACCAATTGAACTGATTGATTTTGATCTAGAAGCATGAAAATTGTATGTGGGTGGAGTTAGGAAAGGTCAAAAGAGTTTTTCAAAAATCTGCAGAATCACCGCTCAGGGGTAAATTTCCGCTGAGCGGCACTCTGACAGATTGTGAAATTTGGCTGAATTTTGTACTGGATTGATGCACTGTGGCGCTGAGGGGTGATTTTGACGCTCAGTGGTGGTTTAGCATGGATTTAGGGTGTTGTTTTTGGTTTACTAATGATTAATAATATGTCTTGTGGTTTTGTAATCTATGTTTGGTGTAGGAATGGCATCCTCTTCAGGCAAAAGAGTTAAGACCATGGCATCCAAAAAGAAAGAAAAGGAACCAGAACAACCCCACTCTAGTAGGTTCCTGTCTCGCAAACATCAGAAATATTTTAAGGTTGTCCAAGATAGGAGGCTCCTTATGGAGAGGAAAGTTGGAATGATACCTAACTTTGCTCCTCAGTTTGGAGAGCAACTGCTGGGAAGGAATTGGGGGAAGCTAGCCACACACCCTACACCAGCCAATATAGTTGTGGTGAAAGAATTTTACACCAATGCAAGGAAGATTGGTGATTATCCGGCTGAGGATTACCTAGGATATGTCAGAGGCCCCGCTATTAAGTATGAGCCTGACTCTATCAAAAGCTTCTTGGGTACTGTATGGGTTGGTGAGCAGTGCCAATTTGCTCTATGTATGGAAGAAGGCATTGATTTTGATGATGTGGAGAGTGTTCTATGTGTACCTGAAGGACATTTTCAGAGGAACAAAATTGGTTCTGTGGTGAACATTAGGAGGACTCACTTCAATCCTCTTGCAAAGTATTGGATGGCATTTTCTCATGCCAACATTCAGCCATGTTCTCATGTTTCAGACATCACTCTTAGCAGGGCACTCCTCCTTTACTGTGCGATCAGGAATTTGAATGTCAATATTGGACAAGTAATAGCTAATGAGATAAGAGTGTGTGCTAACACAAAAAATAGCAAAGCACCCTTAGGACATCCTTCTTTGATCACACACCTGTGCAAGATAGTTGGGGTGGATGCTTCTGCTCCACCATTTGAGAGGCCAAGGAAAGCAATTGATGAAGCCTATTACAGACAATACTGTGGAGGTGAGGAGGCAGCTCAGCCAGTTCCACCACGTCGTACTCACAAAGAAAGAGGACAAGCATAGAGTCAAGCATCTGCTGAGACACATGAAGTAGAGCCTTTCCAAATGAGGGACATGTATATGTCTCTTATAGGTGTACAGTTGCAGTCTATCCACAGAGGGCAGGTGGCCACTACTGAGATGATTGTTGGAATGTATGATACACCTCCAACACACAGGTGGACTATGGATGAGTTCCATAATGTGGTAGCTTGGCTAGAGGAGCAATGTAAGGACTTGGATTTGAGTCAGCAAAAAGGGGATGACAAGTGGCAAAAGATGAGAGGTTGAGTACCTTAAAATAAAATTACATTAGTTTGGAAACAGTGGGTTTTAACTCAGTTTGGAAACAGTGGGTTTTAACTCATTCCTCTTGTCTGAGAAACCATTCCTCTTCCTGCAAGCTCTCTCCTCCTCCTGTATCTTCTCCCTTTCCATTCTTCACACTGAACCATTAAAATCTCGATTAGGTGCTGCCCCAACGATCACAAAGTAGCGGGTGTTGCTCCTAGTCGATCAATTTTCTCTAATCGGAACCGGTAAGAAAACCCCCTTTCTCATGTGCCCTAGGGTTGTAAGCATGTGATTGAACTTGTTGCATGCAACCCATTTCGTTTTCTTCCATAATCTAGCTTCTATTTGGTGCTAAGATTCGTTTTCTATCATCAATTGATGATTTATAGGTGATTCTAACATTTTGAAAGTGCAAGCAAGTGGTCTAGGGTTCCTACTTGAGCTTGGTTGTCTACACTAGAGGTAAGTGGAGCTAGTTCTCTCTTTGATTTTACTGTATGACGTGATTACAGGATGATTTTCAAATTGGTATGTTGTTGGAAGCATAAATTTTGAATTTTTGCTAACTTGAAATGCATGTATGGAAGTGTGAGTGCTACGTGAATGTGGTGATTGATGGATATGAACTGTTTGGGATGATTTTGAGTGATGAATTATGTATATTGAAACTGTTTTGGTGTGTAAAATTTGTTGTGGTGTTGATAGGAAGGAAAATCAAGTGTCTTAGGGTCAGTTTTTGGTCATTTTAGAGGAAGTGAGGTAGGGATTTTGAGTAAATGAAGGCTGCAGTGTTCCTGGACTGTTTGGGCATCCTAGACAAGTCCATTGTGACTTGTTAGAAGCATAACAGTAGTTGAAAACAGGTTCCAAGTAGTGGAATCGAATTTGGGTCCCTAAGTTGTTGAAATTAGTGTTTTGGAGCTGAAAGTGAACTTTAATCATTTAAAAATGGTAGTAGAAATGTTTAGAATCATTTGGATAAGTTTAATTAAGTCTAAACCGAGAATTAAGAGTCTAAGAAGTTGAGAAAAGTGGTTAGAAATGGTCAAGGGAGGTTCTGTTACCATTCTGCAGAGTTCTGAGAATTCTGCAGAATTAAATTCTGCAGAATGTGCAAATTGAGCGTTCGTCCATGTCGGAGTTGAACGCTCGGTCATGCCATGCGCTGAGTGACGTTCGGTCAAATGTTGGCTTGACTTAACGTTCGTCCTTGTCTAGGAAGCGTTCGGTCTTAGGGGATGATATTAATGGCGTTCGGTCATTGGTTTAAGTAACGATCGCTCAAGTTATGGTTTAGTAACGATCGCTCAGGTGTTGGTTAGTAGCGTTCGTTCATTCGCTGGCTTAGTGGCGTTCGTGCATTCGCTGGATTAGTAGCGTTCGTTCATTCGCTGGTTTAGTAGCGTTCGGTCAGTTGAAGGTTTAATTAGCGTTCGGTCAGGGGTTGAATTAGTAGCGAGCGTCCATAGGTAGTAGCGAGCGTCCATATTGGTGACGTTCGGCCTGGTGTTTGATCTCACAGCGTTCGTCCTTGGAGCGCTTGCATTAACAGCGCTCGTCCCAATAGTGCTCGACTAGGAGTAACAGCGTTCGTCCATTGGAATGTGTTAGTGATGTTAGCGTTCGTCCTAGTATTGTTAGCGTTCGGTCTGGATTATGTGTTAAGTGATAATAGCGATCGGTCTGGATCATGTGTTAAGTGATAATAGCGTTTGGTCTTATACCCTCAGGTAGCAAGTGTTAGCGTTCGGTCATGATGAGGCTTGATATTGAAGCACTCGTCCAAGTAGTTCGTCCAAGGGGTTAGGACGTTCGTCCAAACAGTGTCCGTCCAAGGGCTTTTGGACGCTCGTCCAAACAGTGTTCGTCCAGTGGTGATATTTTCTTTTATGCTTTCTCTCATTCCAGTAAGCTTTGTTAATTAAATATTTCGGTTACAATTTATGAATGCATCTTCATGTGATCCAGATTGGTTGAAAGTGTATGATTATAAGTGGTTTATGATGTACATTGTTGATCCAAAAAGGAATATTATGAGATTTAAAATGGTCAGATTGAATCGGAAATTTAGATCTCTCGGTGAGATCAGTTAGTGTATTGAATGAATGTAAGAGGCTTCCATATGGGGGGTTATCCCTAACACTCCAACGGTCTTTCATTCTCACTTAGAGAGGATTGACGCGTGTGGTGGGAGTAGTGGGAGGTCCTAGGGTAGACGCTATCACTGGAGGTCTATTTCGCGGTAACGGATTAGCCTTGTGTATGGTCGGGTGGAACCCCTCGGCAATGGCTTTGCAAAGCAGTAGAGGCCATCACAAGTGCACAACCCGCCCCAGCTCTACATACATTCTATGTCCGGACGTGTCTAGAGTCTTAACATGATAGGATACTTGTCTTGATGAGTTTTATGAAATAAATGCTTATGTTTATGATGACTTATGTGTATGGATATTCTGGTAAATGCTAGATTGGTTGAAAATGAATTGTATGATTGTTTGAGACCTAGCTCACCCTTGCATTTGTGTGTGTTGCATGTGTTTGCTTTCCCTCTTGCGATGATCATCCAATCCTTTGGATGTGAGCAGTAGGTGAGGATGTACCTTTGGAGCAAGCTTTGGAGGTTGAGGAAGGCCCAGCTCCTAGTGCCTAGGATTTCTACTAGCTATTGTGTTAAATAGCTCTTTATTTTGAAAGACTCTAGCCTTCATTTTAGCATGATCTGTGTTTTGGAGAATTATGAACTTGTACTTAAGTTTTAAATTTTTCCAGCCAGACTTGGACAACTGTACTCCTTAATTCTATCTATTGTGTACTCTTAACTGCTTTCTATTATTATAATCGATGCATTCTACGTATATACATTGTTATATATTTTGGGATGTCACAAGCAGGCCCAAGGCGGCAGAGCTGGAGCAGCTGAAGCTTTAGCTATGGAGAAGGATGAAGATAGTACTGATCATGCTGAGGATGACACATTTGAGGATGCTGAAGATGAAGAAGAGGAGGAGGATACAAATGACAGCACAGACTGATGAGTAGCTGAGATAGCATTTACTGATGGATGCTATCAGCACTAGAGCAAGATTTGTTTTATCTTCTGTTTTGTTCAGAACTTATTTGCTTCTGTTTATAGAATAGGGTTTGATGTACTCAATTGGAAACTTTGTCTGTTATGATGGTTAGCGTATGATTGTTGTTTGATAAGTAATGCTTGATGATGCTTTGATATTGATTGATGTTGAGATGTGCACATTATATGCTTATACAGGTGATTCACAAGCTTTGTGAACAAATGCATGATGTTGTGATTGTGATTATGATACTTAGCAGGATGTGTATATGTGGAATGTGAATGAGCTTATATGTGAGGCTTTGAGCTCTAGAGTTTTTGTTATTAAATGCTATTACTTTGAAAGCATGAATGACTTTGCCCAGGTTTTCTATGATTGAATCAATTGTTTGTTTGCATCATATGATCAATGCCATTTTTTGGGAACCCTTTTATTAGCCAAATGCATGATTTTAGCCCACAAAAGAGAGCACTATGTGTTTTATCCTTTGAACCCTTAGCCTTGAACATAATTTGAAAACCCCTTGTGAAAAGCTTTACTTTGAGTTAAGTACAAAATATTTTGTGGTATTGATGAATGTTCAAGTTTGGGGTTGTTGGGAAGTTATGAAAGGGAAATTCAAAGCATTGAGAATGTGAAAAGAAAAAGAAAAATAGAAAGAAAAGAGAAGAAAAAGCAAAGCTCAATGCAAAGGAAAAATGGGAATAAGTAAGAATGATTGTGTTGATATGATTCTCTTAACTCAAGGGTTTTGTGATCTAGAAAAACCAATTTTCTTGTTAGCCCAGCCACATTGAAAATTCCTTGTGATGATGCATGTTTGTGAATGTATTTGATTATGGTTAAATGAAAGGCAAAGTCAATTCATGTGACATTGTGATAGTAGAGTGAATGAGTGAATGAGTGAATACCTCTTATACACTTGTGTGTTTGAGTGAAACACTTTATCTAGTGAGGAAAGATTCCATGAGCACATGAACATCCATGCTTAGTTGATTGATCATTCATGAAAAGTAGCATTTATTGGATACTAGGTGATTGTGTGAACACTAAAGCATGTGCATGTTCATGTGACATTGTGATAGTAGAGTGAATGAGTGAATACCTCTTATACACTTGTGTGTTTGAGTGAAACACTTTATCTAGTGAGGAAAGATTCCATGAGCACATGAACATCCATGCTTAGTTGATTGATCATTCATGAAAACTAGCATTTATTGGATACTAGGTGATTGTGTGAACACTAAAGCATGTGCATGTTCATGTGACATTGTGATAGTAGAGTGAATGAGTGAATACCTCTTATACACTTGTGTGTTTGAGTGAAACACTTTATCTAGTGAGGAAAGATTCCATGAGCACATGAACATCCATGGTTGATTGATCATTCATGAAAAGTAGCATTTATTGGATACTAGGTGATTGTGTGAACACTAAAGCATGTGCATGTCTTGATTGAAGTTTTTGTCATGAGCTTAATTGAGTACTTACTTATCTTGAAAAGAGGATTTTTGAATTGAGTGAACCATTGTATTGATTGGTAGAAGATTGAGTTACATCTTTTTTGCTTGAGGACAAGCAAAGTTCTAAGTTTGGGGTTGTGATAATAGTTGAAAAACTGTTATTTTCATGCCTAAAATTGATACTAAAAGCAACCTTTAACACTTAGAAACTAGCTTGAAATCATGTTTTTGTTTATATTTTTGGAAATAAGAGAGTTGGACAGGTTTATGCTTGATTTTAGTGTTTTATGCAGGTTTTAAGGTGAATTTGATGAAAGAAGTGAAGAAGGATAGAGATGGAATCAGAAAAGAACTCAAAAGTGCAAAAGAAGAGAAGCCGCAAGTACCGCTCAGCGCCAGTTTACCGCTGAGCAGCACTAATGAACACTCATTGGCACCGCTGAGGGGTGAAAGTGCAGCTGAGGGGAAGAATTCAACACACACACTTATCGTTGAGCGGTAGTTTACCGCTGAGCGGCATTAATTTGGGCTTAGGCCCACTTTTCTGTAATATTTTGAATAGTATATAAGCTTTAGGACTTCCTAGGGTTTGTATCTTTGGCAGAGTACGAAGCAAACACACACCTTTCCACCCCTTGGAGGAAGATCTTGGGGAATCAATGTAATCTTTTGAAGCTCTCATATATGGAATCTGTGTTTAAACATCTTATTTGAGATACATGCTTTCTTACATGAATAGTTAGGGTTTTTCCTCTTTGCTCAAAGCATGCATTGCTTAACTCATTCGATGTCATGATTATTGATTTTGTCGATATGGACACATACGGGGAAATCTAGATCTGGGGAAATTCTCCCAATAACATATTGCCTAGACATAGGGATATGAGGGTTGGTTGCCTTTAAGCTTCTATGCTTCAGAATTAATTATTAGGGATGCTAGGAATTGTATGAACTCGTAATTAAGGATAGGCTTTCTTTGCAAGGTAATTTAGAGAGTGGCATTAACATTGATGAAAAGAATGATGAATTCCTAAAATATATGAAAGTGGATAAGATGAAATTGATTACCCCAACAACAAACTCATCCATATAATTCGTTCAGTGTTTATGTTCTTCTTTCCCATTGATCATCACATGCATATATGTTTACTATTTGTCTTTTGCATTTGAAACTTATAACAATTTGTTCTCAAGTCTTAAATAATCAAGAAATCATATAACTAACTAGGTCGTGAGTCCTTTGGGAGAACGATACTTGGTCTTACCGAGTTTATTACTTGATACAATAAGGGTCACACTTGCCGAGGGTTAAACAAGTTTTTGGCGCCGGTTTTCGGTGTTCATAAATTTGTCATCACCTACTTTTCTGTATTTTTTAGAATAGTATATAAGCTTTAGGACGTTCTAGGGTTTGTATCTTTGGCTGGAACAAAGCAAAAACACACTTTTCACCCCTTGGGGGTAGAATTGGAGATGGCGGCGACTCTCCTCTTCTCTTTCTCGGGTTTTTCTATCTCTTCCATTCTTTCACTTTTCCATTGTATTTCATCTAGTTTCACCATGAATATGGTGAACTAAACTTATTATGTTGTTGGGGAATCAATGTAAATCCTTAGAAACTCTCTTGTATGGAATTTGTTCTTCAAGATCATTTTTATGATACATGCTTTCTTTCATTAATAGTTAGGGTTTTTCCTCTTTGCTCAAAGCATGGATTGTTTAACTCATTCGATGTCATGATTATTGGTTTTCTCGATTATGACACATACGGGGAAATCTAGATCTGGGGAATCTCTCCCATCAGTATATTACAAACCTAGACATAGGAGTATGATAGTTGGTTGCCTTTAAGCTTCTGTTCACTATAATGCATGTTTAATTGCTAGGGAGACAAGACATTGTAAACTAGTGATTATGATTAGGCTTTCTTCGCCGAGACATCGGGTTTAAAGTAATTTAGAAAGTGGCATTAACATTAATGAAAAGAATGATGAATTCCTAAATACAAGAGAGTGGATAGGATGAAATTGATAAACCCCAACAACATATTCATCCATATATTTCAATTCAAGTGTTTTGTTTCTTCTTGCCCATTCATCATCACATGCATACATATTTACTTTTCAGTCTTTTGCATTTGAAACTTACAACAATTTGTTCACAAGTCTTAATTAATCAACAAAATCACACAACTGTCTAGGCCGTGAGTCCTTTGTGAGAACGAAACTTGGTCTTACCAGGTTTATTACTTGATACGATTCGGTTACACTTGCCGAGTGTTAACAAGTTTTTGACTCCGTTTTCGGAGATTGAAGATTTGTTCATCAAGTTTTTGGCGCCGTTGCCGGGGACTCGTGGTTTAACTAGTCTATTTGTGTGATTTTTGATTATTTTTGACTTGTGAATTTTGTTTTTCTGTTTTTATTTTCTGTTTTTATTTTATTTTCTATCTTCTTATGTTTTCAATTATATCTTTTGATTATTTCTTCTCCTTTCTATCTTTTTGTGCTAACAAAATTTTTCTAGGGTTTTGTTTCCTTGTGTATGTAGGGTAATATTCGGACTAGAAGCAAAAAGATTTATGAACCTCTTCTTGAAGGCCTGGACGAAAGTAGAAGAAGGAGGAGAATTCGAACTTCAAGAGAACTATTCCCTTCTCCTTAGACACTCTTACAACATTCACCACCAAGGTCTTACCATAGCACTGAAAATATGGCAGAGGAGAATAATGGTAGACGGACTCTTGCAGATTACACCACTTTGGTTGGCCCTCAACATTTTAACAGTATAGCAAGGCCGAGGGTCAATGCTGCAAACATGGAGGTGAAACCGACATTGATACAGTTGGTGAAAAGCAATCAGTTTAATGGGCTATCACATGAAAGCCCGTATGAACATATCACCACCTTCAATGAAATCTGTAACACCGTGAAGATAAATGGAGTGCCAGATGAAGCAATCAAGCTTAGCTTGTTCCCTTTCTCATTAGGAGGCAATGCTAAGTTATGGTTAAATTCTTTTCTAGAAGGTAGTTTTAAAGAATGGGAAGTTGTGGTTGCAAAGTTTTTGAACAAATACTTCCCACAATCTAAAGTCAACAAAGGGAAGCAAGAGATCTCTTCTTTCAGACAAGGCATGGAGGAGACATTAGGTCAAGCATGGGACAGGTACAAAAGCTTTTTGAGAAAGACTCCCATGCACGATTTTGATGATGCAGCAGTAGTTCTACTTTTCCTTGGAGGTCTTGGTTCAAGAACCAAGTTGATCTTAGATGCCTCAGCTAGAGGTAATATTAAATGTAAGACTCCAAAGGAAGCAACAGAATTGATAGAGAACATTAAAGTTCAAATTGAGTACAATAAACCCTATTCTAAAAACAGAAACAAATAAGTTCAACAAAACAAAAGATAGAAAAGATCATGCTCTACTGCTGATAGCATCCATCAGTAGATGCTATCTCAGCTCCTCATCAGCCTGTGTTGTCATCTGTATCTTCCTCCTCTTCATTATCTTCATTATCTACCCCATATCAGATAGTCAATGGGTGAACGTGGAATATATGTCATCTGTTTCTTCTTGCCCATTGATCATCACATGCAGATATATTTACTTTTCAGTGTATTGCATTTGAAACTTACAACAATTTGTTCACAAGTCTTAATTAATCAATAAATCACATAACTATTTAGGCCGTGAGTCCTTTGGGAGAACGATACTTGGTCTTACCAGGTTTATTACTTGATACGATTCGGTTACATTTGCCAAGGGTTAACAAGTTTTTGACTCCGTTTTTGGGGATTGAAAATTTGTTCGTCATAGGGTTCATATCTTTGGACAGAAAGAGGCGAAAATTCACTCTTTTAACCCCTCGAAGGCAGATTTTGGATACGGAAGCTCCGATCTTCAACTTTTAGGTTTTTATTTTTCATTCTTTTCATTATTTTCATCTACTTTCACCATGTCTATGGTGAACTAAACCTCCATTGTTGTGGGGAAATGATGTAATCCTTTGAAACTCTCATGTATTGAATTGATTCTTATTATAAAATGCTTTACTTCATTAATTGTTAGGGTTTTTCCTCTTTACTCGATGCATGCTTTGTTTAACTCATTCAATTGCATGATCATTGATTTTGTCACTATGGACACATATGAGAAAATCTAGAACTGGGGAAATTCTCCCAAAAGCAATATTACCTAGACATAGGGATAATAGGGTTGGTTACCTTTAAGATTCTATGCGAATGTAATGCAAGATTAATTGTTAGGGATACAATACATTGTGAACTAGTAATTAGGAGTAGGCTTTCTTCACCGAGACATCGGGTTTAAGGTAAACTAGAAAGTGGCATTAACATTACTGAAGAAGATGAATTCATAATACATGAGTGTGGATAGGATAAGTCGGAAACCCCAACAACATAATCATTCCATATTTTATATCAATCACCTTTGCATCTTTCAATCCAATTGATCAACACTTGCATTCATATTTATTTTCCGTAATATAAACACAATGATTTCGTTTACAAGTCCTAATTAATCAAGAAACCATATGAATGTTTAGGCCGTGAGTCTCTAGGGAAACGATACTTTGTATTACCAATTATTATTACTTGATACGATTCGGTACACTTGCCGAAGTGTTAACAAGTTTTTGGCATCATTGCCGGGGACTCGTGGTTTAACTATTTTATTCGTGTGATTATTGATTAATTTTGACTTGATTTTTTTTATTTTTCGTTTTGTTTTGTTTAAAAGTGCTTTTTAGGGTTTTGTTTTCTTGTGTATGCAGGGTATAATTCAGACTAGAAGCAAGAAAACATCGGAACCTCTTCTTGAAGGATTGAACGAGAGTAGAAGGAGAAGGAGGACTCGAACATCTAGAGAATTATTTCCTTCTCCGGAGACACTTTTACAACCCTCACCACAAATATCTGACTAGAGTACTGAAGAAATAATTGGAGAAAAAATAAAGGCAGACGCACTCTGGCGGATTACACCACTATTGTTGGCCCTCATCACTTTAACAACATTGTTAGGCCGAGGGTCAATGCTACAAACATGGAGGTGAAACTGGCATTGATACAATTGGTGAAGAGCAACCAATTTAATGGACTGTCTCATGAAAGTCCATATGAGCATTTGACTACATTCAACGAGATTTGTAACACTGTAAAGATCAATGGTGTACTGGATGAAGCTATAAAGCTTAGTTTGTTTCCTTTCTCATTGGGAGGCAATGCTAAGCTATGGTTTAATTCTTTCCTGGAGAATAGCTTTACTGAATTGGAAGCTGTGGTTTCAAAGTTTCTGAACAAATACTTCCCACAGTCCAAAATCAACAAAGGGAAGCAAGAAATTTCCTCTTTCAGGCAAGGTATGGAGGAAACGTTAGGTCAAGCATGGGATAGGTACAAAAGCTTGTTGAGAAAGACGCCCACTCATGGCTTTGATGAATCAGCGATAGTCATTCTTTTCCTTGGAGGTCTTGGTTCACAAACCAAATTGATGCTAGATGCCTCATCTAGAGGTAATATCAAATGTAAAACTCTAGAGGAAGCTTTCGAATTGATTAACAACATGGCTACTAATGACAACGAGATGCATAGTTGATAACGGTTGAAAATACTATTATTTGTGATGTAATTTTGATACTAAATGCATCTTATTTGACTTAGAAACTTGCTTTAACTCATGTTTTTGCTTTAGTTTTATGAATAAGATAGTTGAGGTTATACTTGATGATTTTATCACTAAATTCCCTTGATTTTGTATCCTATTGGAATGATTTGAAAGAAGAGTTAAAGTACCAAAGAGTTGGAATGCAGAAAAGTCAACAAAAATGTAGAAAAGTCAACCAGAGTGCAGAAAAGTCAACCAGAATGCAGAAAATTCAAACAGAGTGCAGAAAAGTCAAGCTGAGCGCAGAAAAAGGGCGCTGAGCGCCAGTTTGAGTGTTGTTTTCCGCCCGGGCGCCCTTTTACAGGGGTACTGTTAGTACCACAGGTGACGCTTGGGCGCCCCACTTAGGGCGCTGAGCGCTAGCGAAGTGGGCTTGTACCCATTTTCTGTTAATTAGTGGGCTTGGACCTGTTTTCTGTTATTTTTCTGGTCTATTTAAGGAGTTGGACGTCCTAGAGAATGTATCTCTTGATGGCTTCAGCATACAAACACACTTTTCACCACTTAAGGGTAGATTTGGGGATGTGACAACTCTCCTCTTCTTTTTCTAGGGTTTTTCTCTCTTTTTCATTCTTTCATTCCATTGTTCATATAGTTTGTCCTTGATAATGGGGAACTAAACCTTATTTGTTGTTGGAAAATGATGTAATCCTTTGAAACTCTCATGTATTGTTAACACTTGGCAAGTGTACCGAATCGTATAAAGTAATAATACAATGGTAAGACCAAGTGTCGTTTCCCAAAGGACTCACGACCTAAATAGTTATGTGATTTCTTGATTAAATTAGACTTGTAAACAAATATGAATGCATGTATTGATCAATTGGATTGAAAGATGCAAAAGTGATTGATGTAAAATATGAATGATTATGTTGTTGGGGTTTCCGACTCATCCTATTGATAACAATTGAAAAACTGTTATTTTCATGCTTAAAATTGATACCAAAAGCAACCTTTAATACTTAGAAACTAGCTTGGAATCATGCTTTTGTTCATATTTTTAGAAATAAGAGAGCTGGACAGGTTTATGCTTGATTTTAGTGTTTTATGTAAGTTTTAAGGTGAATTTTGTGAAAGAAGTGAAGAAGGATAAAGATGGAATCAGAAAAGAACTCAAAAAGTGCAAAAGAAGAGAAGCCGAAAGTACCTGTTGGCTCCGCTGAGGGGTGAAAGTGCAGCTGAGGGGTGAATTGACTAAGCACTGGTACCGCTGAGCGGTGGTCTTTTGGGCTTAGGCCCACTTTTCTGTAATATTTCGAATAGTATATAAGCTTTAGGACTTTCTAGGGTTTGTATCTTTGGCAGAGTACGACGCAAACACTTACTTTTCCACCCCTTGGAGGAAGATCTTGGATGCTTAGGCTACCTACTCATCTTTCTAGGGTTCTATCTTTCACTCTTTCATTATTGTTCATCTAGTTTCACCATGAATATGGTGAACTAAACTTTGTATTGTGTTGGGGAATCAATGTAATCTTTCGAAGCTCACATATATGGAATTTGTGTTTAAACATCTTATTTGAGATACAGGCTTTCTTTCATCATTAGTTAGGGTTTTTCCTCTTTGCTCAAAGCATGCATTGTTTAACTCATTCGATGTCATGATTATTGGTTTTGTCGATATGGGAACGTACGGGGAAATCTAGATCCGGGGAAATTCTCCCAATAGCATATTGCCTAAACATAGGGATATGAGGGTTGGTTGCCTTTAAGCTTCTGTGCTTCAGAATTAATTATTAGGGATGCTAGGAATTGTATGAACTCATAATTAAGGATAGGCTTTCTTGCAAGGTGATTTAAAGAGTGGCATTAACGTTGATGAAAAGAATGATGAATTCCTAAAGTATATGAGAGTGGATAAGATGAAATTGATTACCCCAACAACATACTCATCCATCTAATTCGTTCAAGTGTTTGTATTCCTCTTTTCCATTGATCAAAACTCATGCATACATGTTTACTTATTGTCTTTTGCATTTGAAACCTCAAGAATTTGTTCACAAGTCTTAAATAATCAAGAAATCATATAACTAACTAGGCCGTGAGTCCTTTGGGAGAACGATACTTGGTTTCCCGAGTTTATTACTTGATACGATTCGGTCACACTTGCCGAGGGTTAAACAAGTTTGTGGCGCCGTTGTTCGGTGTTCATAAATTTGTCATCACCTATCCACTCTCATGTATTCACGAATTCATCTTTCTTCATTAATGTTAATGCCACTTTCTAATTTACCTTAAACCCAATGTCTCGGTGAAGAAAGCCTACTCCTAATCACTAGTTTACAATGTCTTGTCTCCCTAGCAATTATTCATGCATTACATTCGCCCAGAAGCTTAAAGGCAACCAATCCTCCTATTCCTATGTCTAGGTAATATTGCTTCCAAGAGAATTTCCCCAGTTCTACATTTATCTATATGTGTGCATATAGATAACTTCAACGATCATGCAATTGAATGAGTTAAACAAAGCATGCATAGAGTAAAGAGGAAAAACCCTAACAATTAATGAAGTAAAGCATATAAAATCAAGAATCAATTCAATACATGAGAGTTTCAAAGGATTACATCGGTTCCCCAACAACAATGGAGGTTTAGTTCACTATAGACATGGTGAAACTAGATGAAAAACAATGAAAGAATGAAAGATAGAACCCTGGAATTTGAAGAAAGGAGCTTCCGCATTCAAAATCCGCCTCCAAGGGGTGAAGAAAGTGTGATTTCGCCTCTTTCTGTCCAAAGATACTAATCCTAGGTCGACTAAACCCTTATATAGTTTATTAAGAATTACAGAAAATAGGCCCAAGCCCAATTAAATGGCGCTCAGCGGCACTTTTGCCTCTCAGTGGTAAGTTCAGCTCTTAAAGATGACGCTCAGATGCAGTTTTAGCCTTCAGCGGTGACTGCGGTGCTTCAGAACGTCGCTCAGCGGTAAAAGTTGCGTTGAGCGGTAAATGTGTCTCTTCTTTTTTGCACTTTTACTTCCTTTCCTGAATCCAGCTCCTTACTACTTCAAATTCTTTCATCTAATTTATCTGAATTCTTGCCAAAACAAGGAAAAAAAAGCATAAAACCTATCCAACTCTCTTATTTCCAAAACTTAAGCATAAGCATGATTTCAAGCTAGTTTCTAAGTCATAAAGGTTGTTTTTAATATCAAAATTAAGTATAAGAATAACGGTTTTTCAACCGTTATCATTTATTGAATTGATTTATATTATAAATGTTTTACTTCATTAATTGTTAGGGTTTTTCCTCTACACTCTATGCATGTTTTGTTTAATTCATTCAATTGCATGATTATTGATGTTTTCGATATGGACACATATGGGAAAATCTAGAACTGGGGAAATTCTCGCAAAAGCAATATAACCTAGACATAGGGATAGGAGGGTTGGTTGTCTTTAAGCTTCTGTGCGAATGTAATGCATAATTAATTGGTGGAGATACAAGACATTATGATCTAGTAATTAAGAGTAGGCTTTCTTCACCGAGACATCGGGTTTAAGGTAAATTAGAAAGTGGCACTAACATTAATGAAGAAGATCAATTCTTATATGCATGAGAGTGATTAGGTGAAATCTAAACCCCAACAACATATACATCTCATATTTTCAATATCATCCATTCATCCTTGTGTTTAGCCTCAATTGATTAAATTTGCATTCATGTTTATTTTTATTGCATTTGCATTCAAAAACCCCAAAAATTGTTCTTAAGTCTTAATTGGTTAACATAATTGTTTAGTGTCGTGAGTCTCTTGGGAAACGATACTTGGTCTTACCATTTATTATTACTTGATACGATTCGATACACTTGCCAGAGTGTTAACAATAGTGAAAGAGGAGCTCCACCTCAACAGAAGGGAGTCCTACAATTGCAATCTCAAGATGCCTTGCTTGCACAAAATAAAATTATAGCTCAACAGTTGGAGAATTTGACAAAGACACTTGCTCAGTTGCCAAAGGAGCTAAAGAACGTTTCATAGGTTCAACAACAACTCTGTGAATTATGTGGTGGTGATCATATCAATGGTCAATGTGCTTTTTCAGTGGAGGCCCTAGAAGATGTCAATTTTATATGGGCAATCAATTCCAATACTTCCAAGGAAACTTCAACCAAGTGTGGAAACGTCACCCAAGCATGGGTCAAGGTAAAAATGGACAAGCTGGACAAGCAGGACAATTTAATAGACAACAGCAGTAACCATCACTATGGCAACAAGTTTTTGCATTAAATGAGAGATCAACAAAGCTAGAAAACACTCTTCAACAATTTATGCAGGTGACTATCTCCAATCACAAAAGCACTGAAGCTGCTATAAGAAATTTGGAGATGCAGGTTGACTAGCTGGCCAAGAAAATGAAAG
The DNA here is from genome assembly GCA_027742785.1 of Vigna reflexopilosa. Taxonomy (NCBI): domain Eukaryota; kingdom Viridiplantae; phylum Streptophyta; class Magnoliopsida; order Fabales; family Fabaceae; genus Vigna; species Vigna reflexopilosa. The sequence goes on from CM050924.1 coordinate 16,457,978, forward strand.
ATAAAGCGGAAAAGCAATTTTGGGCTAACACTGAGGTTAACCCTAAGGAAGAGTGTAAAGTTATTGTGAGCATAGATGATGAGAGGGTGGAAGAAAGCAAAGAAAGAGTTGAGTTAGAAAAGAGAGAAGAAAGATTATATGAGGTTGAGACGAGAGAAAAAGAAAAGAAGAGGGGAAAGAAAATTTGTGAAAAAAGAGAAAAAGTTCTTCCTTATCCTAAGGGGAGAGAAAAATTTGATAAAGAGAGGCAATATGAGTGTTTCTTCAGGCAATTGGAGATTAAAATACCTTTGACCGAAGGACTATAACAAACTACTGCTTATGCTAAGCACATGAAGCAACTCCTCACAGAAAAGAGATATTTAGATGAGGGGACTATGGATGAAAAACCACTTCCTCCAAAAGTGAAAGATTTAGGAAGTTTTACTATTCCTTGCGTCATTGGGAAGTTGAATATAAGGAAGGCCTTAATGGATTTAGGGTCAAGCATTAATTTGTTGCCCTTAACTATGCTTGAAAGGATTGGTGATCTTGAAGTCAAGCCAACAAAGTTTGGGGTTTTGTTGTGAGCACTATTGTTAGGGTTTGTTATCCTCAATTTCACTTGGCATTCTTCATACATTGAGCATCTCCAACCAAGTAAGTACACGTATTCTCAAACTGAGTACATCACAACCTATTCTAAAAACAGAAGCAAATAAGTTCAAAACAAAAGATAAGAAAAGTCCTGCTCTAGTGCTGATAGCATCCATTAGTAGATGCTATCTCATCTCATCATCAACCCATGCTATCGTCAGAATCTTCCTCCTCTCCTTCTTCAGCATCTTCAAAGTCATTATCATCCTCATAATCTTCCTCCATGGCTGGAGCTTCAGCTGCTCCAGCTTCCTTAGCCTGTGCATGCTCCTCTAGCCATGCCACCATAGTGTTGAATTCATCCCTAGTCCACCATCATCCAGGGGGTGTATCATACATCCCGATGATCATCTCTGCTTGTCCTCTGTAAATAGACTGCAACCTGTCCTCCATCAGGGACATATACATGTCCCTTATCTAAAAAGGTTATGCATCATGAGGCACTACATGTGCTTGTGGTGGTCCTCTCCTTATAGAAGGACATCGTGGTGGTACTGGCTAACCTACCTCATCTCTCCCACAATACTGTCTATAACAGGCCTCATCAATCGTCTTCCTAGGCCGCTCCAACGGCGGTGTAGAAGTGTTAACCTAATAACGGTTGAAAAATCTACAGAATAGCCACTCAGCGAAAATTTCCCTGAGCGTGATTCCTGCAGAATGGTGTTTGAATTTGTTTTGCTTGCTGGTTCTCTGCACAACTTCTAAGTCAAAAAGGGTGTTTTTAATATCAAAATTAAGTATAAAAATAATGATTTTTCAACCGTTATCAACATAGGAATAGGAGGATCGGTTTCCTTTAAGCTTGTGTGCGAATGTAATGCATGAATAATTGCTAGGGAGACAAGACATTGTAAACTAGTGATTAGGAGTATGGTTTCTTCACCGAGACATCGGGTTTAAGGTAAATTAAAAAAGTGGCATTAACATTAATGAAGAAAGATGAATTCTTGAATACATGAGAGTGGATAGGATGAATCGGAAACCCCAACAACATTCATATTTTACATCAATCACTTTTGCATCTTTCAATCCAATTGATCAAAAACTTGCATTCATGTTTATTTTCCGCAATTCAAACATAATGATTTTGTTTACAAGTCTAATTTAAGCAAGAAATCACATAACTCTCTAGGCTGTGAGTCCTTTGGGAAACGATACTTGGTCTTACCATTTTATTATTACTTGATACGATTCAGTACACTTGCCGAAGTGTTTACAAGTTTTTGGCGCCATTGTCGGGGACTCGTGGTTTAACTATTCTATTTGTGTGATTATTTATTAGCTTTGACTTGATTTTTTATCTTTTTATTTTTTTATCTTTTATCTTTCTATCTTTTTGTTTTTATCTTTTTATCTTGTTATCTTTTTAGTTTATCTTTTCTATCTTTTTGTGCTAACAATTGTTTCTAGGGTTTTGTGTTCTTCTGTATGCAGGATAAAATTCGGACTAGGAGTAAGAAAATTTCAGAACCTCTTCTTGAAGGATTGGATGAAAGTAGAAGGAGGAGGAGTGTTCAAACTTCTAGAAAATTATTTTCTTCTCCGGAAACACTTCTACAACCCTCACCACAAAGATCTAACTAGAGTACTAAAGAGATGGCTGGAGAGAACAATGGTAGACGTACTTTGGCGGATTACAACTATTATTGGCCCTCATCACTTTAATAGCATTGCTAGGCCGAGGGTCAAATGCTGCAAACATGAAGGTTAAACCGACGTTGATACAATTGGTGAAGAGCAACCAATTTAATGGGCTATCACATGAAAGTCCATATGAGCATCTCACCACATTCAACGAGATTTGCAACACTGTGAAGATCAATGGTGTGCCGGATGATGCAATAAAGCTAAGCTTGTTTCCTTTCTCATTGGGAGGCAATACAAAGCTATGGTTGAATTCTTTCCCGGAGGATAGCTTTACTGAATGGGAAGCTGTGGTTTCAAAGTTTCTTAACAAGTACTTCCCACAAGCCAAAATCAACAAAGGGAAGCAAGAGCTTGTTTATAAAGCTGTCGTTGAAGCTATCAAATTAATACTACTTTGCAAGGCAACCTCAGTATTGCCAAGTAGTATTCAAGAAAGTAGATAGGGTTAAAGTAACCCTGAGTCGTCTCCCAATGAATACGGAATTGCCTTTCAATATTTCAATCTTATGAATGCAATGCAATGCTCAGGAATAAAAGTAATGTTTGGAGAATGTTTAAAGAACAAATAAGAAACTTAAAAATAGTTATGATTAAACAGGCTAATTCCACTACTTTTCCATGATAGATTCATCATCGGTTATTCATAAATAATTGTTCAATTGATTATTATTTAAGTTTCAAATTAATTAAAGTACATTCTTAATTAATTTGAGGACGATCATGCATTTGACCAAAGTAAATTCTCAATTATTCACAATGAATTCAAATAAAGTACATTCTCAATCAAATCCTATTGTGTTTAATCATGTCTATTCTTAAATCTCCTAACCAAATTAAAAGCTAATCAATCAAAGTACATTCTCAATTGATTATAGTTGAAATTATTACTACCAATCAAAGTACATTCTCAATTGATAGTAAAAACCATTTAATCATATGAAAGTTCCTAAATTAAATCAAAGTAGATTCTCAATTAAACCTAGAAACCCTAGAACTCATATAATCAATATGCATGTAGATTCAAACACATTATGATGCAAAAATCTTTGCTTTTAATTTGATAGAGAGATGAAAGACATAGAGAGAGAACAACTTAAATCAATAATCAAAATAAACAATTGCATTAACTCAACCTAACCTCAGAATCCATAATGGAATTACAGCAGAATAGCCCTAGATGCTTAGCTCTCCATGAATGGAGTTGAATACAAGATGAAATAAGAGAGAGAAAATGCATATTCACCTCAGTTGCACAACACAAAATCAAGCTAACTATTAGAGTATCAACAAAACATGGGCAAATCACACAAGCAAAATAGGTATGGCACGTGGTGGTTCATCCTTAACATTAAGCTCAAAACTCACATGGTTCAAATTTCTTTCACAAAAGATTTAATCAAGAATTTATCAAGTCAACTCAATCAACAAATCATAGAAGCAATCCACTCATATCAACATAACTCATTTTTCTCTTGAATTCCTGATCATTCCAGTTACTGATTCAAACTCTCAAATCCAATGCAAGTATTTATTAAAAAAACAAACAAAATAGGGAACAAAATTAATTGTTTCCCCACACCCCCACACTTAAACTATGCATTGTCCTCAATGTATGCCTTATATGTAGAATGCATAGAAAAAGTATGAGGGAACTTACCTCCTTCATGGTGGAAGGAATGCTAGTAGGACTTCATTGGAAAAGTCATCCTGGATAGGAATGTTATCTTTTCCCTTTTCAATCCTACTAAGATGGTCAACTACTAAATTATGTAACCCACTTCTGTCTTGAATAGGAGTCAACTTGTCCTTCTCGTTCTTGACCATTGTGATTCCATATTTCTTGGGAACCACATGTATAAGGCCCACCCAAGTGTCGTCAGAATTTGAATATATAAGATCTTTTGGTAGCAACTTGGTGTCCTCCTTCTTTACAACCCCCATCAGTTGAGGATTCAGTCTTCCTTGAGGTTTTCTCACTGGTTTAGCATCCTTCTTCAAAAGTATTCTATGCATGCAACAAGAAGGCCTAATACCAGGAATATCTGCTAAAGTCCAGTCTATTGCTTTCTTGCGATCTCTGATAACCTGTAATAGTTGTTTTTCCTGCTCATCAGTTTGCAATGCAAATATAATAACAAGGAGTTTCTCATCCCTCTCAAAATATTTCAAATGGGATGGTAAAGGTTTCAACTCCAAAACGGGTGGTTGTACCACAGATGGCAACATGTTACTGCCTAAGGTAATCTCAGCCACCTCAACATCACACTCGGACGCCACAGAAGTATCATCTATTAATACAGCATCCTCAATATCACCTGCTTTACAGTTTCCTTTTTCGTCCAAAATTAGGCACAAATTATTTGGAAAAGAAAAATTGTTTACAACATCACTTGATAAGTCAATACAAAACAAAGAATGATCTTTAATCGAGTGCTTCCCAGCTTCCAACACGTTGAACCGCACCTTCTCGTCTCCTATCTCCATTGTCAAATGATCTTGCATGAACATCTATCTTGGTTCGTGCTGTCATCATGAAGGGTCTTCCCAAGATAATTGTTGTTGGACTGATTCCTTCATCATCCTTCATGTCCAAGATATAGAAATCTGCAGGAAAAATTAATTTGTCTACTCGAACAAGGACGTCCTCAAGCACACCTGCAGGGTTAACTGTGCTACGGTTGGCCAGTTGAATGACCACAACAGTCGTCTTAAGAGGTCCCAGAGATAGTGAAGTAAACACTGATAAAGGCATTACATTTATGGAAGCCCCTAAATCTAGCATGGCATTGTCAAACATTGAATTTCCAATAACACAAGGAACAGAAAACATACCTGGATCCTTGCATTTTCGCGGTATTTCATTATGCTTCTGAATCAAGCTTGACACATTTCTTCCCAAATTCACAACCTCATTATCCCTAAAACGCCTTCTATTTGTGCAAATTTCTTTCAAAAACTTGGCGTATTTAGGGATTTGCTTAACAACATCTAGAAAGGAAACGTTGATCTCCACCTTTTTGAAAGTATTTAAGATCTCTTGGTCTAATTCCTCCAATTTTGGGTTTCTCGGTTTCAACCGATTTGGATATGGAGGAGGTGGAGAATAAGATGAAGAAGAACTTTTAGAAGAAGAGTTAGAGGATACTAACCTGGATTTATCAGTGGTAGTCTCATGGGATTGTTCACTTGGTCCTCCATTGTCATCAATTTGCGCTCCTTCTTTCTCCTTATCTTCATCCTATTGGGCTTCTTCAGGGCCTTCTACCTTCTTACCCGTTCTCAAAGTAATAGCACTTACATTTTGCGGGTTGATCACTGTTTGTGCAGGTAGTTTATTTGACTCCTTAGCCTCTAATTTTTCCACCCTCTGAGTCAACCCTACAATTGATTTCTTGATTTCTGAATTTTGCTCAAGTATTGTTTTCATGAAAACTTGTAGTGACATTTCAGGTTGAGGTTGTTGCCTTTGTTGAGGTGGAACATAAGGTTGTATGTTCTGCTGATACTTATTGGAGGATGAATCATGATAATTCCGGCATGGTCTATTTCCTCCAAACATGTTTGCAGCAAAAGCTTGACATGGGTTTTCCACAGTGGTTTCCACCAAGCTAGGACATTCATCAGTATAATGGTCAAATGAAATGAATATTCCACATTTCTTAGCAATTTGTGGAGTTGAGGTTTTAAACAAGCTTGCAATCTGATCGAGTTTGCTTTCTAACTTATTTAATCTTTCATCTATCTTCTTCCCATCAACTGCACCATTTTCAATTTCATGCACTCCCCTCAACAAAGTCATTGAATTTTCTCTTGTGCCATATTGTTGATTGTCTACTGCCTTTCGTTCTATTAGATCTATACCATCTTCTGATGACCTGTCTAAGAAAGATCCTCCGCTCGCAGCATCTGCTCATGATCCATCAGTAGGACTTAAGCCTTCATAAAAGCTTAGAATAAAATCTTCCATTTGGAGTTGAGGGCATAAAGCACATACTTTCTTGATTCTTTCCCAATACTCACTAAGATTCTCTCTATCTCTCTGTCTTATGTCTTTGATTTCTCTACGGATGGTAGATAATCTGGATGTAGGAAAATACTTTTCAAGAAAGAGTCTTTCAATAGTTTCCCAATTTGTGATCCGGGCATAGAGATAGTACCACCAATCTTGAGCTGCTCCTTGAAGAGTAAAAGGAAAAGCTCTCATTTTAAGGCTCTCTATTCTGATCATGGGAGATCTAAAGTTTTCACACAACATGTGAAATTGTCTCAAGTGCATGTGATTCGGGCAGAGAAATAGTACCACCAATCTAAAGTTTTCACACAACATGTGAAATTGTCTCCTGCACTTCCAATCCTCGCTCACATTCTGAGTATAGAAACGAGCCAGATACTCGAATCTCTCTTTGTAGTCTTGCACAGTCATACCTCCCTGTTGAAGAGTCAGAAACTGCGACTCTCGATGTTGCTTAGCGCTAGCTAGAAAGTAACGCTCCAAGAATCTAGCTTTGAAATCCTCCCAAGTAACAACCTCCCCTCGAATATCCATGCCTCTCCGCATCCCACGCCACCAATACTCAGCTTCCCCTGCCAACATATATGTAGCAAACACTAACTTCTGCCCCTCAGTGCACTCGATCGCTTCAAAGATCTTCTCAAAGTTGCAAATCCAGTCCTCCACTTCATCTAGTGTTGCCTTCCCATTGAACTTCGCAGGACTGTGACGCAGAAAGTCATTCATACCCACTCTCGGCCTAGGTGCCTGCTCAGCCTGTTGTGCCTATTGTGCTTGCAAGACTTGAGCAATCTATCGCATTGCCTGCGCCAGCTCCGTAGTAGCATCGATTGGAGTAGGATTTCTTGGCCGTCTCGACATCTTTATCATTTATAACGCAAAAGATAAGCAAAGAAAAATAACCACAAAAAAAACATCAAAATTATGCAAGTCGGGCTCACTCCCCAAAAGCCCCAAAAGAATTTTTTTTTTTTGAAAACCTGGCTCTGATACCAAATGTAACACCCCTTACAGAGTGCCACTAGAAAATAACAAAATCTGAAATATAAGCCAATTTTTTTTCATTTAAAATTAACATTGCGGAAACAAAACGTCAAAAAGTTTAAACGTCTTACAACATAAGTTCGAACCTTACAAATATCAAATCCATTATTGAAAAATGTAAAATAACTTTAAGACATGATAATTTCCCCATAGCTATTCTCATATCTCTCGTCGTGCTACTCCATCCCTGCCTTATCTGCAATGCCTTCTACTCCCGTACAAGTACGATCATCGCAGGTGGAACCACAACCACAAAAGGAAAGGGTGAGTAACTAAGAACATAACATATCATATAATTTCAATGTTAAAACATCATAACATAGACTATCCTTGTCATCACCTTACAATACATCACATTATTCAACTCATAACTCAGATCATCACCACCCAGACTATCAAAGTCATAACATTACAATACATCACAGTATTCAAAACAACGACTAAGATCATTCTCACAAGCTTCTGTTGTTTCCTTGAATTTTGTCGTACCAAACCTGTTTCGCAAAACAGAGCAATTCGAGCCGTGTTCCATCGTAACTTCAGACCTATCTCCCTAACTCCTCAAGGAATTACGAGTAAAAACTCAGGTTAGGCGCACCCACCGAGCACTATACTCACACGAGCCAAAGTCATTGGGCGAGACATCCAACCCTCTCTAGTCCTCACGCACGAGGAAAGGGTGGCACTCGAATCTGAGTCTCTGTAGAGACTCAACACACTATCGTATCGCAATACGAACACCATCGATTAGACAAAAATTCTAAGGAAATGACAGAATGTCTGCTCTCACAACTTCACCATCACAACTATACACGGATCACCATCATATACACACTCAACCAAATTTCATGACCAATAATTAATTAAAAATTCATAACTAAATAAAAAACTTAATTTAATTATTTTTCCTACTGACGCACCCCATGAAATTACTAATTTCACACTTCCATCAACTAGAACAACATTTCTAGTGCACCCCTGCTAAATTCCCAACACCAAAGAAAACACCTAATTTGAATACACCCCCTTTTTACTTTAAACACACTCCCTTCTACGTCTACCTTTTCAAGTGGACCCCAAAGTCATTAAATTACCTTTCCTCTCACTTCCAAGGTGGACCCCACCATTTCCACTTAACTCTCATTTTCTCTCTCTCTCTCTTTTTTCTTTTACGTGCACACCTCCTTGCATTTCTCTTTCTGATCCACTTTTTCATTATATCCAAAACTACATATAATTCTAATTCTCTCACCCATTTCACGTCACACATTTACTCATCATTTTCTCTTTCTTTTTTTTTCTTTTTTTTCACTAAACCCAAAACTTACAATTCATATTCTCAATCCATTATTTATGTAACCTTCACGTATCTACCCCACCATCGTTTATTTTATTTTATTTTTTTCCCTTAACTTACTATTTCTTCTTCAACTAATAACCTTTACAACCTATTTTATTCTCCTCTTCTCTCTCTAACTTACGTACCAATAACACTCCTTCACTCCCATTCTCCTCTTCCTTTTATTTATTCTTTTTAGGTTAAATGTCTTCGAAGGTCCCTATTTCTGCGGATTCGTATCAATTGGGTCCTCGTATTCTCAAAGTTCTTAATTGGGTCCCTTTTTTGGTAAAGTTGACTCAATAAAGCCCTTGCCGTTAATTGCTGTGGACGGCGTTAACTTTCTTGCGAGGTGGCATGGTGAGGTAGCATTGAATAAATACGTGGTAGAGTAAGAGGTGATTATGTGGATTTATTTTAAGAGTGTTTATTTTAAGTTTTAAATATAATATTTGTTGCCTCTCTCACTCTCATCCGTGCCATGGATTCCAGTATCCCCAAAGTTTTTCTCTTTCTTCTTCTCCTTTGCTCTTCCAGTCGCCGAATAATTTCTTCGTCGAACTTATAGTGGTCGTGGTCGGATAAAATAAAATAAAAAAGAAAAGGAGAAAGATGAAGATGGGTAACTATAACATGACGTCGCCGTGACCGCTGATGACAAATTTATGAACACTGAAAAACGGTGCCAAAAACTTGTTTAACCCTCAGCAAGTGTGACCGAATCGTATCAAGTAATAAACTCGGTAAGACCAAGTATCGTTCTCCCAAAGGACTCACGGCCTAGTTAGTTATATGATTTCTTGATTATTTAAGACTTGAGAACAAATTGTTATAAGTTTCAAATGCAAAAGACAAAAAGTAAACATGTATGCATCTGATGATCAATGGGAAAGAAGAACACAAACACTGAACGAATTGTATGGATGAGTGTGTTGTTGGGGTAATCAATTTCATCTTATCCACTTTCATATATTCTAGGAATTCATCATTCTTTTCATCAATGTTAATGTCACTCCCTAAATTACCTTGCGAAGAAAGCATATCCTTAATTACGAGTTCATACAATTCCTAGCATCCCTAATAATTAATTTTGAAGCACAAAAGCTTAAAGTAACATCCCTCATATCCCTATGTCTAGGCAATATGCTATTGGGAGAATTTTCCCGGATCTAGATTTCCCCGTATGTGTCCATATTGACAAAATCAATAATCATGACATCGAATGAGTTAAACAATGCATGCTTTGAGCAAAGAGGAAAAACCCTAAATATTCATGTAAGAAAGCATGTATCTCAAATAAGATGTTTAAACACAAATTCCATATATGAGAGCTTCAAAAGATTACATTGATTCCCAACAACAAGAAGAGTTTAGTTCACCATATTCGCGATGAAACTAGATGAACAATAATGAAATAGTGAAAGATAAAACCCTAGAAAGTTGAGTAGGTAGCCTTAGCATCCAAGATCTTCCTCCAAGGGGTGGAAAGGTGTGTGTTTGCTTCGTACTCTGCCAAAGATACCAACCCTAGGAAGTCCTAAAGCTTATATATTATTCGAAATATTACAAAAAATTGGCCTAAGCCCAAAATAATGCTGCTAAGCGGTAAACTACCGCTCAGCGGTAAGTGCGTGTGTCGAATTCTTCCCCTCAGTTGTACTTTCACCCCTCAACGGTGCCAATGGGTGTTCGTTAGTGCCGCTCAGCGGTAAACTGGCGCTGAGCGATACTTGCGGCTTCTCTTCTTTTGCACTTTTTGAGTTCTTTTCTGATTCCATCTCTATCCTTCTTCACTTCTTTCATCAAATTTACCTTAAAACCTGCATAAAACATTGAAATCAAGCATAAACCTGTCCAACTCTCATATTTATAAAAATATGAACAAAACCATGATTCCAAGCTAGTTTCTACGTGTTAAAGGTTGCTTTTAGTATCAATTTTAAGCATGAAAATAACAGTTTTTCAACTGTTATCAACCGCCCCCTTGTAGATATGTAGAGTGCATCGTACAAAAAATTAACAGTTATTTCATCAGCAACTAAAATTAAAAATAAAATAAAATAAAACCCAAATTCATTCAGTGAAGGTGGTAAAATAAAAACATGCTCAAAATTAAACAGAGAAAAAAATGCAACAAAGTCAGCATCGAAATTGAATGCAGAGAAACTCAATCCAGTAGATGATCAAAATCCAAAAATGGCAAAGAAACCCTATGGGAAAGTAAAAAGTCGAATCGCTCGATAGATTGGAAAGTCGAGACCAAGAAAAAATCAGATCATAATCATTCATTCCAAATCAAAGAATTGAGTACAACCCAGCCTTCTCAAGGGTTTTGCGGTTGGTGGTGATTCCATCTCTATCCTTCTTCACTTCTTTCATCAAATTTACCTTAAAACCTGCATAAAACATTGAAATCAAGCATAAACCTGTCCAACTCTCATATTTATAAAAATATGAACAAAACCATGATTCCAAGCTAGTTTCTACGTGTTAAAGGTTGCTTTTAGTATCAATTTTAAGCATGAAAATAACAGTTTTTCAACTGTTATCAACCGCCCCCTTGTAGATATGTAGAGTGCATCGTACAAAAAATTAACAGTTATTTCATCAGCAACTAAAATTAAAAATAAAATAAAATAAAACCCAAATTCATTCAGTGAAGGTGGTAAAATAAAAACATGCTCAAAATTAAACAGAGAAAAAAATGCAACAAAGTCAGCATCGAAATTGAATGCAGAGAAACTCAATCCAGTAGATGATCAAAATCCAAAAATGGCAAAGAAACCCTATGGGAAAGTAAAAAGTCGAATCGCTCGATAGATTGGAAAGTCGAGACCAAGAAAAAATCAGATCATAATCATTCATTCCAAATCAAAGAATTGAGTACAACCCAGCCTTCTCGAGGGTTTTGCGGTTGGTGGTGATTCCATCTCTATCCTTCTTCACTTCTTTCATCAAATTTACCTTAAAACCTGCATAAAACATTGAAATCAAGCATAAACCTGTCCAACTCTCATATTTATAAAAATATGAACAAAACCATGATTCCAAGCTAGTTTCTACGTGTTAAAGGTTGCTTTTAGTATCAATTTTAAGCATGAAAATAACAGTTTTTCAACTGTTATCAACCGCCCCCTTGTAGATATGTAGAGTGCATCGTACAAAAAATTAACAGTTATTTCATCAGCAACTAAAATTAAAAATAAAATAAAATAAAACCCAAATTCATTCAGTGAAGGTGGTAAAATAAAAACATGCTCAAAATTAAACAGAGAAAAAAATGCAACAAAGTCAGCATCGAAATTGAATGCAGAGAAACTCAATCCAGTAGATGATCAAAATCCAAAAATGGCAAAGAAACCCTATGGGAAAGTAAAAAGTCGAATCGCTCGATAGATTGGAAAGTCGAGACCAAGAAAAAATCAGATCATAATCATTCATTCCAAATCAAAGAATTGAGTACAACCCAGCCTTCTCGAGGGTTTTGCGGTTGGTGGTGGCCATGGAGACGCTATCGAGGATGGCGTCGACGACGACAGCAACGCTTCTACTCGTTTAGAGGAACTTTCTTAAATTTTATAATCCCCTGCACTCTGAACCACGTTGAGACTGGTCGTACCTCCAGAATTCGACGTCGTTTCCAGTGTCGGTGATTCGATTTCGATGATGGATCTCTCATCAGAATCGAAACTCGCTTGAACACCCAAAGTGGCAGCGTTCCTTGACACCGGAATACTGGAAAGGAAGGATTTCACCGAGGAGGTTTGTGTGGAGGACAGTGACCTTTTCTTTCTTCTCTCCCGTTCTTCTTCTTCTTCGTCGTCGTCGTCGAGGAATTCGGTAGGGTTTGGAGAGGGATGATTGGGGGCCTGAATTGCACGACGCGTTTAGGTTATGGTTCTGGGATTTGGGGCTTAGGTTTAGGGTTGGCGATTTCACTAGAAGTGGCGAGGGAAGGTTTTTTGGGCGGAGAAAGAGATTGAAAGAGAGAAGAAGACAATAATTTGGGTTGAGAAAGAGATTGAAAGAGAGAAGACGACGATTTTGGTTGTGGAAGAGATTGCAAGAGCGACGATTTAGGTTGAGGAAGAGAGGAAAACGACGTCGCATCTGTGCTACGTAGTAACTTCTGATTTTCTTAAATTTTATAATTTAAAATTTTATAAATATTGACGTAGTAACTGCATCTGTGTGCCACGTTACACATAAAAGATACCTCAGCATGCCACCGCGCAAGAAAGTTAAAGTCGTCCACAACAATTAACGACAAGGGCTTTATTGAGTCAATTTTACCAAAAAAGGAACCCAATTGAGAACTTTGAGAATACGAGGACCCAATTGATACGAATCCGCAGAAATAGGGACCTCCGAAGACATTTAACCTTCTTTTTAATATCTTTTCTATCTTCCAGAACTTCTAACCCTTTCTTCTCACACTTTTATTCACTTTTGATCATTGCATGTTACCTACATCTCACTTTCTCTCTTTCCTGTTTGCCTCTCATCTAACCTAAAGCTTACGCATGATTCATTCCCTTCTTTTTCTAACATTGCCACGGTTTCACCAAAAAAATTTACGTAACTCGCTTCTTTTTACTTTTCCAAACCAAGACAAAACTCATCAACTCTCTATCAACCAATTCATACCACCAACACTTAAAAGATGCTCCTTATACTCTCTTTCACATGCACTGGCCAACAAGGATTTTTCCTCTTAGAATAAAACCATCACCCCCCTTTCTCAAGTAGCTTACTGTATAGGCTTTCATCCCTCATGCACCAGCATCAATTTTTTTTCATTTTAGTTAAAGAACCCAATCTCCCATATGTACCATTTCTCTCTTTCAAATTTTACCTTCCCCCTGACACCAATCTTCTCTTGCATTCTCTGCCTCTCTTAAACACTTTCCCTCACTTCTTAATTTATTTTGTTTCCTCTAACCCAACTCTCATTTCCACTCACTGAACCTTCTCTTCCACTATCAAGAAGAGAAATCCATAACCCTCACACTCATCACACTCTTTTTAAGGAGTGTAGGAATGTGCCAAACATTTATTTACCATAAAAAAATGGAAACATCCAAGAGCAGTGTAATTCACGGTTTTGAGTTATCCATGACATATATATACATCTTCAACATCAAAAGGACTAACGCGCATACCCTTCCATCAACCATAATATTTGTTTTGAAAGAAAAACGGTTAGTTTCTTTGCATATAACCACAACATACACGTCCATGCAAGCATCACCAACCATCCTCACATCATATAGTTTTGAAACAACCCCACTTACGAAACATAGTACCAAGATACACACTCTTACAATATCATTATAACAAGATCACCTACCCATCATACACTATTTTATGTTCCAAAAATTACACCCCTTACCTCTAGTTTTGAAAGAGTTTCCAAGACTCTAAAGCTCCCAAGCAAGGCCCAAAGAGACTTCCTTCCCTTGTGTAGCAGCGGCGTCCTTCCACTCTTCTAAGTTGCTCCCAACTCACATCCAAAGTAGGGTTGAAAATAAAACCCTTGACACAAGTAGTCATTCATGCCCTCCCGATGCCTGGGTGTTGGCTCAACCTGTTGTGCCTGTTGCATCAACTACGCTAGTTGCGCCTGCTGTCCATGTAGGACCTCTGCTATCTGTTGAAAAGCCTGCGCGACCTCAATAGTAGGGTCGATAGGAGTAGGTGTTCTTCTTGGGCTCAACATCCTTAGTCATATATAACACAACCATATAAGACCACTAATCACACAAAATATTAGAATCACACAACAAAGCTAGTCGAACTCACTCCCCAAAAGCCCCAAAAGATTTTTTGAAAACCACGCTCTGATATGAAAAATGTAACACCCCTAACCGAATGTCACGTGTGAATTAGAATAATATTATAAATACATAGTTTACTATAAAATCACTCTTTTCATATAAAGGAAATACTTTATTTCACTAGTATCGCGAAAGCAAAATCACAATTCATAAACGCGGTTCTTGCAAAATGTAAAAAAATCCAAAACATAACCTTTACCGAAACATCAAGTCTGAAAAGATAATTTAAATAACAAAATCAATAAAATCCTAGAAGAACTCATTTCCCTCCTCTCGTAAAACTACTGCACTCCAACATCATCTGCAACATTATCTACTCCCGTACAAGTGTTAACAATATTTTTGATCCCTGGCAACGACGCCAAAAACTTGTTGATGGATTGGAAAATGTACCAAATCGCACAAGTAATATAAAATGGTAAGACCAAATATCGTATCCCAGAGGACTCTCGGCACTAAACAGTTGTGTGATAACTCAATTAATTAAAACTTCAATAAAATGAGATTGTTGCTTTCAAATGCAAAGACATAAAATTAAGGGTTAAATATGTTTTTCATCCCTTAAGTATCACACGATTTTGGTTTTAGTTCCTACTCGAAACTTTGATGGTTTTTAATCCTCGTAGTTTTGAAACTATTAGTATTAGTCCTTAAAAATGGACGGCGTTAAGTTTTAGTAGATGTGGCAAACGGCGATGCTACGTCATATGCCAACTGTCGTGCCACGTTGATTGTTTCATTTTTCAGGTTGAATCTAACTTCGTCATCTGCGGCGAACCAGAAGCTTCTCGTCTCTGCCCCCTCGCCCTCCAGCAGCATCGTGGCCAGGAATGCGCCAGCATCGTCGCCGTCCACGACAACCTCTTGGTAGGCATCAACTCACCACTCTCCTCGAAATCTAAATAACTAAAACCATAAAACTGGACGCCAAATCTAAACTAATCCTTGTGAAAAAAGTTCCCATCTTTCCCACCGTAGACGATCTGGATTAGTTCCCATCAACTCACCACTCTCCGATTTATTCTATTATTGTCAGCTTCTACAAACCCATGTAGATCTGAATCCATCCTCCATGATTCCACATCCTCCATCAAGCTAGGTATCAACTCAGGCCTCTTCGAATCACTTCTTCGAATGCACCATCATTAACCGTCAGTCATTCTCGTCTCATCCTCACATCATTAGCCTGCATCCAAAGACATAAACCATTATCCCCAAATCAAGAAACCTTGGCACTGATGTAAATCACACCACTGCAACACAATCGCGACCTTGTCTCCACTTCCTCAGCCAAACCGCACCGCCGTGAATTGTCGCGTCCATCGCGTCTTCACCGTCAATCTGAATCATCATCTTCATCACAACACCCCTTTCTTCGATCCGCCCTGGCCGTGATAGCTACAAAGCTGAAATCGTGTGGTGACGCGTGATGGACAAATTTATGAACACCAAAATATGATGTCACAAACTTGTTTTTCAATCGGCAAGTATGACCGAATCGTTCAAGTAATAAACTTGGTAAGACCAAGTATCGTTCTTCCCAAAGGACTCACGGCCTAGTTTAGTTGTGTGGTTTATTGATTAGCTAAGACTTAAAGACGAAATATTTGGATTTTTATATGCAAAAGACGAAAATTAAATATGTATGCATGAAGTTTTGATCAATGGCAAAAAAAACAAAAGATAAACACTTTCAATGAAATATATGTATGAATATGTTGTTGGGGGTCAATTTCATCTTTTCCACTCTCATATATTTTAGGAATTCAACATTCAAATCATCATTGTTAATGCCACTCTCTAAAGTACCTTTCAAGAAGGCTTCTCCCTAATCACGAGTTCATACAATTCCTAGCATTCCTAATAATTAGTTCATAAGTGCAGGAGCTTAACGACAACCAACATAATATTGGGAGAGATTCCCCGGATCTAGACTTCCCCGTACGTGCCCGTATCGACAAAACCAATAATCATGCATCGAATGAGTTAAACAATGCAAGCATTAAGCAAAGAGGAAAAACCCTAACTAATGATGAAAGAAAGCATAGATCTTAAATAAAAGATGTAAAAACAAATTCCATATATGAGAGCTTCAAAAGATTACATTGATTCCCCAACAAACATACAGAGTTTAGTTCACCATATTCATGGTGAACCTAGATGAATAACAATGAAAGAATGAAAGATAAAACCCTAAAAAGGTGAAGAGGAAGCCTCAGCATCTAAGATCCTCCTTCAAAGGGGTGGAAGAGAGAGTGTTTTCTTCGTTCCAGCCAAAGATACAAATCCTAGGACGTCCTAAAGCTTATATACTATTCTAAAATTACAAAAAATCTAGGTCCAAGCCCATAAGTGTGCCGCTCAGCGGTAAAGTGCCGCTCAGCGGTAAGTGCGTGAGTAGTTTCTTCCCCTCAACGGCCATTTTGCCCCTCAGCGGTTCCAACGTGAACTCCTGAGTGCCGCTCAGCGGTAAACTGCCGCTGAGCGGTGACTTCGACTTCTCCTTTCGCACTTTTTGATGTCTTTTCTGATTTCATCTCTCTCCTTCTTCACTTCTTTCACTAAATTCACCTTAAAACCTGCACAAAAACACTGAAATCAAGCATAAACCTGTCCAGCTCTCTTATTTCTGAAAATATGAATAAAACTATGATTTCAATCTAGTTTCTAAGTATAAAGGTTGCTTTTAGTGTCAATTTTATGCATGAAAATAACAGTTTTTCAACTGTTATCACAACCCCAAACTTAGAACTTTGTTTGTCCTCAAGCAAACAAGATGTAACTCAATCTCCAACCAATTCATATGATGGTTCACTCATTCAAAAATCCTCTTTTTCAAGATAAGTAACAACTTCAATCAAACTTATGACCAAGAGTTCAATCAAGATGTGCACATGCTTTAGTGTTTCACAAAGTCAGTTAATACCCAACAAATGCTCTTTTTCATGAATGACCAATCAATTAAGCATGGATGTTCATGTGCTAATGGAATATTTCCTCACTAGGTAAAGTGTTTCACTCAACACACAAGTGTATAAAAGATAATCACTCATTCACTCTACTATCACAATGTCACATGAATCAACTTTGCCTTTCATTTTACCATAATCAAAATCATTTACAAGCATGCATCATCACAAGGAGTTTTCAATGGCTTATAATGTGGCTGGGCTAATAAGAAAATTGGTTTTTCTGGATCACAAAATCCTTGAGTTAAGAGAATCATAACAACACAATTTTTCTTATTCTTCCCAACTTACCTTTGCATTTGCATTGAGCTTTGCTTCTTTTTCTTTTCTTTTCTTTTTCTTTGCATATTCTTACTTTTTAGCTCTTAGCTCAATGCTTTTCCTTTTTCATGTTTTCCTAACAACCCCAAACTTGAACATTTAACAATACCACACAAGATCTTCTACTTAACTCAAGGTAAAGATTCTCAATCAAGGGTTTTTCAATTTATGTTCAAGGCTAAGGGTTCAAAGGATAGAACACAAAGTGTTCTCTTTTAGTGGGCTAACTTATGAATTTGGCCAATAAAAAGGGTTCCAACAAACAGCCTTGATCATATGATGCAAAACAAGCAATTGATTCAATCCTAGAAAACCTGGGCAAAGTCATTCATGCCTTTAAAGTAATAGCATTCAATCAATAAAAACTCTGAAGCTCAAAATCTCACATATAAGCTCATTCACATTTGACATACACATCCTGCTTAATCTCACAATCACAATCATAATATCCTGCATTTGTTCACAAAGCTTGTGAATCACCTGTATAAGCATTTTAATGTGCACATCATCTCAACATCAATCAATCAATAAGCATCATTCAACATTACTTATCACACAATCACAGTTAATAGCAAACCATCATAACAAACCAGGTGTTCAATAGAGTACATCAAACCCTAATCTAAAAACAAAAACAAATAAGTTCAGAAAACTTAAACCACAAAAGCATAAGCATATGATAGCATTCATCAGTAAATGCTATCTCAGCTCCTCATCAGTCTGAGCTGTTCTCTGTATCTTCTTCTTCTTCCTCATCTTCATCATCTTCAAATGCATCATCATCAGCTTCATCTTCTTCCATCTCTCTAGCTGAAGCTTCAGCTGCTCCAGCTCCTCCTCCATGCACTGGTTCCTCTAGCCAAGCTACCACATTGTCGCGTCCATCGCGTCTTCACCGTCAATCCGAATCATCATCTTCATCACAACACCCCTTTCTTCGATCCGCCCTGGCCGTGATAGCTACAAAGCTGAAATCGTGTGGTGGCGCGTCGCACCGTTGTCATGGCTCGACCTCCGTCGAGTTCGTCCCACCATCGCGCGAGAAGCATCAACATCGCACTTCCAATCATCGCGCATCAGAGCATCTTCGTCTTCTCCATTCTCGCAGCGATATAAAACCTTATTCTAAATAACTAAAACCATAAATCAGTGCGTTTTCCGCATGGCACCTGCTGCGCACTTGCCTTGCGTCGTTCAGGATTGGCCGCCGCCGTCGGAGATTTGAGCTTTGCGGTTCGCTTGCGATATTTCTTGTCGGTGACGGCGTTGCCATTGGAGCCGCTGACTTTGGTGGCGGAATAGCAAATTCCCATGGTCGGAGAGGGTCGAACACGCTTAAAAGATGAAAATCACGAGGAGCTTTAAAAAAGTTAAAATATCTATCTATCTAACTATAATAATAATAATAGTAATTAAAGCACTTGCATTTCTGATTCGTTTGGCAAAGAAAGAGACGGGTGTGAACTGGGATGCACAGGAAGAAGGGAAGAAAAGGGCGAAAGAAAGGTCAAAAGGGACCTTTGAACGAGAGCGATAACGGGACGGGGTCTGGCGATCTGAGAGTTGTAATGGACTTAGCAGAGTTCCTGGAGAGAGATAGAGGCGGGGGAGTAGTGTAGTGAAAACCTAGATCTTCGCCGTCGTCAGGTGAGGGAGGAAAAACGAGAATGGTCACGTGGGTGTCAGATTCTTATTGGCCAGCAACGTGGCAGAGAGTGCAGAGCGCAGTTGGGCATCGCCTTTTGCCACATCTACTAAAACTTACCGCCGTCCATTTTTAAGGACTAATACTAATAGTTTCAAAACTACGAGGATTAAAAACCATCAAAGTTTTGAGTAGGGACTAAAACCAACTTTCATTCATTATTGTTCATCTAGTTTCACCATGAATATGGTGAACTAAACCTTGTATTGTTGTTGGGAAATCAATGTAGTCTTGTGAAACTGTCATATATGGAATATGTTTTAACATCTTATTTTAAGACTTATGCTTTCTTTCATCATTAGTTAGGGTTTTTCCTCTTTGCTTAAAGCTTGCATTGTTTAACTCATTCATTGCCATGACTATTGATTTTGTCGATATGGGAACGTATGGGGAAATCTAGATCCGGGGAATTTCTCCCAATAGCATATTGGTTGCCTTTAAGCTTCCGCACTTCAAAATTAATTATTAGGGATGCTAGGAATTGTATGAACTCGTAATTAAGGATAGGCCTTCTTGCAAGGTGATTTAGAGTGTGGCATTAGCAATTGATGAAAAGAATGATGAATTCCTAAAAGTATATGAGAGTGGATAAGATGAAATTGATAACCCCAACAACATACTCATCCATCTAATTCATTAAAGTGTTTGTATTCCTCTTTTCCATTGATCAAATTCATGCATACATGTTTAATTATTGCATTTTGCTTTTAAAACCTACAATCAATTCTTTACAAGTCTCAAATAATCAACAAATCATATAGCTAACTAGGCCGTGAGTCCTTTGGGAAAACGATACTTGGTCTTACCTAGTTTTATTACTCTATACGATTCGGTCACACTTGCCGATTGTTAAACAAGTTTTTGGCGCCGTTTTTCGGTGTTCATAAATTGTCAACACTATTTCACTTCAACACTATCTCACTAAATTGTCAAACGCCCACGCTTTGAGCTTCCGACGCTCAAGCGCCATAAAAGGGGCGCCCGGGCGGTGAGCGGTGGTCTTCCACACTTAAGCCTTCCAGATGACGCCCAAGCTTCGAGCTTTCGGCGCTCAAGCGCCTCAAAACGGGCGCCCAAGCAGTGATCGGTGGTTTCCTATGCTCAAGCCTCCAAAAAAGGTGCCCAAGCTTCCAAAAAAGGCATCCAAGCTTCGAGCACTCCTCCCTTCTGGTGCTTTTTCAAGCCTTTCTAAGCTTCAGCTCCATGGCACTTCATACCTGCTTTCCATATTATCTCATTTTCTATCAAAACAAGGAGAATTAGTCATAAAATCATTGAATTCAACCTCAACTCTCTTATTCACAAAACTTAATAGAAAAACATGATTCCAAGCAAGTTTCTAAGCAGAAAAGGGTGCATTTAGTATCAAAATTATATCACAAATAACGGTATTTTCAAACGTTATCACTTGTTTCCCTTTTGAACATATTAGGATTCATGTCTTTTATTCCTTTGTGATGGAAACTACTCCCAGCTGGATTCATGCAAGTAGGAGCTCCAAACCATAGTAGTACAACAATGGAGGTAGGTGCAGCAGAATAATGAAAGTAAATGAGGTGTTTGAAGTGTTTAAGGTGAAGAGAGATGTGTGTATGAGGCCTCACAGCTCAGAGGGCCTTCTTACTAAGGAAGGAAGCTAGAGGAAAGGTGAAGAAGTCGAAAATCAAGAGTGACTTAAGAGCAATAGGGTTGTAAAACAATTTCAGCAGCATTTTACTAAGCTCAAAAGTGAAAATTACAAAGGAGAGGCCCTCTTATTTATAGGTGAAGAGGGGCCTCACTTCTGGCCTAATTTCAAGCACACAAGGAAAGCATGTGAAATTCAAAAATCTTATACGCAGTGGCTGGGACAGGCAGATTTTCGGCTGGGCCATTTCAGAATCCGGAAGGCAATTTTCTTCATGTTTCCAATCCGGAAGCTAAGCTGCTAAATCTGAAATTCACCTCTTCTTCTCCCTTTTTTAGCTCCTTTGCTTTCCTTGGCTTCTCATGCTTCTTGGGTGGATAAACCATGGTCTCCAAGATTTATTTAGACCCTACAAAACAACATATGAACATATTTAAAAATAATCCTTCTAAGTCTTAAAGAAAGAAAATCAAGAAAGCCTTTAAAAGTCCTTCTTCAACTTCCCTTTCTTAGCCTTAGCTTGAGTTACTACTTCTTTGAATCTTCCCTAGTTAGGTTTCCATCACTTTGTGTTTTCTTTTACCTAGATTTCGAAGCATTTCTATTCTTCAAATTGCAATTTGCTAACTTGAATTTCAAAGAGGCGTATTCATCGTCATTTCATATGAAGGTGCCCTTTCAAATTCAAGTCAACAAAATGTTTTTTATAGTACAGAAATGGTTAAGATATCTTACTGAAAGGGAAGTGCTTAGGAAAAAGAAATATGGTTCACAATATGTTTAATGTTGAAACAATTTTAAGATCTAAAATAATTATATAAGATTTAATGTAGTCTTTCTCTTAGCCATCTATAAATGTAGATTGCATTTCACGTAACCCCTTGCCTCATGTTTCCGTATTGAACATATTAGGATTAATGTTTTTTTATCTCCTTGGCATTTTCCTTTCCGTAGATTTTGAAACATGTTTGTTCTTTAAATTGCAATTTGCTCACTTGAATTTCAAAGTGTCGCATTCAGGCCTCAGTTAATATGAAGGTGGCCTTTGAAATTCAAGTCAACAAAATGTTTTTTATAGTACAAAAATGGTTAAGTTATCTTACTGAAAAGGGAGTGCTGAGGAAAAAGAAATATGGTTCACAATATTTTTAAGGTTTAATACCTCTTTTGGTCCCTCGAAAGGGGGCAAATGTTCAATTGTGTCCTACGTTTTTTAAGAAGTTCAATGTGGTCCCAACTTGTGTAAAAAGTGTGCAATTAAATCCTTTTTGGTAACGGCGTTAATTCATACTGAAGTTTGCAACGTGTCTGAGGAAGTTTAGTACGTGGCTGTGTGAGGT
The DNA here is from genome assembly GCA_027742785.1 of Vigna reflexopilosa. Lineage (NCBI taxonomy): Eukaryota > Viridiplantae > Streptophyta > Magnoliopsida > Fabales > Fabaceae > Vigna > Vigna reflexopilosa. The sequence goes on from CM050924.1 coordinate 16,480,458, forward strand.
TAATACGTGGCTGTGTGAGGGTAAACGTGTGTATATTACTGTGGTTAACAAATCAGAGGTTAGGGTTTAGGTTGCAGAGAATTGGTCTTTGAGATACGAATGGCTTCTTCCGAAGGGTGTTCGTCGTGTTCGAAAAGTTGGGGCAAAGGATCTTCTTGGTCGTCCCATGGTTGTGATGTGTTGGAAAACCTTATTTGGCTGAGGTTAGACAAGTGCAAACAGCTCCAAAGGCTTCCAGACTCCATTGGAAATTTGAAATCTTTGCGATGGCTAATGATGAAGGAAACAGCACTTACACGACTACCAGATAGCTTTGGAATGCTCAGAAACCTGATAGAACTAGACATGAAAAGAATGCCCTATCTTAATGGGGCTGGAAACAACATGTCTATAGGGACAATTATTCCTAAAATACGAGAACAACCTAGTTCAGAGGCAATATTAACTTCTTTTTGCAATCTAAGCTTGCTGGAAAAGCTAAATGCTCATGGATGGGGAATATATGGAAAAATTCCAGATGAGTTTGAAAAGCTATCATCACTAGAAACTTTAAGTTTAGGTCACAACAATATTTGTAGTCTTCCAGCCAGCATGACGGGTCTCTCCTGTCTTAAAAAGCTTTTGCTGTTAGATTGCAGGGAGCTCATGTTTCTGCCTCCTCTTCCCTCTAGCCTAGAAGAGCTAAATCTGGAAAACTGTGTTGCAGTGCAGTACATACATGATATTTCAAACTTGGAGCGATTAGAGGAGTTCAACCTTACAAATTGTGAAAAGGTGGTGGATGTCCCAGGTCTTGAACATTTGAAGTCCTTAAGAAGGTTGTACATGAGTGGTTGCATTGGATGCTCCCTTGCCGTAAAGGGAAGATTTTCCAAGGTTTGTCATTTCTTTGTTTGTTCCACGCCCCAAAATCACATCCTTCTGTCTTGAGCATAAAATAAAATCCAATAATTTCCCACTTATAAATTAAAGATTTGTCCCAGGTTCTACTTAAGAAATTAGAGATTTTGATTATGCCTGGAAGCAGGGTCCCGGATTGGCTTACAGCAGAACCAGTAGTGTTTTCCAAGAGAAGAAATAGGGAGCTCAAAGGTGTTGTTAACCATAGTAATATACACACGTTTACCCTCACATAGCCACGTATTAATCTCACACAGCCACGTATTAACCTTCCCCAAACACGTTGCAAACTTCAATACACCCTGTCAGCTGGCCCGTTAATAAATTAACGCCGTTACCAAAAAGGATTTAATTGCACACTTTTTACACAAGTTGGGACCACATTGAACTTCTTAAAAAACGTAGGACACAATTGAACATTTGCCCCCTTTTGAGGGACCAAAAGAGGTATTAAACCTATTTTTAATGCTGAAACAATTTTGAGAACTAAAATAAAGTTATAAAAAAGTTGTTCAATTTCATCATTTAGCAATGTATAATTCTCTTTTTAAATTGTCCTGAAGTTTTTTTCTACCGTTAGATTTCAGAGCTATCTGATTTCTTATGGTGGAAACAACTTCAAGACAATTAAAAATAAGAGTTTATTTACGCAGTTGACGTCGAACTCTCGTCCCGTTCGACGTAGAGAAATATTGAATGTTTTTTAAACCATAAGCGTTAACATTTTATAAGTGGAGGTATAGATCAAGGATCCGTAACTATATTTGAAGAAATGGACTTGATCTTTGACGTCAACAATTACACTATTCGACGTAACATTCCTTTTTTCTTATTTTTTTTTCTTTTAAAACGTCGATGTTTTTAAGAGTATGACGTAAAAAAACTTCAAGGATTTAAAAAAAATCCACTTTTAAAAAGGTATGTTCATAAATGAAAACAAAAACAAAAGAAAAGCATAGTAACATTAAACATAGGAAAAATATGAAAATACAACCACGAAAAGTATATACTAAAAGTTCAAACAGAGTTCAAACGTAAAATAATATACTAAAATATATTAAAATATTACATTAATTTCAGAAAATAAACTAAAATGGACTCTTCTTCCTAATCTGAGTTAGATGTCTCCATCGACTCATCTTCTGTTGTGTCGTCTTCATCATCAGATTCATTTGAGGAGGGAGTTCTGAGAGCATTGTCTTTATCTAATTTCTTGTGAAATATGATCAGAAATTTTTCAACTTTTGAAATTCTTGTTGAAAGCCTTCAAAATCGATCCACAACAAACCTTTCAAACTCAGTGTGTGGAGTGAAGGTACAAGGAGTTTCGTCAACATCCTTGAACACCCAGCCATCTTTTGTTTTCTTTAAACCATTAAAGGTCAATGTCGCTTTTTCTATTTCATTTGATTTGGTGCACCAAATTTTTTTTCACCAGTAAGATCAACTTGATGATGCTTCAATACACTTTTGATAAAAACACCATATGGCAGAATATGTCCATGACTACTTGCAATTTGAATCATGTGCTCACTCATAACAACAACCCAATTGGTTGGTATCCGGGTTTTTATGGCATGAACCAAAAATAAATCTTCAGTAGTTAGACGATCACGTATACATCTTCCAGGTAGTATTACCCAAGTAAGAACAAAAGCACACATTTTTTCTTCCATTTTCAAACCATCAAGTAGATACGGCTGTTAACACTCGGCAAGTGTACCGAATCGTATCAAGTAATAATAAAATGGTAAGACCAAGTATCGTTTCCCAAAGGACTCATGGCCTAAACAGTTATGTGATTTGTTGATTAAATTCGACTTGTAAACGAAATCTTGTAGGTTTAGATGCAAATACTGAAAAATAAATATGAATGCATGTGTTGATCAATTGGATCAAAAGAAACAAAAGTGATTGATGTAAAATATGGAATGATGATGTTGTTGGGGTTTCCGATTCATCCTATCTACTCTCATGTATTCAAGAATTCATCTTTCTCCATTAATGTTAATGCCACTTTCTAATTTACGTTAAACCTGATGTCTCGGTGAAGAAAGCCTACTCCTAATCACTAGTTTACAATGTCTTATCTCCCTAGCAATTATTCATGCATTACATTCGCACAGAAGCTTAAAGGCAACGAATTCTCCTATCCCTATGTCTAGATAATATTGCTCTTGGGAGAATTTCCTCAGTTATAGATGTACCTATATGTGTCCATATAGATAACATCAATGATCATGAAATTGAATGAGTTAAACAAATCATGCATAGAGTGTAGAAGAAAAACCCTAACAATTAATGAAGTAAAGCATAAATCAAGAATCAATTCAATACATGAGAGATTCAAAGGATTACATCGGTTCCCCAACAACAATGGAGGTTTAGTTCACCATAGACATGGTGAAACTAGATGAAAAACAATGAAAGAATGAAAGATAGAACCCTAGAATTTGAAGAAAGAAGCTTCTGCATCCAAAATCCTCCTCCAAGGGGTGAAGAAAGTGTGATTTCGCCTCTTTCTATCCAAAGATACTAACCCTAGGTCGACTAAACCCTTATATAGTTTATTAAGAATTACAAAAAATAGGCCCAAGCCCAATTAAATGGCGCTCAGCGGCACTTTTGCCGCTCAACGGTAAGTGCGGCTCTTCAGAATGACACTCAGCTGCAGTTTTAGCCCTCAGCGGTGACTGCGGTGCTTCAGAACGTCGCTCAACGGTAAAAGTTGTGCTAAGCGGTTAATGCGACGTTTCTTTTGTGCACTTTTACTTCCTTTCCTGAGTCCAGCTCCTTACTACTTCAAATTCTTTCATCTAATTTATCTTAATTCCTGCCAAAACAAGGAAAACCAAGCATAAAACCCATCCAACTCTCTTATTTCCAAAACTTAAGTAAAAACAGTATTCCAAGCTAGTTTCTAAGTCATAATGGTTGGTTTTAATATAAAAATTAAGTATAAAAATAACAGTTTTTCAATCGTTATCAATGGCTTGTATACCTTTAGCCTTTTTGGACTTCTCAGATATTCCTTATAAATTTTCTTCTTGTTGGTCCATTGGTTGAGTTCAGATTTCTTTCATGAGACATGAAGCCTTCTGCTTTGAGACCAGCAAAAGATAGCCATATTTCATCATCAATTTTAATATCGACACCTTTCACCCGAGAGCATATAACACCATCGATAACCTTCAAATTATGGTAGAAGACTTCAACTAGGTCAGGATAGCAATCACCGGTCATTTCTAAAAGAAATTACTTCAGTATTCGACGTAAAATTATTTGAAGGATTTCTAAAAGAAATCCAATTTTACAGAACGTAGGTTCATAAATGGAAACATAACAAAAGAAAAACATAATAACACTAAACATAGGGAAAAAAATGAAAATCAAACGACAAAAAGATTCACGGGATTTTTAAAATGTAGAAGGATTTTGGTGAATGGAGGTTGTGGCGTTTTGAAAGGGTGCGAAATCCAAATCTCTCAACCTTTTTCTTTGGATTTCTATCACTCTTTCAAGCTTTTCACAAAGAATCAAACCACAAAGAAATGACTCGTTTGTGTGACCTTGGAAGAAATAATAGAAAAACAAAGAAAAGAAGTTAACAAATTGTTAGGAGAAATTTTATGAATGGTGTACAGGTTATCGAAGGCTTCGAAACTGTATTTATAGAAAAAGAAAAAAGAATAACTGCTGGGAGCCAGAATTAATGTGCCTAACTACTCCAATGCTAATCACATCGTACTCCAAAAGAGTTCCACGTTTTGTGGTTGGTTTAAAAGAAAAAAGGAAACATAATAAAAAAGAGATTGACGGTTTGGCTTCTGACTGGTCAATAAAACTTCGAAGCCCCAGAAGAATACGACGTCTAACGGAGCCATGCGCATAATAAAACGTCAAATTAGGAAGCGGTTCGTCGTTAATGTACAGTGGGACGTCGAGTTCTACAAGGGTTCGACATAAAACTCCTTGAAAGATTTCTAAAAGAAATCCATATCTACAAAACGTATGTTCATAAATGGAAACTAAAAAAAGCATAATAACACTAAACATAGGAAAAAAAATGAAAATCTAACCACAAAAAGATTCACGGGATAGTTAAAATGTAGAAGGATTTTGGTGAATGGAGGTTGTAGCGTTTTGAAAGGATGGGAAATCCAAACCTCTCAACCTTTTTCTTTGGATTTCTATCACTCCTTCAAGCTTTTCACTATGCACAAAGAATCAAACCACAAGGAAATGACTCGCTTTTGTGAACTTGAAAGAGATGATAGAAAAACAAAGAAAAAAGTTAACAGATTGTTACGAGAAATTTTATGAATGGAAGTTGCGGCATTTTCAAATGTATCAACCGTTTTCGTTGAGTTTGTATCATTCCTTCAAGCTTTTCAACATAACAAAGAATGAAACCTTGAAGGAGCTAATACAAAATCAAATAAAAAAGTTAACACAAAGAAACCTTGAAGGAGTACTACGAGAAATTTTATAAATGGAGGTGTAGACGTTATCCTGGGCTCTCAAACTATATTTATAGAAAAAAAGAATAATTGGGAGCCCATCACGTCGAGGCCTCCAGTACAAGGACGTTTTATGGGTTGGTTTAAAAGAAAAAATAAAAACCATAATTTCGGGCAAATAAAACGTCGAATTGATTAAAGATTTCGACGTTTTGTGGTAAGTTAAAAGAAAAAAGAAAAAAATAATAAAAAAGGGAGTAAGGCTTTGGCTTCAAGCTAACAATAAAACATCGAAGCCCTTACCAATTCGACGCTTTATGGGTTGATTTAAAAGAAAAATAAAAAAATAATTGTTGGCTATAATATACAACGTCCAATGTTTGTTACGGTTGATGTCATATTTAGTAAATCGCTATTTAGTAGTTATTTATTTTGTATTCGACGTCTGCTGTTTCCTTATATGACGTTATATGATTACTAAGGTCATTGTTTTACGTCGACTTTGGTACGATTTGACGTTATTTCCTTAAAGACGACAATTAGGAAATCCAATCACATGGTGCGAATGAATTTATTTACAACAATGCCACCGGTCATTGTTAACGTTGGTTGTTCTGCTATGGGACGTTGAACGTGTGACGTTATACGCTATTTTTGTACTAGTGTAAGCCCAATTAGTTAAAATGAGACAATAATGGAGAATTAAACACAATTCACTAATATAATTTGGTGCAGAAAGCTAAGTAAGTGAATAGTACAAAATAATGATTCATCACAATGAAAAAATTTGACGTTAACTGACGTTGGACATAAAGAAATATCCGACATTAATTTGCTCTACTAGGGACGTCGGATTGTTCTATGTCCGACATCAAATTAACGTCCCCCTGTATGACGTCAGTCTCGAATTCGACATGAAAGGCCGAAAAATACCAACGTTAAACAGTGTTTTTATACTAGTGTCTTATGTGTAGGACTAAACATTAATGGGTGGTCCGAGGGTGGAACAATATATCCAACAAAAAATAAATTTTGTTAAGATAAACTTGAAACCATAACTCTACCATCATGCTAAAAAGTGAATTTTAAACTGGTTTTGTAGAATTAAGTTATACTTAAAATCCACTTTTTAAATACATAGAATAAAATATTATATTGTACAGAAAGATAAATTAGAAACATATATATATATATATATATATATATATAATTATCATTGTTTTGTAACCATAAATTTTTTGTTAATTTAGTAAGTAAACCTTAATTATTACATATGTTAAAGAAATATACTGTAAACTTAACTCAACCCCACAAAATCGACTTATAAAGTAAGATTTGCAACCAGTTATATACTTTAAACCGACCTTATCACTAATCGATGTAAGACTTCCAACACACTCCCATACACTGAGGTATATACATCTTATGCATGCAACTAAATATTAAAGAGTGATCCAAGAACAGGGAAACAATCTAAACCATGACTTTGATATCATGTTAAAAATGAACTTTAAACTTAACTTAATCCAAGAAAATCGACATGTAAAGCGAGATTTTACACCTACTTATATACTCTAAACTGGTCTTATCAGTAGTTAAAGTGAGAATTCCAACACACCATTCTCATGCCAAGGTATATGCATCTTGTGCTTGAGACTAAACATTAATAGATAATCCAATAACAGTCCTCTAATAGGTGAAACAATATGTCTAACAAAAAAAGAAATTTTGGTAACTTAAATTCTAAAGCATTGCACTCATATCATGTTAAGAAGTGAAATTTAAACTAATTTTGTAGAATTAAGTTAACCTTAAAATTTACTTTTTAACATATATAGAATAAAATATTATATTTTATAAAAATATAAATTAGAAACATTATTTATATATAATTGTCATTGTTTTGTAGCCATATTTTTTTTCTTAATTTAGTAACTAAACAGTAAAAAATTAAGTTGAATTAATAAATCACATAAACATAATTAAAAGTAAAAACAAAACAAAAAATATTTAGTCATAAGATTAAACTAAATGTCATTTTAAGTCATTTAAATAATATTGTAAATACGTTCATGTAATATAATTATTCTTGCATTTATATTATGTAAAAAAGTAATGATTACACATGTAAATTATTATACTTTCTTAAAAAAAACATAAATATATATTCGGTGCGTTGTAATCACTCCCCTGCATACTAAAATTTGCAAGTAAATACCACCCCCAAAACGCTCTTAAATAAGATTGCAGATATTTTTATGGGCGTCGCTAAGTTTAGGGTACATTTTGTTTTCCTAACCTAAATTAGATACTACAAATCTTCAACATACACTCAGAAGAAAAATAAGAAAAAATATATATAAATATGTAAAATAATTCTTGTAACATATTTAGTAAATTTTACCAAATTTTCAACAAACGAAAAATCATTTATATAAAATATATATAAACATCAAAACTCACTTTAGAAATTACACCTCAATCAATTTTGATTGTAAGCTTCCAAATGTGTCACTTTTCTAATACTTGTTATTGAAATAAAAACTACATTGCATCAAACTCACGTTTATTTAAAACTAATTCTATAAAATTAAGATAATCCAAAATCAATTATATAAACGCATATCAAACACTAAATTAAAGCCAAACATAGCATATATAGAAGCTCGTTGGCACAATGCAAACGCGGGCTTGTAAGCTTAACAAGTCAGTTTGCAGTACCTAAACACACTTCTAGAAGCTCCAAGTGGAAATTAAGGTATTTGCACATGTTTGGGAGAATGTAAAGGCAATGTCTCAAACAGGAGAAGTTGGTATAACGTGATTATATCTGAAGCAACTTTAAAGTAGCTTTTGTATTGTATTGAGAACTGTATATGTATTATGCTCGGCTTCACTACATGGTTTCTTTTGAAATAGATGTCCCTAAACATAATCACTTCAAACTCAAATTTAACAAAATCCAATTTCGAAAAATCAAGATCATACAAAATCAAGTTTGCAAATACTCATCGCATCACACACTGAATCCATCCATACATGCATGATTAATAAATTGATTGCTTCAGTGGGAGAAAAGCATGATAGTAGAAACCACTGGAAAAGTCTACGCAGATTAGAACTAAATTAACTATTCAACAACAGATAATAAGAGAAATTCAACAAGCTTTCTGTCTCTAACGAAAATGGCTTTGCTGTTAATCCACCATATTCTAAGACAAATAAAATTAGGTGGTTACTCTTTTGAACAGTTTATAAGTGCCAAAAACATTCTTCTCTTGCCAAAGGTAAGGGATGAAGAAAGACCTATACAAAGCCGGTGAAAGCTCTCTGTCCAAATAAGGCAATGCAGCAATAGGCTGAAATACAAACAATGTTGAATCAGTTAAAAGAAAATATTAGCATTCAGAATGAGAAAGTGAGAAACTTCAACAATGTCTTACCTCCCAAGTTGACAAGTCACTTCCACGAGTGAGGTAAGGCCTATTGAGCTGCAGCTCAACAAGGAAAGTACAAGCATCTACATCAAGGAGCTGTGAAAGCAATGAGTAGTCAGTAGCATTCTAACAAAAATTTATGAAGATCAAAAGTGCTAGCTGCCTAGCAGCTATATATATACAGTTAAAGAGGACATACAAATTGCTCGCTTGATGCCATATTTTTGTTGTTAAAATATGGTGGTGCTGCAGCAGTCCCCCCTAGGGTAGAATTAAATGGGAAGGGAAGAAGACCTCGGAAACCATCGTCGATCCATCGAACTTGTCCCACATAATCTGGGATGAAAAATGATGATGGAAAGCGATGCCATTCGCTTCCAACACAAAGAACAGAATCTGCAATGCAAAGGAATAAAATGATGCATTATTCTGGCGCTAGTCTCAAAATACCTAATAATTTCCTCTTCAGCCTGTATCAGATATCCATTGAAATAGCGTTTCAGTGATTACATAATAGTGCTAATTTGATGGATATTTGATACAGAGGCTTGCAATGAACAGTGAAAATTTAGTCTAGGCTAGAAGATAATGGCATAATATAATATTTCTAACAGAGGGTCAACAGAAGAACCACAACGATTAGAGGGAAAGTACAGAAAGACGTAGCAAAATTTTGCAATTAGAGCAAGCACAACAAATGAATTCACTGAATGTAATTGAAAGTCCTGATGTTGAAGTAATAGTTATGACCGAAATTCATTGAAACACATTCAGTTTCCAGACATGTAAAAAAGTAAAATTATGCTAAAGGAATATGTAAATTTAAGCATCACAGCAGGCTTAGTTTCTTTAAGTACACCCTAGAGTTCTCTTCTTCAATAAATCCTTTTGAAGACAATTTCTTTATAAATTGCAGACTCGTATGTGTTAGGGGTTGGAAGGTATAGGAGGGAAGAAGAAGACCGAACGGTAGAAGGAGGAAGACCAAGCCGAACGGGGGAATGAGAGGAGAGGACAGACCGAATGGGGGAAGGAGGAAGACCAGAGCCGATAGGTTGAAGAGCGCGACTATCCTAACTGGGATAACAGTTAGGGTAGGCGGGAAATATATTGTTACGTGCCTGAGTAGGAGACGTAACGAAATCACCCTCTCACACACTCACAACAAGCAAAAGAATAATGAAAGAATGGACTTGAGCGAATGAATCTCTTTTATTGATGGTAATAGCTGAATAAACAAAAGTAAACAATAATTGGGAGCATAACCTCCATCAATTATTTGGGAGCATAACCTCCCTCACAAGACAATAATGTGTCACAAAACTCAATAATCAAAAGCATACCTTTAACCCTAGACTCTCCCTTTATTTATACTAATTATTTCATAAATAAAATATTTCCCTAGAATAAAATATGAATATTGTTCTAAATAAAATATTTCCCTAGAATAAAATATGAATATTGTTCTAAATAAAATATTTTCCTAAGATATATTCTTATTTACTATAATTATTTCTAAATATTTCCCGCCTATCCTAATTGTTGTCCCAGTTAGGATACTCACTCTTCAACCGATTGGCTCAGGTCATTCGCTACTTCCCACTGTTCGGCCTCGTCACTCTCCCTTGCCACCGTTCGGCCTGCTCGCTCCCTGCCTTCCACCGTTCGACCTGGTCGCTCCTCGCCTTCCACCGTTCGGCCTGGTCGCTCCTCGCCTTCCTCTGTTCGGCTTGCTTCCACTTGCCTCCTACCGTTCGGTTCCAGCTCTTCACCACCTTCCACCGTTCGGCTAGACCTCTCCACGCCTTCATCCGTTCGGCTATCGTTCAGCCTTTACGGTCAATACCGTTCGGCCTCACTTCCCTCCTACCTTCTCCTTCTCACATCCTTTTCTAACCTTATTATTACCCCCTACCTTATACTGTAACATTACACCCTGCTACAAAACAACCTTGTCCTCAAGGTTGGAACTGTGAAACTTGATCTCCTGGCTTCTCTTCATCATCGTGTTACCATATGAAGGGTAATCACTGGCTGTTGCCCTCTAGTTGAGGTCTGGAGGTTTGGGTGGTGGTAAAACCCCCTCCAATGTCTTCCATTCTTCATCCAACATTCTAGTCACCACTTTTCCAGAATCATAAGCCCTGAGGAATTGGTCTTTGATGTCTTTTAATACTTCACGTCGCTCTCTCCCTTTGGCTGGTGTATCAAAAACTGCAAACCCCTTGTTCTTTTCGCTGGCCCACCTTCTTACAGAATCCATTGTTCTGTCCAAGGTATTGATTCTTCCATCTGCCCTTCCTTCCAAAGCCTCCATTCTTCCTTCCAGTACTAGCCCGTTTGGTTCTGGCAGTTTTCTCACGATCGATTTTGGCCGTCCTCTCACGTTCAAATCCGTCAGTCCGCTATCGTTCGGTTTCAGCAGTCCCTTCCCGTTCGGCTCGGTAAGTCCTCCCTCTTTAAGTTCCGCCTGTTCTCTCACGTTCGGATCCAACAGTCTGCTACCGTTTGGTTCTGGCAGTCCTTTCGCGTTCGATTCCGGACGTCCTTTCCCGTTCGGAGTTTGGACGTATTCTTCCACGGTCCCCGACTGCTTACTGGCCGCGAGTCTTTCGAAGACTAACCCCGTGTTTCTTTCTACGAATCGGATCACGATCGCCTCCTTTAAACCTTCCCAAGAACAAGTCTTGGCTTTCCCCTTCCAAAATATGAACCAGTATCCGGCCTTTTCCTCCATACTAGTGTAGGCTAGGCGCACCTTCTCTTCCTCCGACACCCCTTGTAGTTCAAAAAATTTATCAGCTTTATTGATCCAATTCAATGGATCAACCCCGTCAAAAATGGGTAACTCTACCCTTTTCTTCCAACTGGGTTGCGCTTCATGGCGTATTCCACCCAACTCTGCCTTCAACCTTCATATGGATAGTTCCATGCTCTCCGGTCTACCCCATGCTCTCAAGTTTCCCTTCAACTGCATTCATCCTTCCCTTCATGATGTCTCTCACTCCTCTCTGTTACTCCGGCTGGCCACACACTCCTCTCCTTCGATCTAACAGATTCCTCACTCACGTCCTTTTCTCCTCTCTGACGATCCGGCAGGTCGGACCAATTGTTATGTACCTGAGTAGGAGACGTAACAAAATCACCCTCTCACACACTCACAACAAGCAAAAGAATAATGAAAGAATGGACTTGAACGAATGAATCTCTTTTATTGATGGTAATAGCTGAATAAACAAAAGTAAACAATAATTGGGAGCATAACCTCCATCAATTATTTGGGAGCATAACCTCCCTCACAAGACAATAATGTGTCACAAAACTCAATAATCAAAAGCATACCTTTAACCCTAGACTCTCCCTTTATTTATACTAATTATTTCCAAAATAAAATATTTCCCTAGAATAAAATTTGTTCTAAATAAAATATTTCCCTAAAATAAAATATTTCCCTAGAATAAAATATGAATTTTGTTCTAAATAAAATATTTCCCGCCTATCCTAACTGTTGTGTCAGTTAGGATAGTCACTCTTCAACCGATCGGCTCAGGTCATTCGCTGCTTCCCACTGTTCGGCCTGGTCACTCTCCCTTGTTCACCGTTCGGCGTGCTCGCTCCCTGCCTTCCACCATTTGGCATGCTCGCTATCTGCCTTCCACCGTTCGGCCTGGTCACTCCTCGCTTTCCACCGTTCGGCTCCAGCTCTGCACCACCTTCCACCGTTCGGCTAGACCTCTCCACGCCTTCATTCGTTCAGCTACCGTTCGGCCTTTACGGTCAATACCGTTCGGCCTTTACGGTCAATACCGTTCGGCCTCACTTCCCTCCTACCTTCTCCTTCTCATATCCTTTCCAAACCTTATTATTACCCCCTACCTTATACCGTAACATATTTAGTAATTATAGTAAATAAAGTTATATCCTAGGAAAATATTGTTAATTACAGTAATTAGAGTAGTATCCAAGGGAAATATTGTTAATTACGGTAACTAGAGCAGTATCCCAGGGAATTATTGTTAATTACACTAATTAGGGCAGTATCCTAGGGAAATATTCAATATAAGTTAATTACACTAATTAGAAATATATCCTAGGAAAATAATAGTATTAATAAAGCCCTGACACTAGGTTTAGGACATGCTTTTGATTATTGAGTTTTGTAAAGGAGGTTATGCTCCCTAGTGACTGAAGGAGGTTATGCTCCTAGTTATTGTTTGCTTTCTTTGATTTAGTTATTTCTATCAAAAAAAGAGGTTTTTATTCAGTTACTGTTCTGTCGATTTACTGAGAGAGCCGAGGGTTATCTTTCTACTTACGATCGTAGTTAGTTACGTCTCCGACTCGGATACGTAACAGTATGACATGTTGTAGGGAATGAGGAACCCAGAAATAGCATCTCGAGTTTCAGAAATAGATATGAGAAAAAACAAAGAGAAGGAGAGCATGCTTTGGCGGTGTTTGTTGAATTACAAACAAAGAACCTAAGGAGAACATTCTCATTTCAAGAATTATGGTTTTACAATTGTTTTTCACCTTTCTACAATACATCTAAGGCTTAGTTTTCAAACAGAATACTCCGTCATCTACCCCCTTATCTTATTTAAGCTAACTTCTCCGTGGCTACATCACACATGGCCCCTATACTCCATTCAATCACATTTATAAGCAAAATAGTCATTTAAAATATAATAGTAAAGTCACCAAATGTTTGACTCACTGTTTTCTGCATCATGGTGCTCCAAAATCTTGTAAACCTCCAATGGTGCTGAGTAACCGTGAATCAAAGAAAATGTACGGGCATGAGAGGCATATAGTATAAGGCTAAGAGCCACTGGTCTCATAACTTTGGCAACCTGCAGTCAGCAAAGAAGAAATCCAGAAAATATTTACTGCTTGCATATCAGAAATATAGAGATTTATCCACAGCTCAAGTAATTAGTTATCTTACTGTCACTATTATAGAACGTTGGTATGTATCATATTTGCTACGAAAAAGATCTGGGAAGCTCTCAATAACAGCTGAAGCAGCAACACAAATAAGTGGATATATTGGATAAAGGAACCTGCATGCACAGATGGGAAAATCCGTTATCCATGTCAATTTAGTGTATTTTATAATAACAAACAAATACAAAAATCATAATTAATTCTCTCAACTGCACAAGCTAAGGAATAATACTAAAAAAAAAATTTAAGTGGTGCAAATAATATGGAAGTTGACTTCAGTTCAACTTAAAATAGAGTCCCATATTCACTATAGTCTAATCAAGCAATTAGCAAGGTGATAGGTTTGATACAGTTTACAAAAGAAGGTAGTTAGTACAGTTGTAGTTACATAACTGTAACATACTATTATAAATAGTCTTATTAGGAGGTGAACAGGTAGTTTTGGGGGTATTTTGTAAAGGGAAAAGTTTACAAGGGAGGCATTCAAGGTGGCTATTGTCGGCAGGTTTCAACCAACAATTCTACAAAACCCCTTTGAAATTCTGATTGGCTTGCGACAAAATCAGAGTCATAGCAAAAGGGGAGACCCCAGACATAACAAGTAGTATCACTAGTCACCAGGGAGGGCAGCCAGCCATATCTATCCAGCCCATGCCTCCTCCACTTACTGAAGACTATATTCTAGAAGTATATACGGAACAACTGCTAGGTACTAGAAAGACCACTCAAGGTGACTTAGAAGTTCTTATCAAATGGAAACATCTTTCAGATATTGAGAATAGTTGGGAATCTGCTGCTGCATTCATAAAGAATTTCCAGACTTTCACCTTGAGGACAAGGTGAATATTCATGGAGGGGGTATTGATAGGTTTAATACAGTTTACAAAAGAAAGAAAAAAGAAGGTGGTTAGTACAGTTGTAATTACATAACTGTAACAGACTATTATAAATAGTGTTATTAGGAGGTGAGCAGGCAGTTTGGGGAGTATTTTGTTAAGGGAAAAGTTAGGAGAGACAGGTCCTCTCGAAAGACCTTGAAAATTTTTAAATTGTGGGTTCATGTTCATACCACATTGGTAGAACTGGACTGTCTGATTTCTTAGTGAACATCCAAGAACCTGTCTTGGAGTTCTGTACGTCTGTAATAACAGTCTGGGTACCTATCACAAGGTTCCATGTTCTTAACAATAAACAATTCATAGGTAATACCTGTCAGTCTTTGTAAACCCAAACAAAACCATCCAAGTTACTACTTATAAAAACCAGGCTATATTGGAGATTACTAAAAAAACATAAAAGGTCAGAAGATCTGTATAAACCAGGAGGAAATGAGAGATTGATATCTATTTCAATCTCTTGACAAAAAACATATTACTGTACTTGGCGTGTGCATTTTGCAAGTGAATAGCATGTGCATATCTCAAATAACATCATATAGTTAACTTTGTAATAAAAGACCAGGTTAAAAATTCAGCCAAACCTTTCTTCTTTGTGTGGCTGCAAAGACATAAACCCCAGCCAAATATATATAGGAGATATCACAATCAGTAGGTCTGGTGCATATTTCTTTTTTGCAATAGGAAAAATCCCCAAGAACAGCAGAGCAAGAACAAAACAAAAGTTGAAATTGTTAAATCCATTCCTCAGATAATAAAGAGGCCCTTCAATCCCGTACAAATGGCTTTCACCACCTCCAGCTACGTTGTATATTAAAAGATTCAACACAGATGAAGTCCACTTTCCATAGGAGTAAAAGTCCGTAACTATTGACAATGCCTGTACAAAAGAAAAATTAAAATAATCTGTTATTGTGAAGGACACGACATATGAAATTTAACAACATCATAGATCATACGATGCAAACAAAGCTATATATATATATATATATATATATATATATATATATATATATATATTCTGTACAACCTTATATGGTATAGACATTATATATAGGTTGGGGGAGGGTTCCAACTTACAAGAAGAACAACCGATGTGATCGTAGCAGCAATAAATGCCACTTTAAATTTTCTAGACAGAGAATATACTGTCACTGGAAGGAAAGCCAAGATTGAGAATGGCCAGCCAAGTATGACACCAATAACAGCAACAGAAATTGCTGAAGCCGGCTTATCCAGAAGAAATAAACCTGACGCGAGAGATATTGCATACATAGAAAACGAACTCGGCAAGAAACCTAGAGATATAAAAGATTGATAAAGAAGAACATTAGCAAAACCAGGTCCCACAGAATGCAGAATCATTAAATAGATGGTACTTGGTCACCCTTTATTAATCCTCATAGGTAGATAGCATGATGGCAAGAGAAGATGAAGACAAGAAACCATTGCCAAGGGATCACTTACTAGTGCTAGCAAAGAAACAGCCACTAGTTAGGCACAGCATAGCAAGTGCATAAGTAGCAAGTCGTTTTCCATACTTTATCGAAAGTGCTACCACGAGAACAGTGTCAGTTAAAACAGAGAGAAGACCAAGAAAGAATCTCACAGCATAAAACACTCTCACCTACAACAAGAAAGCACATTGGTAACATGAAAATCATAAGCATTTCGACCTCCAGTCTTAAACAATTCAACAAATACGCACAGAAGGAAACTTACTTTGTCTTCACTAAACAACCATGAAGCTGGTCGACCCACTATTTCATGAAATAAAAGGTACAAATATGACCGAAGAGCATACTGTGAACTGCAACCATGCACACACTACTTGTCATTTATCAATACCATGACCTGAACTGAAACTAATGAATTTTCTTCTCAGTCTTTAATTCATTTCTTGCAAGTTATAATGGCTCCATAAAAATAATCATTTTTCCTCTCATCTACAAGGTATTAAGGGTGCATTTGGAAGAATGAATTTACTATCAATTTGGGCTTAGCTTGCAACATAAACACTCAAGAAAATATTCTGAGAGAGCTTACCAGCTAGCTTCTAATATGTCTCTAATTTTTTTTTCAACTGATCTAAATAAATTTCCCATGAAAGCTTACGAAAATTGCTTACACCTTCATGAAAAAAAAAATTAACTTTATTTCCTCTTCAATTATATAAACAATTTATCATACATTTGCGCAGTCTAAATAAACATCTCCATAACTTTATTAGTTTATGGAAGAAATCCACATCACTTTACATTCTTATTTTTTCTTCTTCCAAACACAACCAAATAATCAAAATCAAAACTTTTTCTCTTCTTCCAAGACCCATCTTCCTAGAAATGACCCCAACTATAAAAATGTAAAACAACAAAAACCCAGAATTTGGTTGAATCGAAAAGGAAGGTGGGTGACTTAGATACCTATATTCCCATGTCTGGAAGCCAGTTTTGTAGAGAAGAAAATGAAGGGGCTCCCAGTAATTGAAGACTTCGTCGCAATCATGAATGATGTTGGAGGTGGCACTCATGTACCTCAAAAATCCAAGAGCCAGGAACGGAAAAAGCCACCCCAACCCTTTTCCATCTTTTTCCTCCGATTGCTGGGGCTTGTCCAGCTTCGTGTACGGTTGCGACGGAGATGGATCAGACGCCTCCGAACGTCGCTGCCTCACGGCAGAGGGGGCCATTACGACTTAAAAATGGATTGGAACTTCTACTTCTTCTGCCTCACACTAAACGCACTCTTTCAAAGGATTCAAAACTTCTTCTGCCTCCCAAAACACTTCCTTCCTCCCAAAGCAAATTCTTCACTTTTGTCTTTGCTGTATCCTTATTTTCTCTTTCTTCTTTTCTTACTTTTATTAATTTAATTACTCCTATAGTGCTTTTTATTTGTCTCAATTTTAAAAACAATATTGTTCTATTATGTTCTTTTCCCTTTCAAAAATTGTCAGTAACACGTTACAATAATTTATATATATTATTGTGTTAAATGAAAAGAAAAGTAAGTAAAATAAAAGTGTTCAAATTATTTTATTAGAATTTTATAAACTATTGTATCTCTTAATTTGTACAAAATAATATTAATTAGAAAAGAAATTAACATATAACCGGGTTTCATAAAATTACTTAAATTCTAACTTTTAACATTTATATAATTTTAAGAAAAATAGTAGTATAATATTTTAGACAATTAAAATATAAAAATATGAACATAATATTTTAAAATAATTACAAATCATATAAATGTAAAAGTTAGAACGTTTCTTATATTTTGAAATAGATAGAGAGAAAAATTAATCGATATATTACTAACATTCCTTCATTATTTCATTACAAAATTTACATATTATAACTCCTAAATTATAACAATTAGTGAATCAAGATAAATCAGATAGATTTTTTTTAACATCCCAAAAATACAATAATAAACCATATAATCGAATAATTACATTTAATAATATCTCAGTTCAGCCTTACGCTAGTAAAACGTACGCACATGGCCGAACGACCTTACAGATAGTTACAACCTATAATCAAAATATAAACACAAGTTTGACCGAACGGTTTTCAAAAAGTCAACTACCGAACGATCATACATACGAAGATGAGAAAGAGGCGAACGACCACCTCACTACAAAACTATCCTACTGACCGAACTTCCTACTGTTCGGTCTTAACTTCGACTTCTACCAAATTTTCCTCTTCCAGCGCTTCTTTAAGTAGCTCGTCTCCTCCTGCTCACATCCACACGGATGATCATTGCAACGACAAGGACGGACGTACAAAACCAGACAACACAAGGAAAACACAAGGTAAGCTTATATAATTTAATTCATGCATCAACATATATGTTAAACAATCCAACACACAAGAGAATCTCAACATATGTATCATACAAAGCCTATCACTAGACTGACCGTTCGGACTGTATGACATCTGTGTAGCTACGACGTTCGTGCACCCGGGTGATGTAGTAACTGGAATACTCTCATCAGCTGCCACCCGAGGTTAATCCTATCTGTCCAAAGTACCCCTAAGGACTAAGATCTTCTGTCGTTCCCACACATGACCTACCCTCCTCTACATGAGGACGAGTACTCACGGAACATCAGGATGAATCGACAGCTTAGCATTACCATAGTCATACTTTACCAATTCCAATATTCACTCATGAGTCGTTCCTCCCCGGAACGCTCGTTCATAATTCACAACATTTCATCCATCTCATATACTCTTCATCTTATATTACTCATTACTTTAATTTAATCTTTACCACAAATTCAAAGAACGTCTAATACCGAACGTTCATTCCTCACTCAGAACGAGGATGAACACTAGGAACGAGACCGAGAAGTTGCCCGTTCCAGATTAACATGCGACCGACAGAGTTACTAATAGGTTTAAGAATAAACCGAGTACAATCATATACTATATGACGAACGTTATTTACAACATGAATCAGTTGAATGAATTGACTCTCGTGAGTTCAAACCAATACTCAAAGAATAAATCAAGTACGGAGGCTCTAGGCCGGATCCAATGAAGGTAGACACGTCAAGACGTTAAAGAACCATACTTAGATAAATTCATATACAGAAATCCAATGTCAGTCAATGACCGGACATAGTAAAGGAAAATTCGGCTGAAGTTGGACGAACGCTATTTCATCAAGAGGGATTGATTACAAACGAGTACAAGCGCTTGGTATAAGACCTAGCACCACTCATTACGAGAGCTTGGTGTGAGACCGAACACTACTACTTATAAAAGGAAGATTAATAAGTAAAATATTGTCGGGATTTGTGTTTTAGAATAACTCTCATATACAACTACATATATTTACAAGGTTTAAGTTTATTGCCGAATACTCAGATGCAACTACGCTTGGCCGAACGCTCAAGCACAGTATTATTACAAGAAGGCGCTCGTCCTCAACTAGAATTCTTTCCAAACTAAAGAATTCAATTTGAAACAAGTTTAATAGAAACACCGAACAGTCAAGAACCGTTCAATGACGAACGTACATTATCATAGGGGAAATTTATATCCAGAAACTCATTTATCTTCAACTCATTTCTCAATACATAATATCATAACTATATAAAATACATATCAAATAAATTTGCATACTTCATACGATCCATATCATACTAATAAATCATTTTCCACATAAACAATCATATCAGTATTCATACTTTATACATACATTCAACCACTCAGCAACATGTATTCATTATCAACGAACGTATAACAACATACAATTAAATTAGATAAGCTTCTCTTACCTCTAGTGTGAACGAACGTCTTACAGGCTGAACTTAGTTCGCCGAACTACGATTCCTTCTACCCTCAACGCTCAACTACTCTTCGAACCAAAATCAAACAACAGAACAAAGTCGTTAAGAACGACACTCAGAACTCATGCAACTAGAACTTGGTTTGCATGTTCGCAAGAACGGACAGCTAGGGACAAGAAACTTACCGGTTTCAGAACCCAGAGCTGTTCGGTTTAAATTGAAGCTTGGGACGCCGGGAGTGCTCCTACGGTGCCTGAACGGTGATCGGACAAGAGAAAGGGTGAGTTTTGGTAGAGAGAAGGGGAAGTTTCTAGAGAGAAGCAGGAGAATTTGAAAGATCAGGATTTTTGGAGAAGATGAGTGCATGCAGAGAGCGTGACGCGGTTTTCAGAAAAATCAGTTTTGTTTAAAACGAACGTCCGCTCATCTACCGACACCTGCATTCCACTATCTGATTTTCGAATCCTCATTGGTTGACACCTAGCGTCCACGCAGAGGGGTTTTTGGTGCGTTTTTAATGATTCTGACATAAGGGGTTTTGGTGCGTTTTTTCGAGGTCTGACATTCCCTTTAACTACAAAATTTTTGTCCTCGAAAATTAAAACTTACCCTCAAACAGATGGGGATACAAGTCCCTCATGGCATCCTCCACTTTCCATGTAGAGTCGCCAGTCTTCTCGTCCCAGACCACTTTCACCAAACGGATTGCTTTCCTCTTGTAGTACTTGGTGCGACTGTCTTCAACGCGAACTGTCTTCTCGTCCCATACCACTTTCACCAAACTATTTTAATAAAATCCGTGGTTAAATTTTAATTTCTTTTTATAAATAGTTTACCAGCGGTTATACTAAACGGCAGGTAAGCATTGGCCCAATAAACAATGGGCCCAATTAGTTGCCTATGAACGAATTAGGTCCCGCTCCCAAATTTGCTTTTTAATGAAGTTTTCAAACTAAAAAGACCAACAATCATTCGCACACCATGGAGGAACCCACCTAGCCCGAACCGAGAGTTGTCGACTCCATCGCCATTGACGTCGCTGCAGATATGACTGTCGAGAGTTGTGAACCCGCTGTTGTTGGCTCAACCTTGAACGGTGAGCCCAACCGGAACCGGAATAGTGAGAACAACAATGACGAAATTCGAAGAAGCAGAATGTAGAGCGGGTAGAGGAAAGGGAACATTTGAACGGAGAGGATGAAGAAGAGAAGAAACCCTCGGGTCCGGTGAAATTGGGTTTCATAAGTTTCACCTCTTCTGTGAAATAGGGTTTCATAAACTTTCGCCTAGCTGTCTCCGTTGGCTATCTTGGCCGCCAAATAGGCTTTGTCTCCGCCCCTGGAATCGGTGATAAGTTTGAGGTTCTCTATGATGTGTTCTACCTTATGGAAGATATCGCTAAGGGTGTGATTGTTTGACACTGAGTCGCGAGTTGAAAAGAAGTTGGGGCTTTTCTTTTTCACTGTTCCTTTGAAAAGAAGTTGAATATATTGTATCTATCTGGAGGTTGGTTGCTGTCTAAAGTTTTGTATTGGTCTTTTAATTTTGTCGAGGTTGTTGGATCGATAGCAATTAGTGTAAAATATTCCTACAGTAATGTAATTTCTTTTGCAGGAAATGGAATTCGGTCACTCGCTTAGACAAAGCAATTTCAACATAAATATATGAGTTAACGAGTTGATTCTTCTAGATGTTTTTATCAGTTGCACTGTAATTACTTTCTATTTTTACTTTGCACACATTCAAATTAAATCATCTCAGTCAACTACTTTCTGCAACTTCTGTGATTTCTTCCCTTACTGTTTAATGATGATTACATATGGTATTGTTTGAACCATTATTTGTTATGCCTTTTCTCCTTGGGGGTTTTCAGGTCATAATGTATGTTATGTTAGGTCATGCCTTTAACTTAAATGCAAATTAGTTTATAGGTATTTGGTTTACAACTCAATATAGTTTCTGAGAGGTGCCCTTTAGTCCGTGCATATGGCGCTATCCGTTTCAATGCAGAAGCTAAGGTGTCATCAGAGTGGCGGGCTTTTGGTTCTTTCTACTTCGTGATACCTCAGGTGCATAAATTGTTTTCTTTTCAAAAACTAATTTCTATTCCATTTTTGTGTTAGTATTTATAGCATTAGCAGGTATAGATACCAAGCCAAAAAAATTTGAGTTCAATGAGCTTGAAGGAGGATCAGTGCTTACCATTACTATTGCTTGGGATAATGATCTTTCTGGTCATGGGAAAATGCAATAAATGCACTTCAAGAAACACTTTGCAAAGTGAGTACTAATAGATGGTCTTTTGAGTTACCACAAAACTTTTTCTCCCTTGAAAGCTGTTGGACAAAACTTACACATTAGTTTCTTTGGTTCTTTTGGGTAATCTATAATAAGAATTGGAGTTTCTCCTTCCTAAGTTATATTGACTTGTAATACAAACTTTTGTTACATTGATTATTGAGATGAAAGTCTATTTTTTTGTGTGGAAAAAACACCAAAAATACTTAAAGAACTATATATAAATTGTCTTGAAAATTATTAACCAGAATGTTTTATTCAAAACACAATACACCTTTGCGGTGTAGGTTTCTTCCTCCATAGTGATCTTTCCAAAAAAAACTCCTCCAACATTAATATTAAGCAGCCATAACATTATTTACCTGCTTATGTTCATGTTTCTTTTAAATTGTATGATCCTCTGTTGTATTCCTACATAAACAGCTGCTTATTGCATCTTTTTTAACAGGTATTTTGATTGAGAATATGAGACGTGAAGGATTTGAGTTATCTGTCTCTCCACCTAAAGTCATGTGAGTTTCCAAGGACTGAACAAGCTCCAAATTATTCGTCTTATTATCAGCTTTGACACGATGTGGTCTTGCTGCACTCAATAAGGGTTTTGCATGCTATTTAAATATTTAGTAAATGCTGGAAGCTTTGTATTTACTGTATATTTGAAAGAATCAAATACTTAAGTGCTTAGTTATAGAAGTCTCAGGAATGGTTTCGAATCTAACCGAAATTATTGAAAAAGATAGAAAAGGATTTAGAGATATAGTAGTAATGTGACAATATGATGTGATACACAACGCTAATAGTCCCTGTTTATTATACCTGCTATTCTAGGTATTGTACAAGTCCCTGCCACATAACAATGCTAATATGATTCCTGAAACAGCAAGATTCTAATTTCTGTTAGCAAATAATGAAGTTCATGAATAACATCCAAGAAGCATGGAACTTGCGTCTTTTATAATAGTTGTACTTAAGATTGAAAAGAAATAATTCTTGAGGGCTTAATTGATCCCTCTCACAATCTTCTATTTATAAGAATAAATTGATACACAAATACATGATAAATAGGGTAACCCTTGACACACTATAATGATGATAAAATAGGATAAATATCCTAACACTCCCCCTCAAGCTGGAGCATACAAATTGTATGTACCAAGCTTGGAACAAATAAACTCAATCCGAGGACCCCTTAATGACTTAGTCAATACATCTGCGAGTTGATCGTTTGACCCAATAAACTCAGTACATATTTCTTTGGTCAACAACTTTTCACGAACAAAATGACAATCAATTTCTATATGTTTAGTCCTCTCGTGAAACACTGGATTTGATGCAATGTGGAGAGCAGCTTGATTGTCGCAATACATCTTCATAGTATGGATGTCACAAAATTTAAGCTCTTGAAGGAATTGTTTCACCCATATAAGTTCACATGTTAATGATGCCATTGCCCTATACTCGGCTTCCGCGGTTGATCGAGCTACTACATTCTGTTTCTTACTTTTCCATGAAATAATGTTTCCTCCCAGAAAAACACAATATCTTGTTGTAGACCGTCTATCAATCGGTGAACCTGCCCAATCTGCATCACAATACCCAGAGACATGAATGCTTCCTTTATCTTCATATAACAATCCTTGCCCGGGAGCCTTCTTTACATACCTTAGAATGCGAATGAGAGCATTCCAATGGTCAACACATGGAGCCTGCATGAACTGACTAACCACTCCAACTGCAAAGGATAGATCTGGCCTTGTAATAGTGAGATAAATCAGTTTGCCAACCAACCTCCTATACCTCTCTGGATCGGAGAATAATTCACCTTCTTCTGTCCTTAATTTCTGGTTTGGGTCCATGGGACTGTCTACCGGTCTACAATCAATCATGCCTGTTTCTTGTAATATATCAAGAGCATACTTCCTTTGGGAGATTACAACTCCATCTTTTGATTGCGCTACTTCAATGCCTAAAAAGTATTTGAGACTTCCAAGATCCTTGGTTTGAAAATGTCTACACAAGTACTCTTTTAGTTGAGATATTCCAACAGCATCATTTCCTGTAATGACAATATCATCAACATATACTATTAAGTAAACACATTTCCCGAGAGAAGAATGACAATAAAAAACTGAATGGTCTGCTTCACTGCGTTTTAGCCCAAATTTTTGAACAATGGAGCTAAACTTTCCAAACCAAGCACGTGGGGATTGCTTAAGGCCATATAGAGATCGATGCAATTTGCATACCATACCAGACTCCCCCTGAGCAACAAACCCAGGAGGTTGCTCCATATAAACTTCTTCCTCAAGATCACCATGTAGGAAGGCATTCTTGATATCCAATTGATGAAGTGGCCAGTGACGAATGACTGCCATGGCAAAGAAGAGACGAATAGTAGTCATCTTGGCTACAGGAGAGAAAGTGTCACAATAATCAAGACCATAAACCTGAGTGTAACCTTTGGCAACAAGCCGAGCTTTGAGCCGATCAATTTCACCATCAGGGCCAACTTTAACTGCATACACCCATCGACAACCAACCGCCTTTTTCCCTGGGGGAAGGGGCACCAACTCCCAAGTATTACTGTGGTCAAGAGCCTGCATTTCTGCAATCATAGCTTGTCGCCATCCAGGATGATCAAGTGCTTCTTTCACATTCTTGGGTATAACAACAGAGGACACTGAGGATAAAAGAGAAAAATAGGAGGGCGACAATCGATGATAGCTTAGAAAATTATAAATGGGATGAGGGTTCCGAGTGGAACGAGTACCTTTTCTGAGGGCAATAGGCCATGCTGAATCATTTGCACCAGGAGGCGTGGGAGGAGGTGACGAGGGAGAAGAATCTGAAGTAGGAGATTCACCATTGTCTTGGGGAGGTGGACTATCCATTGAGGCCCTGTGTGGGATGATCTCAGTATGTGGAGAAACAGGTGTAGAAGGATTGTGATCAAGACTTGGAATGACAGAGACAGTGGAGCTATTTGACTCAGCCATTGGAATAGGAAGGACTTGCTGGAGGATAGAAACATCCTGAACAGATGGAGAGAAGTAAGGAGTCTGTTCAAAGAATGTGACATTGGCAGACATGTAATACTTCTTAGTTTCAGGAGAGTAACACCGATATCCTTTTTGAAGTCGAGAATAGCCTAAGAAGACACATTTGAGAGCGCGAGCGGAGAGTTTGTCTAGACCTGGAGACATGTCATGAACAAAACATACACAGCCAAACACTCGGGGAGATGTATGAAAGAGAGGATCATTAGGAAACAAAATGGAGAAAGGGACTTTATTATCAAGAGAGGAGGAGGGCATCCTATTAATAAGATAACATGAAGTTAAGATGGCATCCCCCAGTGATGGACAGGAATATGGGCACCAAGCAAAAGGGTACGAGCAGTTTCAACCAAGTGTCTATTTTTTCGTTCTGCTATACCATTTTGTTGTGGTGTATGAGGACAAGTAGACTGATGTAAGATACCATGGGAACTCAAGATGGCAGAAAAGGAGGATGAGAAATACTCTTTTGCATTATCAGTTCTTAATATTTTGATTACTTGACCAAATTGATTCTTGATTTCATTCAAAAAGGATGTAAAGATAACTAACAATTCAGAACGATTTTTCATAAGATAAACCCAAGTACATCTTGAATATTCATCAATAAAGGTAACAAAATATCTAAAACCAAAGGAGGAGATACGACTAGGTCCCCATATATCAGAATGGATGATGGAAAAACTAGAATTACATATTGATTGAGACCTTTTAGGAAAGGAAGATCTAACATGTTTTCCTAATTGACATGACTCACATTCTAAAGTTTGGAGACCACTAAGTTCAGGACACATCTTTTTTAATTTGGACAAATGAGGATGGCCAAGTCGATCATGTAGCACTTTAGGATTAGGAGCAGCAACACAAGACACCCTTGGACGAGATCCAAAATGGTATAATCCGCCAGCTTCATATCCTTCTCCAATCTGTCTCCCCGAACCACGCTCCTGTATAACAAAAGATTTATGATCAAAGGTTATTGAACAATTTAACATTTTAGTCAACTGGCTTAAGGAAATTAAATTAAAAGGACAATTAGGGACAAAAAGGACTGAGTTGAGATTGAGGGAGGGAGACAAAGAAACATGACCGACTCCTTTGGAAGAAGTTTTAGATCCATTTGCAAGGGTTATGAAATGAGGTTTTTCTCGAAAGGAAATAGATGAGAACAAAGAGGTATTACCAGAAATGTGATCAGAAGCACCTGAGTCAATTACCCATGAATTTTGACATTCCATAGATTGAGAAACGCAGGCTGTTGATGTATTGGGAGATTGAGATGGTTGTGCCAAGCTGTTAGACTTTAACCTTAAATACTCTTGATATTCATCCTCAGAAAACATAGAAGTGGAGGTTTCAGTTTTCGAAGTGGAAGTTTCAGTCTTCGAAATATTGGCGGTTTTGGAAGGGAAACCATGTAAGGAGTACCAATTCTCTTGAGTATGACCCATCCTTTTACAATATGTGCATTGAGTACGTCCCCGACCTCCTCGTCCTCCTCCTCTAGTGCCACGTCCTCCTCTTCCTCGTGTGGCAACCATGACAGATGGTTCCACTAGTTCATGCGCTTCTTGAGTTTGAGATACCGGGACACGCAGTAGGCGAGTGGTCAATGTTTCCATAGAGGGAACCTCATGACTAGTTAGAAGTTGATCTCTGAGATGATCAAAATCGGGATGTAGGGCACGAAGGATCAACACCATGTAAAATTTGTCTAGTTTCTTTTTTATATCCTCTAATGGATCTACTTCCAAAAACATCCTAAGTTCTTCGACAGCAGATTGGGCTTCAGCCATGAAGGACACCATATCATGGTCTGCCATTTTAAGAGATGCAAGCTTGTTCGTAGTGTCATAGAGACGTTGAATATCGTTGGCATAAATGCTTTGGGCTTTCTTCCAAAAGGAGTGACAAGTTTTGAAAGCCCTCAAAGATACAAGAAGTTTGGGTTCCACTGATTGCCATAACAGGGTACACAACTGGAAATCTGCTTGTTTCCACTGATCAGCTTTTTCAGTAGGCACATGGCTTCCATCTCGCTCAAGGTGGTCATAATGCCCTTGGCCAAGGAACCACATTTCAACAGCAGCAGACCATGATAGATAATTTTTTCCATTTAGCTTCTCGGAAGTAATTGATGGACTTCCAGAGAAGGAAAGAGTACTGCCAGACGCCATCTCTGAAGAAGACATAGCGAGGAACAAGAAAACCCTAAGGGTTTAGGCGAAGGAAACTGTGACAGTGATGGACGAACGCTCTTATTATCAAGATAGATTACGGAAAGGAGAACGAGCGCTTGATGTAAGGCCTGACACTAAATAGTACGAGCGCTTGGTGAAAGACCTAGCACTACATAGTACGAGCACTTGGTGAAAGACCTAGCACTACATAGTACGAACGCTTGGTGAAAGACCAAGCACAACTTAATTTATAGAATAAAGGCTTGATAAATATAAGATATCATTTAACTAATTTTCAAGAACGAACGAATTATACAATTTCATATAGATATACTTAAATTTATAACATAATACCAAGGAACGAATATCCTTGGTTGAACGCTTATATCTAAATATTACTAAACGAAGACGCTCGATCCTCAACTGGAATTCCGTCTAAATGAAAGAATCCAGTTTCAACCGAGTCCACAAGAAAAACCGAACGGTCAATGACCTTCAGTGACGAACATCAATTTTTAGAAGAGTGATCAACACATGAAACCAGAACTTGGTTTGCATGTCCAGAAAATCGCACGGCTGAGTGAAAAGAAGAACTTACCAGCTCAGCTTCACAAACCGATCGGTTCAATCAAAAGCCTTTGACACCGGAGAAGTAGAAACGGTGCTTGAATGGTGATCGGAGGAAGAAAAGGTGAGAATTTCTTAGAGAGAAGATGAAGAAATCTAGAGAGAAGGAGGAGATTTCAGAAGGTTGAAGATGGATTGTGCATGCAGAGGAGTGGTACGAAAATTTGAAAGTTTTAGTTTTACTCCTACCGTCAAAACTGTTCGTCCAATCTGCATCACACACCTGTCTTCCACTTTCTGAACTTCAGAAGCTCCGTTCTCTTACACCTGGCGTCCACTCAAATGAGGTTTTAGTGGGTTTTAATGGTTGTCACAGTTGGTATTGTAATTTTAAGTGTTGATTTGTGTTATGATAAAGACCAGAGATGTGGGTACTCAAATCCTTTAATATAATTATTACTAGGGGCTATAATTTTTACATCATACTTTCCTTAGCCTTCACTGTCTGTATTTATATGCTTATCCAGGACTATATTGTACTCACCAAGACATGTCACCCGAATATGCAAGTATACTTCTGGTATGTGTGCTTACACTTCTTTCCGTTTATATGAAATTGAAGATTGTGAAATGTTTTACAAATTCCCAAAAGAACAAAGGGTTTATTTTGGGGAAAAAAGGGACACTTTGCATCTTTAGAATTATATTAGTTTTATTTTTTTGAATAAATGATTTCAATCTTTAGGTTATTCTGTTTGTGTAAAGGCCTAATTAATTGTGAGTTTTAGCTTATAATTATTAACTTTTGATAGAATTTTTCTAGCTAACTTTCTTTAATTTAAAGGACATAATGAGAAAGTGGTAATCTTAATTAGAATCTGATAATAAAGTCCAATCTGCAATCTTTAACATTGATGCAATTTTACCTTTGAGATTATTGCCTTTACCATTTTTCGCCAGAACATGTAAAAATGAAGGCCTCAGGTGGGTCCCTTGATAGAGGTTAGTGTTAATATTTCTCTCATATTCCAGTTTAGATTTTTTATTTTTTATCTTCATTATATAGTAATTTACACATAATATATATCTTGGAGTTGATGTTCATCTGTTTTCAATTGTAATATGTTACGTGCCTGACTACGTAACTCTCTTTTTCTTTCTATGAACGAACGAACGCAACTGAATAAAACTCCTTATTATTATAATTCTGGAAATCACGTAACACAAACAATGACTGGGAGCAGGATCTCCTTCAGTCACACGAGAGCATAACCTCTCTAATAATATTCCAATAAACAAAACATAACCTAATCTCTAGCTGCCCCCCCTTTATTAATACTAATCAATCCTTCCCGAAACGGCAGGCAATAATAGTAATTGCCTATTTATTATAGTTATCTGGAAAGAATCCTCCCATCCTTATCTACTATATTAATTACTGTAACACCAAGCTGAGCGTCCGCCACTCGCCCTTACCCAGGACGCTCGACCTCGCCTATGACGCTTGTCCTTACTTCGGACGCTCGTCCTCGCTCCTCGCGTCCTCCACTCGCTCCATGCGCTCGTCCTCCACTTGCTCGTTCAGGACGCTCGTTCGGCTCAGAACGCTCGTCTTCTCCCATATGGTCTTCTCGTTCGTCCTCTCCCCTATCCCCCCTATAACGTCTTCTTTCGTACACTCGCCAGGCCCTAACATTACCCACCCCCTGAAGATCAACCTTGTCCCCAAGGTTGAAGTCAGGATATTGATCTTGGATGGTCAGGGCATCTTCCCATGTCGCCCCATCAACGCCCCCTTCCTGCCACTCGATCAAGACCTCTTGCCGTTCGTCCTCCCCCTGTTGCACCTGCCTTTTATCCAAAACGCGGACCGGCTGTGGAGTAGGTTCCTCCATGTCTAAGTCCATTGGTAACTCTTGTTCGATCCGGTGGTCCCCTACTGCCTTCTTGAGTTGTGACACATGGAATACCGGATGTATCCTTGCGGATGCAGGTAGTTGTAGTTTAAAGGCGACGGCCCCCACCTGCTGAATGACCAAGAAAGGACCAAAATAACGAGCGGATAATTTAGATTGCACTGTGGATGTCATCGTCGTTTGTCGGTGAGGTCGAATCTTCAGATAAACCCAATCTCCCACCTCTACTTGGGACGGTCTCCGTGCCTTGTCGGCCTGCCTCACCATTAATTCTTGAGCTCGGGCTAAATGGAACTTGAGCTGGAGGAGTGCTTCATCTCGCGTCTGCAACTCCTGACCGACTGCTTCCACTAAAGTCTCCCCTGGAACGAACCGGTGCAGTGAAGGCGGTGGTCTTCCATAGACGGTTTCGAATGGTGTGCATTTGGCTGACTCCTGGTAGCTAGTGTTGTACCAGTATTCTGCCCATGGTAAGACGACGCTCCAGCCTTTGGGTTGTTCGGAGCAGAAGCACCTTAAATACCCTTCCAACACTCGGTTGACCACCTCGGTCTGTCCATCTGATTCCGGATGATAGGCGGTGCTCATCTTTAGTTGTGTGCCTTGCAGCTTGAACAGCTCCTTCCAAAATTTACTCAGAAACAGTGGGTCTCGGTCACTTACTATAGATAACGGCACCCCATGCAAGCGGACGATCTCCTTCACGAAAGTTTCAGCGATGGTGCGTGCAGAATAAGGGTGCTTTAAGGGTATGAAATGTCCGTATTTGCTGAGACGGTCCACCACCACTAGCACGGCATCGTATCCTCTAGACTTGGGTAGTTTAACAATAAAGTCCATACTGATCTCCTCCCAAATTGCATTGGGGATGGGCAACGGTTGCAGCAACCCTTGCGGTGATGAAGTCAAATATTTATGTTGTTGACAGACTATGCAGCTGGCAACGAACTCAGTCACGGCTTTCTTCATTCCCACCCAATACAGAGATTGCGCCACCTTGCGGTACGTTCGGTAAACTCCTGAGTGGCCTCCTGTCTGTGTGGTGTGGAATTCAGCTATCAACTTAGGCACCCAAGCCGAACGAGCTGACAACACGAGCCTTCCTTTGTAGTGCAAGCGTCCGTTTTCCAGCGTGAACGAGGGGTGAGAATTGGGGTCGTTCTTCAATTCGTCCATTACTTTCCGTAGCTCCTCATCCGCCTCGACCTCTTCCAGGATTTCCCTGAAGTCTTGCCAGTATGGGCGAGCAATCAGCGTTAATTCCTTCTCATCCTGCAACTCGTCCTCACCCTTCCGTGAGAGTGCGTCCGCTACCTTGTTGGTGACCCCTGACTTGTATGCAATTTCGAATTCGTATCCCAGGAGTTTGGCCAACCAATTCTGCTGATTCTGAGTTGTGATGCGTTGTTCCAGGAGGTACTTCAAACTCTTCTGATCAGTGTGAACCACAAATTTTTGCCCCAATAGGTACGGCCTCCAGTGTTGTATGGCTAAAACCAGCGCCATCAGTTCCTTCTCATAAATGGACTTCCCCAACGAGCTCTCTGAAAGTGCTTTGCTAAAGAAAGCTATGGGTTGCTTCCCTTGCATAAGAACCGCTCCTATCCCTCTGCCAGATGCGTCACACTCAATGTGAAACGGTTGGTTAAAATCAGGCAAGATCAATACAGGGGCAGTCGTGATTGCCTTCTTCAACCTGGACATGGCTTCCTCTGCTTGTTCCGTCCATGCAAACTGGCCCTTTTTAAGGAGGTCGGTCAAAGGTCTAGCAATCTTCCCATAATCCTTCACAAACCGCCTGTAATATCCTGTTAATCCCAGAAATCCCCTCAACGCCTTCACCGTTTTTGGTTTCTCCCACTCCATCACGGCTCGTACCTTGTCCTCGTCCATCTCCACTCCCTTCTCGGATATCCGATGGCCCAAGTATCCTATTTGGGTTTTGCCAAACTCGCATTTCTTCCTGTTGGCCACCCAACCATGTGTCACGAGCTCCCTTAGCACCGTCCCTACATGCTCCAAGTGCTCTCCCCAGGTACGGCTATACACCAATATGTCATCAAAAAATACAAGTACGAACTTCCGCAAATAAGGCTGTAACAGTTGATTCATGGCACTCTGAAAGGTGGCTGGTGCGTTGGTTAGGCCGAATGGCATCACCATGAATTCGTAGTGACCATGGTGTGTTCGGAAAGCAGTCTTCTCTATGTCGCCTTCTCCCATTCGTATCTGATGGTAACCTGACTTCAAGTCCACCTTAGAGAAGTATGTGGCCCCCCGTAGTTCGTCCAACAACTCCTCTATCAGGGGGATAGGAAATTTATCCGGTACAGTGGCTCGGTTTAAGGCCCTGTAGTCCACGCAGAACCTCCAGCTACCATCCTTCTTCTTTACCAGAATTACCGGGCTAGAATATGGACTGTTGCTTGATCTTATGACGCCCGTTTTTAGCATTTCCGCCACCTGCTTTTCAATCTCACCTTTCATCACATGGGGGTATCGATACGGTCTCACATTCACCGGGTCCGTGCCTTCTTTTAAGGGAATTTGATGAACCATTCCCCTATCTGGTGGTAGGCCGTTCGGCTCGTGGAACACGTCCGCATAACGCTTCAAGATTTTCATCATGTCGCTCGTTTGTTCCCTTGTTAACTCCTGACCGAACGTTCCTTCCATCTGAGCGTTCGGTTTTTGCCCCTCATCCTTTTCTGTCACCCCTAGCTCCCACAGTAGCCACCAGACCTCCACCTCCCTCATCTTGCGCAACGCTGCAGGTTCCACCAACCTTCGCGTTAGGGTTGGATCTCCTTTAATTGTCAATTTACGTCCCTCCTGAACGAACGCCATGGTTAGCTGTCCCCAATTAATTGTGACCTCTCCCAGCTTGGCCAGCCATTCGACTCCTAATATCACATCCACTCCACCCAGCTCGAATAGGTGGAATCGTTCCATGATCACCACTTCTCCCATGTGGATCGTTACTGCTTCACAGCACCCACTCGTCTCCCTTCTTTGTCCGTCTCCCAAACTCACCTTATAAGGTGGTGTAACCACTACGGTTAATGCCAGATCCTCCACCAATTTCTTGCTTATAAAATTGTGACTGGCGCCGCTGTCAATCAAAATCAGCACCTGCTTCAACCCGATCTGCCCATGTAATTTCATCGTTTTTGGTTGGGTGAGTCCCCCAGCCGAGAAGACAGATAACTCCATTTGGTCGAGCTCGACCTCCTCTTCCTCCTCTCCTCCTGGTTCCTCGTCTTCTGCTAATATCAGCATTCGTAAACTCCTTTCTGGGCAACGATGCCCTGGTCCGAACGGTCCTCCACACCTGAAACACCTCCCCTCTTCCCTTCGTTTGACGTACTCAGCGTACGGCAAATCCCGTACGTTCCTGCCTTGCGCGTTCGCGAACGTGCGTTCGCCTTCTCTCCTTGTAACTCCTTCTTTTCCTCCCGTACGTCCCCCCTCACCAACTGCCGTTCGGTTTGGAGTGTAACGGTTGGGTTCCACCCTTATCATTGAACCACTGGGTTTTCCACACGTCTGCCCTTTGTTTATGACTCCCCCTCCTGTCCGCGCGCCCGCTTGGAACGCTTCCACGTCCCTGGCTAGTCTCATGGTGTCCATCAATTCCCTTGCATCGAGCAACCGGAGTTGGTTGCGGATTCCCTCCTGCAGACCCGCCATGAAATATCCCATCAACTGAGCTTCGGGTATCTTTTCGGCTTGGCCGACCAACACTTCGAACTCTTGAATATACTCGCCCACGGATCCTGACTGTTTGCAGGCGGCCAGTCTCTCGAAGACTGTACCTCGGTTGCTGCCTCCAAAACGAACCACCAACGCCTCCTTTAAGCCGGCCCACGAACGGTTCCTGGCCTTCTCCCTCCAAAACCGGAACCAGTGTCCTGCTATGCCTTCCATACTGATGTAGGCCAGGCGCAATTTTTCATCCTCGGCCACCCCTTGTAATTCGAAAAATTTATCCGCCCTATAAATCCATATTCTACGCCGCTTTCCCTCTCCTCCTCATCGTTTCTCCTTCCATTGACGGATCCCTGACTTCCTTCCAGGTGTCTATCATCCCTTCGACCTTGCTCCCCTAAGATCCTCACTAGTTCCTGGACTGCCGACTCCAGTCCGCCCATGGAGATTTCTATGGTCTCCATTCTTCCTTCCATTGCATTCAACCTTCCCTCCATGATGATCCGGCAGGTCGGACCACTTGTTACGTGCCTGACTACGTAACTCTCTTTTTCTTTCTATGAACGAACGAACGCAACTGAATAAAACTCCTTATTATTATAATTCTGGAAATCACGTAACACAAACAATGACTGGGAGCAGGATCTCCTTCAGTCACACGAGAGCATAACCTCTCTAATAATATTCCAATAAACAAAACATAACCTAATCTCTAGCTGCCCCCCCTTTATTAATACTAATCAATCCTTCCCGAAACGGCAGGCAATAATAGTAATTGCCTATTTATTATAGTTATCTGGAAAGAATCCTCCCATCCTTATCTACTATATTAATTACTGTAACACCAAGCTGAGCGTCCGCCACTCGCCCTTACCCAGGACGCTCGACCTCGCCTATGACGCTCGTCCTTACTTCGGACGCTCGTCCTCGCTCCTCGCGTCCTCCACTCGCTCCATGCGCTCGTCCTCCACTTGCTCGTTCAGGACGCTCGTTCGGCTCAGAACGCTCGTCTTCTCCCATATGGTCTTCTCGTTCGTCCTCTCCCCTATCCCCCCTATAACGTCTTCTTTCGTACACTCGCCAGGCCCTAACATAATATTTCTTGGAGTTGATGTTCATCTGTCTTATTTGCCGTAAGTGATTGCAGCTATAAAAACATTTGTATGATTATTCTACATGTATTGAGTTTTTGGTTTGGCTTAACTTCAAAACTAGTCAGCAGATGTGGGCAAGTTATATCATTTTGCTGATTTGTGACCTTATTGCTCCTTGTGTCTCTGCGGAGACTGAGATTTGAGTGTCACCCTTTCCTCGTGCGCGGGGACTAGAGAGGGTTGGATGTCTCGCCCAATGACTTCGGCTCGTGTGAGTATAGTGCTCGGTAGGTGCGTCTAACCGAAGTTTTTACTCGTAATTCCTTGAGGAGTCGGGGAGATAGGTCTGAAGTTGCGATGGAAGACGGAGAGTAGACGGAGGAGAAGAATCCGTACATCTAGAGAACTTTTCCCTCCTCCGGAAGATCTCTTACAACCTTCACCACAAGGTTCTTACCATAGCACTGAGGAGATGGAGAATAATAATGTTAGACGGACAATTGTAGATTACACTAATGTAGTCGGCCCTCAGCATTTCAATAGCATAGCAAGACCGAGGGTCAATACAACTAATATGGAGGTGAAACCGGCATTAATCCAACTGGTTAAGAGTAACCAATTTAATGGGTTGTCTCACGAAAGCCCATATGAGCACCTCATAACCTTTAATGAAATTTGCAATACAGTGAAGATAAATGAGGTGCCTAACGAAGCAATCAAACTTAGCCTGTTTCCATTCTCATTAGGAGGCAACGCTAAGCTTTGGTTGAACTCTTTTCTAGAAGGGAGCTTTACAGAGTGGGAAGCTGTGGTGACAAAGTTCTTGAAGAAATACTTCCCACAATCCAAGGTAAACAAAGGAAAGCAAGAGATATCATCTTTCAAGCAAGGCATGGAGGAATCACTAGGTCATGCATGGGAAAGGTACAAAAGCCTACTAAGAAAGACTCCCACGCATGGATGTGACGAAGTAGGTGTAGTCCTAATCTTCCTTGGAGGTCTTGGTTCACAAACCAAGTTGATGCTAGATGCCTCAGCTGGAGTCAATATCAAATGGAAGACTCCAGAGGAAGCCACAGAAATAATTGAAAACATGGCTACTAATGATAATGAGCTGAACAGTGAAAGAGGAGCTCATGTTCAACAAAAACGAGTTCTACAGTTGCAATCCAATGATGCCTTGTTAGCTTAGAACAAAATATTAACTCAACAATTGGAGAATCTCACAAAGACACTTCCGCAACTGCCAAAAGAGTTAAAGACTGTTGCACAGGTTCAACCACATATGTGTGAATTATGTGGTGGTGACCATATCAATGGGGAATGCGCCTTTCCAGTAGAAGCTTTAGAGGATGTTAACTTCATGGCCAATCAATTTCCATACCGTAAGGGGAATTTCAATCAAGGGTGGAAACCACACCCAAGTATTGGTCAAGGACAAAGTGGAAAAGCTGGACAATCAGGGCAGTTTAACAAGCAACAACAACAACCAACCTTATGGCAACAAATAGCTACACTTAATGAAAGATCAATAAGGACGGAAGAAACTCTTCAGCAATTCATACAGGCAACTGCATCTATTCAAAAGAGCACTGAAACTGCTATTAAGAACTTGGAGATGCAAATGAGTCAAATTACTAAGCAGTTAGAAGAAAGGCCTGAAAAAAATTTTGGGGCTAATACTGAGGTTAACCCGAGGGAAGAATGTAAGGTGTTAGTGAGTTTTAATGTTGAAACAGTTGAGTTAGAAAGAGAGAAAGAAAAAGAAGAGAGAAAAAAGAGAGAAAAATAAAGAGAAGAGAGAAAAAAAGAAAGAGGAGATAAGCGAGATAAAGAGTGAAGAAATTCTTCCTTTTCCAACAGATCATGAGAAACAATTTGATTTTACAGAAATATTCAAGATGTTGGATAATGATGTACCTTGGAAGGAGATATTACAGAACATTGCAGTTTATACAAAGCCTGACGAAGAAGTCTCTACAAATAAAAGACATAGAGATGATGAGACAAAGGAGAATAAAGCTGTTAAAAAGAAGCCATTCCCTCCAAAAGCAAAAGATCCAGGAGGTTTTTCCATTCCATGCGTTATAGGGAAGAAAAGGATAAAGAAGGCTTTACTTGATTTAGGATCAAGTGTTAACTTGATGCCTTATTCTTTACTTGAACAGATTGATGATCTTGATGTGAAGCCTATAAAGATGAATTTATTAATGGCAGATGGATCCTCAAAGAATCCCTATGGTATAGCAGATGATGTTATAGTTTGTGTAGACAAACTACAGTTCTTGGTGGACTTTGTGGTGATGGAGATGGAGGATGAGAGGATACTTATTATTCTCGAAAGACCATTTATGAAAACGACCAAAGCCATCATTGATGTGGATAAAGGCATAGTGGTGTTCCAAGACCGAGAAGATAGAGTTGTTGTAGATGTCTTCAAAGAAGAGAGGCAGAAACAGGAGGAAGAAGCTCGTCAGAAAGCTACATATCAAGATGTACTCATGACTAGCCTTGAGGATGAAAAGCCAAATGTCAAAGGTAAACATTGTTTTTTGTTTCAGGTACAAGAAGAAGAAAAGATTGGGAAAGGAAGAAAGGTCCATGATGGCTGGATGCAAGAACGACTCCAACTTGGTAAACCTGTGAAATTCAAAAACAAGTTGTGGGTTGTGAAAGACTACAAAGAAAATGAGGTGATAGAGATAGAGTCTCCACATTCCAGAAGAGTCAGAAAAGTGGACTGGAAGCAGTTGATGAGTTGGTGTGATATGAACATCAACCATGAAGATAGAACATGAGCTTTATTGGGTCAAGCTAGTGACGTTAAAAGAGCGCTTGCTGGGAGGCAACCCAGTGATTTAAGGACATTTTTTCTTTTGATTTTATTTTGGTTTTGTAATTTTTTATAAACTTGGACATTACTTCTGTAAAATTTTGGGTATAGCATCTACTGATGGATGGTAGGCGGAAGAGTATCTACTGAAAGATACTAGGTTTGACACCTACTGATGGGTGTTGGTGGATGTTTGGGTCAGGCTCGTGACGTTGAACAAGCGCTACCTGGGAGGCAACCCAGTTGATTGATTATATTTTTGTTTGTTCTGCTTTAGTTGCATGATAGGGATTTGGATGCATGAGTGATCTGAGAATTTAATTGCAGGGAGCAAGTGAGGGACATGAGTAGGAGGCACCTAGGTTAAGCTAGGAAGAAGAAGAGCACTTAGAGAAAGTGCCGCACAGTGGCAAACTACCATTGAGCGGTAGTGTTGCAGCTTGGGCTTAGGTTGCCCCTTAGTGGAACCCGAGTCCATTAGGGTATTTTTATACCCTAAGTCACGCCTTAGCCTCTCTTTTCAGATTCTTCTCTGCACACACACTCCTAAACACTTTTCCAAAGGTTCTCTCCAATTTTCCCTTCATTCCTCTTGAGAAAATCTCCCTTCCACTCACTTTCTAACTAGTTTTCCATCTAAGTTTGAGGTTGGGAGAGAGCATCATTGTTCTTCACAGTTTGAAAGCATTCTCTACTCATTTAGGCAAAAGAGTGAAGACCATGGCATCCAAAAGGAAAGAAAAGGAACCAGAACAACCCCACTCTAGTAGGTTCCTATCTCGCAAACATGAGAAGCATTTTAAGGTGGTCCAAGATAGGAGACTCCTTATGGAGAGGAAAGTTGGAATGATACCTAACTTTGCTCCTCAGTTTGGAGAGCAACTACTGGGAAGGAATTGGGAGAAGCTAGCCACATACCCTGCACCAGCCAATATAGGTGTGGTGAAAGAGTTTTACACCAATGCAAGGAAGATTGGTGATTATCCGGCTGAGGATTACCTAGGCTATGTCAGAGGCCACGTTATTAGGTATGATCTTGACTCTATCAACAGCTTCTTGGGTACTGTATGGGTTGGTGAGCAGTGCCAGTTTGCTCTATGTATGGAAGAAGGCATTGATTTTGATGATGTGGAGAGTGTTCTATGTGTACCTGGAGGACATTTTCAGAGGAACAAAACTGGTTCTGTGGTGAACATTAGGAGGACTGACTTGAATCCTCTTGCAAAGTATTGGATGACATTTTCTCATGCCAACATTCATTCATGTTCTCATGTTTCAGACATCATTCTTAGCAGGGCACTACTCCTTTACTGTGCGATCAGGAATTTGAATGTCAATATTGGACAGATAATAGCTAATGAGATAAGGGTGTCTGCTAGCTCAACAAACAGCAAAGCACCCTTAGGACATCCTTCTTTGATCACACACTTGCGCAAGATAGCTGGGGTGGACACTTCTGCTCCACCATTTGAGAGGCCAAAGAAAGCAATTGATGAGGCCTATTACAGACAGTACTGTGGAGGTGAAGAGGCAGCTCAGCTAGTTCCACCACGCCGTACTCGCAGAGAAAGAGGACAAGCACAGAGTCAAGCATTTGCAGAGACACATGAAGAAGAGCCTTTCCAAATGAGGGACATGTATATGTCTCTTATAGGTGCACAGTTGCAGTCTATCCACAGAGGGTAGGTGGCCAAAGTTGAGATGATTGTTGGAATGTATGATACACCTCCAGCACACAAGTGGACTATGGATGAGTTCCACAATGTGGTAGCTTGGCCAGAGGAGCAGGCCCAAGGCAACAGAGCTGGAGCAGTTGAAGCTTCAGCCATGGATGAAGATGATGCTGATGATGCTGAGGATGACGCATTTGAGGATGCTGAAGATGAGGAAGAGGAGGAGGATACAAATGACAACACAGACTGATGAGGAGCTGAGATAACATTTACTGATGGATGGTATTAGCACTAAAGCAATATTTATTTTATGCTTTTGTTTGGTTTTAGTGTTCTGAACTTATTTGCTTCTGTTTTTAGAATAGGGTTTGATGTACTCAATTAGAAACTTTGTCTGTTATGTTGGTTTGCATATGATTGTTGTTTGATAAGTAATGCCTGATGATGCTTTGATATTGATTGATGTTGAGATGTGCACATTATATTCTTATACAGGTGATTCACAAGCTTTGTGAACAAATGCATGATGTTGTGATTGTGATACTAAGCAGGATGTGTATATGTGGAATGTGAATGAGCTTATATGTGAGGTTTTGAGCTCCAGAGTTTTTGTGATTGAATGCTATTACTTTGAAAACATGAATGATTTTGTCCAGGTTCTCTATGATTGAATCAATTGCTTGTTTGCATCATATGATCAAGGCCATTTGTTGTTAACCCTTTTATTAGCCAAATGCATGATTTTAACCCACAAAAGAGAGCACTATGTGTTCTATCCTTTGAACCCTTAGTCTTGAACATAATTTGAAAACCCCTTGTGAAAAACTTTACTTTGAGATAAGTAGAAAATTTTTTGTGGTATTGATGAATGTTCAAGTTTGGGGTTGTTGGGAAGTTATGAAAGGGAAATTGAAAACATTGACCTAAGAGCTAAGAACTAAGAATGTGAAAAGAAAAAGAAAAAGAGAAAGAAAAAGAGAAGAAAAAGCAAAACTCAATGCAAAGGAAAATTGAGAATAAGTAAGAATGATTGTGTTTATATGATTCTCTTAACTCAAGGGTTTTGTCATCTAGAAAAACCAATTTTCTTGTTAGCTCAGCCACATTATAAGCCATTGAAAAGTCCTTGTGATGATGCATGTTTGTGAATGTATTTGATTGTGGTTAAATGAAAGGCAAAGTCAATTCATGTGACATTGTGATAGTAGAGTGAATGAGTGATTACCTCTTATACACTTGTGTGTTTGAGTGAAACACTTTATCTAGTGAGGAAAGATTCCATGAGCACATGAACATCCATGCTTAGTTGATTGATCATTCATGAAAAGTAGCATTTGTTGGATACTAGGTGATTGTGTGAACACTAAAGCATGTGCATGTCTTGCTTGAAGTTTTTGTCATGAGCTTAATTGAGTACTTACTTATCTTGAAAAAAGGATTTTTTTTGGGTGAACCATTGTATTGATTGGTAGAAGATTGAGTTACATCTTGTTTGCTTGAGGACAAATAAAGTTCTAAGTTTAGGGTTGTGATAACAATTGAAAAACTGTTATTTTTATGCTTAAAATTGATATCAAAAGCAACCTTTAAGACTTAGAAACTAGCTTGAACTCATATTTTGCTTTAGTTTTGTGAATAAGAGAGTTGAAGGTGAATTTAATGGTTTTGTGCAAGATTCCCTTGATTTTGTAGGCTAATTGAATGATTTGAAAGAAGAATTGAAGTACCGAATGATTGGAGTGCTGAAAAGTCAACCAAAAACCAGAAAAGTCCACTAGTCAACTAAAAAAGTCAACGGTCAACCAAAATGCTGAAAAGTCAACCGGAATGCAGAAAAAGTGCGACCGAGTGGCGTTGAGCGGTAATTTGGCGCTGAGCGGCAGTTTTCAGGTGCGGAAATCATCGCTGAGGGGCAAAATGGATCATGCACTAGTACCACTCAGCGGTAAAATACCGCTGAGCGCCATTCTAAATGGGCTTGGACCGGTTTTCTGTTACTTTTATGGGTTTGGGCCTAATTTTCTGTAATTTTTAGAATAGTATATAAGCTTTAGGACGTCCTAGGGTTTGTATCTTTGGCTGGGAGGAAGCAGAAACACACTTTTCACCCCTTAGGGGTAGATTGGGAGATGGTGACGGCTCTCCTATTCTCTTTCTAGGGTTTTTCTATCTCTTCCATTCTTTCATTATTGTTCATCTAGTTTCACCATGAATATGGTGAACTAAACTTTTTCTTGTTGTTGGGGAATCAATGTAATCTTTTGAAGCTCTCATATATGGAATTTGTGTTTAAACATCTTATTTGAGATACATGCTTTCTTTCATTAATAGTTAGGGTTTTTCTTCTTTGCTCAAAGCATGCATTGTTTAACTCATTCGATGTCATGATTATTGGTTTTGTCGATATGGACACATACAGGGAAATCTAGATCCGGGAAAATTCTCCCAAAAGCATATTGCCTAGACATAGGGATATGAGGGTTGGTTGTCTTTAAGCTTCTGTGCTTCAAAATTAATTATTAGGGATGCTAGGAATTGTATGAACTCGTAATTAAGGATAGACTTTCTTCGCCGAGACATCGGGTTTAAGATAATTTAGAGAGTGACATTAACATTGATGAAAAGAACGATGAATTTCTAAAATATATGAAAGTGGATAAGATGAAATCGATTACCCCAACAACATACTCATCCATATAATTCGTTCAGTGTTTGTGTTCTTCTTTTCCATTGATCAAAACTCATGCATACATGTTTACTTATTGTCTTTTGCATTTGAAATCTCAAGAATTTGTTCACAAGTCTTAAATAATCAAGAAATCATATAACTAACTAGGTCGTGAGTCCTTTGGGAGAACGATACTTGGTCTTACCGAGTTTAGTACTTGATATGATTCTGTCACACTTGCCGAGGGTTAAACAAGTTTTTAGCGCCGTTTTTCGGTGTTCATAAATTTGTCATCAGTATGGTTGTGATGGTAAAATTGTGAGAGCAAGCGTTCTGTCATTTGCTTAGAATTTTTGTCGAATCGATGGTGTTCGTATTGCGATACGATAGTGTGTTGAGTCTCTGCGGAGACTG
This sequence comes from Vigna reflexopilosa, assembly GCA_027742785.1. Classification (NCBI taxonomy): domain Eukaryota; kingdom Viridiplantae; phylum Streptophyta; class Magnoliopsida; order Fabales; family Fabaceae; genus Vigna; species Vigna reflexopilosa. The sequence goes on from CM050924.1 coordinate 16,522,807, forward strand.
AGATTCGAGTGTCACCCTTTCCTCGTGAGCGGGGACTAGAGAGGGTTGGATGTCTCGTCCAATGACTTCGGCTCGTGTGAGTATAGTGCTCGATGGGTGCGCCTAACCGAAGTTTTTACTCGTAATTCCTTGAGGAGTCAGGGAGATAGGTCTGAAGTTGCGATGGAAGACGACTCGAATCGCCCTGATTTGCGAAACAGGTTTGGAACAACAAAATTCAAGGAAACAACAGAAGCTTGTGTAAATGATTTGAGTTGTGAGTTTAATATTGTGATGTATTGTAATGTTGTGACTGTGATAGTCTGGGTGGTGATGATCTAAGTTATGAGTTGAATATTGTGTTGTATTGTAAGGTTGTGACTAGGATAATCTATGTTATGATATTTTGATATTGAAATTATATGTTGTGTTAGGTTCTTAGTTACTCACCCTTTCCTTTTGTGGTTGTGGTTCCATCTACGATGATCGTACTTGTACGGGAGTAGATGGCGTTGCAGATGAGGCAGAGATGGAGTAGCACGATGAGAGTTATGGGAATAGCTATGGGGAATATATCATGTTTTAAAGTAATTTTATGTTTTTGAATTATGAATTTGATATTTGTAAGGTTTTAACCTTATGTTGTAAGACGTTTAGACTTTTGAAGTTTAGTTCCGCGATGTTATTTTTAAAAGAAAAAAAAACTGGCGTAAAATTTTGGATTTTGTTATTTTCTAGTGGCACTCCGTAAGGGGTGTTACAATTATAGGGTTTCGGAAGAACTTTTAATGGCTATGCAATGTTTAAACCCTTACAGTTGATATATTACTTGAGATATTAACCTACAATTACACTAATTTAACCAAAATATTTATACTAGGTTAACCAACATGTGAATGTGTAGAATAGGTGTAGCGCACAATGTAATTATGTTTATCATTTCTCATAGAACAAAACATGACATCGTAGGTCTTGGAAGCCAGATAAAAAAGGTGGTATGAGGACCAAACCAAGCACACTTTCGACATTGAAACATGACACGATCAATGACATTGACTCATTTGTGTGGTAGCTGGCTCATGTAGAATTCTAGAGCAACATACCAAATTGTACAAAGAGGTGGTGTAACATAATAACTAAAGAAAAAAAGTGTAGAAACAAAAAGACAGCACTCAGTTTTCAGTGCTTTATGCTATATCTTGATACACAATGAAAGGGAAAATGGGTGAAACCTAACCAGTGTTCTGCATGCCAGCAGCAATACCCTTCATGGTGAGAATGAGGGTGTCTTCCAAACCAGGAGCATACTCACTTGTTGGGTTCAGTTTTATGAGTTCATCAGCTGATTTGCTTGTCTCTGCAGTCTCCTTTGATATTCGGGGTCGCACCTTCACCTGGTAGTTAGGATCACGAATGCGTTTCAATGTGTAAGCTTGGAAAACATTGAGGGTAGTAATGGGAGAGTTTCGAAGCCTGAGTCTTTGCTTCAAGTAGGGGTCCCCTTCAAGAATCTCCTTGTGTCCAGCCACCTACAGGTTCACCACAAAACAACAAATATCACCTTCTTGTGAAAAGCCGTGTTTTGTTCTTTCTGGAATTAGTTCAAAGCTATAACATGTTGAAGGTACCTGAAGTAGGAGTTTCCTGGTTTCTTCATATTTGCTCCTCAGTTGATCCCCAACAGGCCAGAGATCCTTTGAAACAAGGAGCTTATCATTCAGAACTGCTATTTCTGGATCTCCTTTGGCAAACACCATTTCCACCAAATCAAGTGTGACCCTAAAGAAGGGCCATTGGTTGTACATCTCTTGCAGCATGCTGAGATTTTTAGCATTTTTCTCAATAACTGTTTTAAATGCTGCTCCAAAGCCTAGCCACACTGGAAGATGAAACCTTGTTTGCGTCCATGCAAAGATCCAAGGAATTGCACGCAGTGTTTCAATGCCTCCACTTGGCCTTCTCTTTGCTGGTCGACTTCCAATATTCATCCTGCCATATTCCAACTCTGGCGTAGCCTGCATGATACATCAAATTCATGAATAAACTCTCGTGTAAGTTGTAATCTAATAAGAACTTAAAGTGTTTACTAAATGTGGTTCTTACCAGGCGGAAATACTCAACAAAGCGTGGTTCCTTGAACACAATGGATCGGTATTCCTCAGTAGCAATGACAGCCATCTGATCCATCAAAGCGCGCCATTCTGGTTTTGGAGAAATGGGGGGGTTCATGCCATGTTCTAGAGTGGCAGCAGTGAAACGTTGAAGTGTTCTAAAACACAAGTGTCTTTCTCCAAATGACTGCTCAATAACTTCACCTTGGACTGTCACACGAAGTGATCCATGGATTGTATCTGGAGGTTGAGACAGAATAGCAAGATGAGTAGGACCACCTCCTCTTCCAACAGTTCCACCACGACCATGGAACATGGTTAGCTTGATACCAAATTTCTTAGCAACATTTATAAGTTCCTCCTGAGCCTTGTATAGCTGCCATGCTGCAGAAAACCTTCCAGCATCTTTTCCTGAATCTGAGTACCCAATCATCACTTCTTGCTTCCCATCGATCCTATTCTTGTACCATTCTACAGAGAACAACCGTGCCAAAGCAGCAGGAGCAGCCTCTAGATCAGCTAGCCTTTCAAACAGTGGCACAACTCTTAATGGATGCTTGACATGGCATTCACGTTGCAGAAGCTCAACTGCAAGCACATCAGATGGTGCAGTTGCCATTGATATGATATAGGCTCCAAAGTTATCTGGTGGAAGTTCAGCTATCACATGAAATGTGTCCAAAACATCCCTAATTTCTTCAGTTTGAGGAAGGTCAGGTCCAAATAGTGGCCTTTTGCCACTTAATTCGGACAACAACCATTCCTGCCTTTTCTCTTCAGACCATTCAAGATATGAGCCAATTTCCAAGTGTTTGGTGATGGCATCCAACACATCAGTGTGACGATCTGACTCCTGCCTGATATCAAGCCTCACTATCGACAGTCCAAAAGTGGAGATTTGTCTCAGGAAATCAAGGAGGCTTCCATCAGCAATTGCTCGATCACCACAAGCACACAGTGATCTGTAACATAGTTCAAGAGGTTGCAGGAACTACACAAATTAACTATAGTTAGTGTCTGCAAAATTATCCACGGATTAAATAACTAAACGTTAACACGAAAACATAGCGAGTAATAGTACTTGAAAGAAAAAATAATGGATGCACCTCCTCAACACTGGTGAAAGTGTTTTCCTCTGGAATATCAGAGTACCCATTCGCTAGTAAATGGCGAGAACGCTCACGAGTCTGATAGAGCCTATCCCTCACTTCACCAAGTACCACACGATATGGTTCATTTGGGGGAACCTTTTTCCAAAATTCTGCACAAAAAAAAAAAGATCATCACATAAGTAAACTAACCAATATATTTTCACCATTTAGAAAATAGACAGCAGTTTGTTCCATTGTGATGTGACCCTTTGGTTATAGCTTCATACAAAATAAAGTATATAACACATCCACCGAGTTTAAAGTGGTAAACACCTATATAATGTTTTGCAACTTCATCTCTGTTAGAAGACCGGTGAACCTCATCTGCATGAACGCGTAGTTCATCGTTGCAGCGCCACATAGAGAGCTACAGAAACAAGAAGGAAAATCAGAAAAATGATTCAACAGTAATAAACCATCCACGATTATAACTTTTAAAGTATGAAAGAGCTGTGGATTACTTCAAACATGAGATCTTCTATCTGGGAATAGTACAAATTAGCAGCCATCATTCTAGCCAGTAAGCAAACATCCCTTGTCACCTCAGGAGTTACTCTTGGATTACCTGTATCATATTGAAACATAAAATTTGCATTTTCTTCCGTTTGTCCACTATTCCAAGATAATATGTAGTACTACTTTTTCATCTCAAATAAGAGTAATACCATCTCGATCACCCCCCATCCAAGAAGAAAATTGAATGAGGGGAGCATTGTAAGGTACACGCTCCTTAATTCCAATGTTGTTCAAAGCTGTATCAACACGGCGCAGAAATCTGGGAACACCATTCCAAATTGTTTCATGGAAGTAGCTCATCCCTGCTCTCATCTCATCTTGTGGTGTTGGAGGGGTCCTCTTGATTTCATCTGTACGGAAGGCAGCTTGAATCTGCACAACATAGACAAAAGTAACAAAAAGAAAATTGTCAACAGTGTCATTGACTCAACGAAGTCTTTGTTTCTTTTCACCTTGAACATTTCTTCTTCTGCAGAATAAACCCCAAACAAAGGCGTTGATGTGATAGAATGGTTAATGCAGTTTGCTAAACCAACGAAGAAAATCCTTGTGGTTTGATACTTACCTCCCTTAGCAGGGCCTCATCAAGCTCCTGCTTATCATCAGGAGTTATGTCTTTGGCATACAATTTAGATAAAGAATTCCTTATCCTGCAATGCAGATCAAAACCAGAAAGCTCAATTTTGGTGTCCTGAACCAACTTAAACAAAGAAAGTACAAAATTGAATACTGAAGCTGTGATATTTTTGTAACAAACCTTGCGTGCTTTTGAAGCAAAGATCTACGAACTGATTGAGTAGGATGAGCAGTAAGAACCAGATCAACAGTCTGGTTTTTTAGTGCATCAAAAACTTCCTGAGGAGACTTCTTCAAGTCAAATACAAGTTTCTTGAGAGTTTCTTCAATGTCTGATTCTGTAGTTGCATTGTTCTCATCTGCAAAATCTCCTTTCTTCACCTTGTTCCTTCGGCGGCGAGAAATCTGGACCTCCTCAGCCAAGTTGGCCAAGTTAAGCATGTGGGAAAAGGATTTGGCAACAACAATAGAGTCCCCTGCATCCAAACTAGTTATCATATTTCCAAGTTCTTCCAGTTTCTTAGGGTCACGCTTTCCTTCATATTCAGCTGAAATTTCGTACACTTCTTGAACCTGCGCAAAAGCATTTACATAAATGTCGAAGAGAAGTTAAAGAACATAAATTCCGGAATGTTATTAACTCATGGTAAACTATAAATCAGCCAAACTAAAGATTTTGACGAGATATCCCCAGATTGTTTCCTTTATTTTACTGATCACATATCTACCTTCTACATAGTACTTGACATTCAATCACTAAGACAAAAAGTGCACCCTAGTCAAAATCTAGTAGGTCAAGTTTTGTACTTTTTTTATCCTTGGAGTTAAGTCAAACACATATTCAACCTTGTTGAAACTCCCCGCAAACAATGTATACAAAACTTGTTGTTATTGGGTCTACTGAATCACCTGGTATTAGGCCATTACCAAACCTCAAAGAGATGTTTCATTCTTTAAATTTTACCCTCAAATGTATGTTGAAAATCCTACATTGAACAGTGTGATATGACTTAAAAGGTTTATATAAGTGGCATAACAATCCTCACTCTATGAAAATTATATGAATTAGCTATTGAGAGTGAGTTAGATTCGGAGTCAAATATAAAATAAAAAAATATTGTTTACATGATTTCGATCAATGAATATACCCCTCTAGAATCCATTATGAGAAGAAAGACCTTTCTCATGGCTACAAGAACATATCAAGAGTTATTTTCCCATAAAAACTCTCCAAACCCACACCCCTGACCCAGTAATCAAAATCTGTGCATACAAGTTCCATGCTTTTTCTCACCAAACCAGTATCAGACTTTCACAACAAATAGAGACAAGAGAGACCAAGCAATGTGCAACCAAATCAAACCAAAATCTAACAACAAAGACATCAAAGTAGGAAGAGTGGAAAAAACTCACTGTTTCTTTCAGATCCTCCCCGTGTAAATCCTGCAGAATATCAAGGAACCGATCCAGCAGTAGAGCATCGTACTCAATCAGTTTGTCATCCTCACTCACTTTGGAAGGAGCTAATAGCCGAAGCTGAGCATCAATGGATGCCATCTTTTCCATGTTCCGGTTCGCCATTGTTAACTTTCAGTCCCTTCGCCTGAGATCATGAAAAGCCAACCAATAACCCCACAAGAACAAATAAAAAAACAAACAACACCAATGAAAACTATTAACTAAAACCAAGGGACAAATCAACACAACATCCATAAGTTCTTTCCACGGCCCGCATTTAATGATGAAATTGACTTGTATGATACGACGAATGGATGACACGTGCAGGGTGATGATACAAATACTATTACTACAACCACACTGAAAAAACTGCCCTTTGAAACACAACACGTGGGGAACCAGAAAGCATGAAGCATATGACTTCGGCACGACCCATGAAATGAACAAGTGGTTGGAATCCAATATGGTACCTGTGTACGAGGAAGAGGAAGACCACAGCGAATGAAAAATGGATCAAAAAGAGTCACAGGGTTTTATCATAAAGGGTGCATATCGAGGTGGCTTTATATAGAAAAATAGAGTCATTTTTACGAGCCTAAAAATACTTTTTTTTTCTTCCTTTTATTACTGCAGAAGATGGAATATGCTTTGGTTTTCTCAGATTCTCTCCATCTGTGTTGGGTAAACATTTTTCTTTCTCAAATGCATACTACGTTGAATAAGGGACCACATCGAATCTTCACCTTTTCTTTTTTTAAAGAAACATTTAAATTAAACTAAGATATTCTTAAAAGAAAGATCTTTAGACATCTAACAATTATTGAAATAAACTTTGTCTCTTTCAATGATTTTTTTCAATATAAACTTGTTTAACATGATTCAATTATAGACTCTTGATGAAGAAAACAAAATGTGTACCTCTCATAACAATATAGACAATTATATTAATAGCTATTTAACGCCATGGAAACTTTTTAAATTATTCATGTAAACATACTTTTACAACCCTTTTAACCTATCAACTTTGGTATATATATCTGTTGGTGTTTATAAGAAAACAAAGTTTCTTTAATAGAGAACAAAAATGAACAAAAAGAAACGGGAAAATATATTGAAGGAGAATATATGGAAGGAGAACAATAAAAACTTATTTTATTGAATCAGGAAACATTACAATTTATAAAATTTAAAAATAACTATCCACTAACAATGTGTTCCTAGAATTAAGCCATTAAATAAAATGCATGAATCAAAATATCAAACCTAAACTGATTCCTTAAAACTAGGGAAATAATAAAAAATAAAACAGAATTAAAAAGTGCAGTCCTGAAGCAATTTTCTAACACTCCTTCTTGCTTTAGGAGCTGCAAATACCAATTTTTTTCCTTAGAAGCTCGAACCTGCTACCTGAAAGTGGTTTTGTAAATAAAACTGCAAGTTGATTTTCGGACCTGCAATAAATCAAAGTCACAAATTCATTTTTCCGCACTTCTTTTAAAAAAAACAACTTGATGTTGAAATGCTTAGTTTTCCCATGAAATACAGGATTATGGGAAATAACGATAGCAGCTTGGTTGTCAACGAAGATCTTGATACTTTCTTTTTGCTGCAAACTTAAATCCATTAAAATCTTTCTTAACCATAAAGCTTGATTGACTGCAGCTGTTGCTGCAATAAACTCAACTTCTATAGTGGATTGAGCCACAGTTTCTTGCTTCTTTGAGCTCCAAGAGAAAACACTTGATCCAAGAGTAAAAAAGTAGCCTGAAGTACTTTTCATATCGTCCATAGAACCTCCCCAGTCACTATTAGAGAAACCTGTCAGCTTAAATTCTTTGCTCCATGTGAACTTAACACCAAAATCACTTGTACCCTTTACATACCAAATCACTCTTTTGGCAGCCTTGAGATGCAATTCACTTGCACAATGCATGAATCGAGATAAAATGCTTACAACATTTAAAATATCAGACCTTGTTGCCGTGAGGTACATCAAGCAACGAATCAAGCTTCTGAAATATCCTTCATCAACTTTGTTAGCACCATCTTCTTTGTGCAGCTTTTCCTTTTGATTCATTGGAGTGCTTATTGGCTTGCATTCTTCCATTTGAAATTTCTTTAGTATTTCCTTTGCATACTTTTTCTGACATATGAAAATTTCACCTTGCCCTTGCTTGATCTCTATGCCAAGGAAGTAGGACATAACTCCAAGATCTGTCATTTCAAACACCTTCATCATCTCCTGTTTGAAGTTTTGAATATGCTCTATATTGTTTCCTGTAACTAGTAGGCCATCAACATACAATGAAACAATAAGAATATCAGTGTCATTGTGCTTGACATACAAGGTTGTTTCTGATAGACTTTTCTCAAATCCAAAATTCAGCAAATATTCATCAATTTTGCTATACCAAGCTCTTGGAGCTTGTTTTAGACCAAAAAGAGCTTTCTTGAGAAGATATACTTTATCTCCCTCACTTTCCTTCACAAATCCTTGGGGCTGCTCAACATAAATTTTTTCCTGTAAGATACCATTTAGGAAGACTAATTTTACATCCAACTAGAACACTTTCCAGCTCTTTTGTGCAGCTATTGCAAGGAGTAACCTGATTGTGTCCAATCTAGCAACAGGAGCAAAAGTGTCAGAATAATCAACACCAAATATTTGGGCATACCCTTTAACCACCAGCCTAGCTTTGTGTTTGTTGATTGAGCCATCAACATTAAGTTTGGTTTTAAACACCTACTTGACTCCAATTACCTTCCTGTCTTGAGGCCTATCCACTAGGATCCAAGTTTTGTTTTTCTCTATCATTGACAACTCCTCCTCCATTGCATTTATCCACATTTGATCATTTTTTGCTTCTACATAGTCATCAGGTTCACATAAGGCAATATTACACCTTTCATAAACATTTAAGAGCAACCTTGTTCCTCTCACAAGAGCATCATCCACTGTTTGATTCTGCCAGTCATCATCTTCTTCTTCAATGGTTGAACTGGAAAACTTGAGTTTCAGTTCTGCCATGTTTTGACCCTTCTTTTCTGCATCATCCAGGTTCAACTCTTCATCCTCCATGAAGTGAACATCCCTGTTGACAATAATATATCCAGTTTGTGGCTGGAAAATTTTATAGGCTTTACTAACAGAACTGTGGCCTATAAAAATGCTTGGTGAAGCTCTCTTATCAAGCTTGTCACGCTTAATCTGTGGAACTTGAGTGAAACATAAACAACCAAATACTTTAAGAAATTTTAGAGATGGTTTATAAGCATACCATGCCTCAAATGGTGTCATTTCTCTCACTGCCTTTGTTGGAAGCCTGTTTTGAAGAAACACAACTGTATTTGCTGCCTCTGCCCAAAACATTTTTGGTAAATTCTTCTCATGCAACATGCATCTTGACATCTCCATGATGTATCTATTTCTCCGTTCACTAACTCCATTTTGTTGAGGTGTGTAAGGAGATGTAAGCTGATGCTTTATGCCTGAATCTTCACAAAACCTGCCAAATTCTGCTGAAGTATACTCCTTCCCATTATCAGATCTTACAATCTGAATTTTGCAGGTGCTTTCATTCTCAACTCTTGTCTTAAACTTCCAAAAAACTTGAGCTACTTTTGATTTAAACTTTAAGAAAAAAATCCAGCACATTCTGGTGAAGTCATCAATAAAGGTAATAAAATAAATACTACCTTTTAAGGAAGGTGTTCTGTGAGGGCCTGAAACATCCGTGTGGATGAGCTGCAATTTGTGAGTGGCTCTCCATGTTGACTTTGGGAATGGATTTCTTTTTTGCTTTCCAAATTAACATGTCTTGCATGTTGGTATTTGATCATCAAGTTCTGGAAAATCAACTACCATTTTCTTATACTGCATTTTCAGCAGCCCTTGGTGATGATAATGGCCAAGCCTTTTGTGCCAAACTTCTGTTATGTTCTCCTTGACAGGAAAGGCAGCTTGCTCTTCCTCCAATGGATTTAGAGCAAAACGTTTTCCTTTCATTTTGATTTTGAAAATTTCTTGACTAGTTGCATCTTTAATCAAACAAAAATTGTCTTCAAAAGAGACTTTGAAGCCTCTTTCAATCAATTGGCCAACACTCAACAAGTTCTGTTGAATTTCTGGTATAAAAAGGACATCAGAAATTAACTTTGTACCTGAGCAACTTGTTATTGCAACAGTTCCCTTTCCTTTGACTGAAATATAATCACCATTGCCTATTTTGACTTTGGTGATGTTGGTTGGCTTTAAATCTTTGAAAAGCTCCTTGTCATAGGTCATATGGTTTGTGCAACAATTGTCAATTAGCCAACTTTCATTTTCTTCACTGCTTGCAAAACAGGTGGCCACAAATAATTGATCTTCCTCCTCCTCCTGTTCAACAACTTTAGCTTCTTCCTCTTGTGATTGATTTTTGCTCATGCATATGACTGCTTCATGTCCCATTTGATTGCACTTTATGCATTTGGCATCTGGTCTCCTCCAATATCTGAATGGAGGGTGACCCATTTTGTCACAATGTTGACAAGGAGGGTAATTTTTCTTTTCACCCTTTCCTTTGTTGTAATTATTTGCACTGCTTTGACTGCTAGCTGGATGATTCTTCTTGTAATTTTTTGCTTGTTGGCTCTTGGCTAGAAGAGCACCTTCAGTAGCATAATCTTCCCTCATCAATCATCGTTGCTCTTGGGCCTGGAAGGCATGTATCACTTCAACAAGAGTGATTTTAGAAATATCCTTTGTATTTTCCAAAGAAGCAATAGATGCTTCATACCTTTCTGGTACGGTCACCAAAATTTTCTCAACAATTTTGGAATCTATAAAATTACTTTCCAATACTTTTATCTTGTTGGAAATACCCAAAAATTTGTCTAGATACTCCTTGATTGTGTCAGACTCTTTCATCCTATGAAGTTCAAATTCTCTCATCAAGTTAAGCACTTGCATGCTTCGAATTTTTTCATCTCCAGTATATTCTCTCTTCAGATAATCCCAAATTGCTTTTGCTGATTTGAGAGTCATGATCCTAGTAAAGATGGTTGCAGAAATGCGAGCATAAAGACATAACTTTGCTTTTGCCTTTTGGGTTTCTTCTCCTTATGATTTTTGATCTAGGCCACAGTGGGATTGTCAGGCAACGGAAAGATTTCATAATCTTCTTCTATGGCTTCCCAAAGATCCAAAGCTTCTCGGTAAGCCTCCATTTTAACAGCCCAAAGATCATAGTTTTCCCCCATTGAAAATTGGAAGAGTTGCTTGGGAAAAACTTGTTTCAGAATCCATTCTAAGGTCCCGTAAGAAAAAAAGCTCTAGATACCAATTGTTGGTGTTTATAAGAAAGCAAAGTTTCTTTAAAAGAGAACAAAAATGAACAAAAAGGAACGAGAAAATATATTGAAGGAGAATATATGGAAGGAGAACAATAAAAACTTCTTTTATTGAATCAGGAAACGTTACAATTTATAAAATTTAAAAATAACTACCCACTAACAATGTGTTCCTAGAATTAAGCCATTAAATAAAATGCATGAATCAAAATAACAAACCTAAACTGATTCCTTAAAACTAGGGAAATAATAAAAAATAAAACAGAGTTAAAAGGTGCAGTCCTGAAGCAATTTTCTAAAAATATTAATGAATGGTCCATTTTTAAGTTTTTAAAATAAATATTTGGATTTATACAAATACCACAGGCTCTAAGAAATAAAGTAAGTTACCGTAAATGGAAACTCCTGTATTATTTACTTGTCATAAATAATTCATATATAATAAATTTATGAGGAATGCTAACAAGTGTCTAAGATATTGTTTAAAATATAATTAATGGTTTTTTATTTTATTACGTTTATGTTGAAAAGTATAATTGTAACATCCCAAAAATATAGCTGTAAACTATATTTAAGAGTCCTTACATTTATAATAAAATAGAACAGTTGCAAGAATAAAGTTTAACTTACATTTATCCTAAAATAACTATAAATTTAAAAATTTACAGAAACCTATACTAAAACAACCCATAAGAGTAGACTGATTGGTCATACAAGAAGTGCACCAACCAAACGACCCTATACTGAATACAAAAAAAACAACTCAATAGCAAATGATCTTACTCTAGAGGAAACCATCCTCTCCTGTGAGCGCCTGCTCTAGAGAACCCTCCTCACCTACTGCTCACACCCACAGGGTGATCATTGCAATGACAAAGACGACCGAACGGATAACTGATGAACAAATCTTAGATCCCCGAAACGGAGTCAAGAACTTATTAACCCTCGGTAAGTATAACCAAATCGTATCAAGTAATAAACCTGGTAAGACCAAGTATTGTTCTCCCAAAGGACTCACGACCTAGACAGTTATGTGATTTATTGATGAATTAAGACTTGTGAAAACATTGCTGTAAGTTTCAAATGCAATAGGCTGAAAAGTAAATATGTATGCATGTGATGATCAATGGGCAAGAAGAAACAAAACACGTGAATTGAAATATATGGATGAATATGTTATTGGGGTTTATCAATTTCATCCTATCCACTCTCTTGTATTTAGGAATTCATCATTCTTTTCATTAATGTTAAGGCCTATAACAGACCGAATGCAGTTTAAATTCAAGAGCCATGACTAGACCGAATGCTATATTCAATGAAATATTAACACCAGACCGATCGGTCATTAACTAAGAATCCACAATAGAAGAACTAAGTTAAGACCGAGCACCAGATAAAGTCGAACGGTCAATTAAAGACCCTCAGCGAACTACATAATTATGTAGAATAACTGCAGAACTATGATCAACACCAATCCTTACTAATTGCACTACATTCTTCCAATTTCTAATCCTCCAAACATATATCAAATACTTACTTTACACTTGATTAAGATTGTTTAAACCTTTCTAACATCATTAAGAGAGTTTCATCACAGATTTGAGAGTCAATCTGCATAATCATAAACTCAATGACCAAGAATCAGATTTTCCTAGTGTTTTGGCACATTTATGAGTGAATTACGAATTCTAAAAGTCTTTAATCAACTTACCTAGATTTCCCATACAGACCAAACTCAAACCGAACACAATTTCCCCATTTTCACTACCACACCTCCTTCCAATTTCACTCGGCCACTGAACCATAATCATGCAGAAACACAATCATCATAAACACAAGATCAATATTCCACCAACAACATCGAACACCAAATCATTTAGTTTCACATACATGCAACATCATCAATCAACATTTTCATACATCAAAAGTAAGTAATTAAATTATCTAGCTTCCCTTACCTCTTTGACCGAACCGAACAACGATTAATCTTTTCCAGACTTTGCTTTCTCACTAGAAAATCCCAAGAACACCTATATTTAACCGATTGGTGAGAAAAGACCAACCCAAAATTACCACAAAAGTGATCAGAAATAAGAAGAAGAAGCTAATGAACACATGCAACCAGGAACATGGCTTGCATGTGCCAGGAAACAAAATTTCTAAGAAAAGGATCAACTTACCGACTTTAAGCTTGATTTTTGATCGGTGGAAGAAATGATCTTGACTCCTAGATTGCTTAAACAGTGGCGGTTTGAGAAAAGATGGAAGGAGATGAAGAATTTCTAGAGAGAAGTAGGAGAAAAGATAGAGGCTTGAGTTTTAGAGAGATACAGATTCTGAGAAAAATGAGATGAGCTGGGTTTGGAAATTTCTATAAAATGCTCAATCTCGTTTATTTGAGACATCTGTTCCTCACCTTCCACATGTCATTTTCAAGGTTTGACATTAGTTAATAATTCTGAATTTTATTAATTATATTTATGTTGAAATCTAAAATAATTAACTTTACTAATTAAAATAATATAAATTTATATATAAGGTTGTTACGTTTTAATATAATTAATGATCTTTCGTTCCACTATATTTATTTATATTGAAATATGAAATAATTAACTCATTAATTAAATAATATAAATTTATATAAAATATTTTCTAAAGACAAAAGTATTTTTTTGTCTTTTATGTTTATAATAGTTTTCTAATTACAAAACAAATACTTTAGAATTTGTAAGGTATCTGTCAAGAAAGCCCAGTAAAAACTTGAAATGCGAAAGCTTGAAACGTCTGAAAATCTGTCTTTTCGTGAAATATTTATGTTGTTTACTTTTCTCATTTTTGTTTTTTAGTATCTATATTAATTTAAACCTTTTTTTACGTTTAATTATATAATTTTGAGAAAATTTGAAGGTAAAAATCTTGTGTGCCTTTCATGTATGATTGCAAAATTGACTTCCAAAAGGAAAAGAACTTTGAAACAGAACATCTAATACATGGCACACCTTCCATCACAAACATCCATTCAACAATCAAAATTGGAGATGTGCTTGCATTCTTTTATTTACACGTTTCATAATCACTTTTGGATTACTATTTACGCTTCAGTTTTGCCTTTGTTCCCATTTCACTTGGTATAGTTTTTGGTGAACAAAAAGGGTTTGATTATTATATATGGAAAATGTCATAAAAGTCATTCTATTTCACTTTTGTTTTCAACTAATGTTAATTAAATTTTGCATTTAACATAAACAAAGAAAGCAAGCACACAGATTAAGCTTTGGTGGGCATGCTGATGCATCATGAGTCAACATAAATTAACCGTAGTGTTTTATATTTTATTTTTAATTACTCTGATTACGTTGGAACTGCCAAGAACTAACACAGTATGAGTCACAGAGCATGTAAGGACACATTAAAAAAATTTGATTATTAACAATTTGGTACTAATCACGCATGCTTTAATGACTATTAGCATATTAATTTTAATGATGATGCGGCAAGGAGGGAACCATATTCCAATGCTATTTTGGTTCAAGTTTTTTTTTCTGCATTTTGTATGAAATATCTCCAAGAAATATATCACAAGAACCACCAATTTTTCAAAAGGAAAATAGAAGTCATACACTTTTCAGAAGGTCCTATGGTGTTGTGTATGTAATAATGTTTTATCAATGAGTAATGATAATGAATGTGATATCTCAGATTATATAGAAGCATATAATATAGTGAGTCCACATTTAAATAAAAGAGGACAGTTATAATAGACTGTAAATAAGGTAGTTAAGCTTACAATCATCCCAGAATGAGTCCTAATTTAAAACTTAAATGCAAATAGAGTATTTCAAAAGGATAGGAATCACAAGGAAATCCTCAACAACTAAACAGTAATTTAAAATACAAGAAATACTAAGAGAATCCTAAGGAGACTAAGCAGCGACATCATCTTACTCCAAAGCTTGCTCCAGAGGCACCTCATCCATCTCTGCTCATATCCAAGTGGATGATCATTGCAAAAGAAAACATACCCAAGCAAACACAAACACACAAGAAAGGGTGAGCTAGATATAAAAATCATGTTATAACAGTCATAGGCAACATGCAGGTAAAGACAAATATACTATACTATACTATACAAACATGACTTGTGCCACTTAAACTTGACTCGTCCGGACTTAGAATGATTGCCGAGCTATGACAGGTTATGCACTCGTGGTGGCTTCTACTGCTTTGCAAAGCCATTGACAATGGATTTCACCCTACCACACTCACGAGGTTAGTCCGTTATCACTCACCTTGGGCCATACTGGAAGCACCCAAGACTAGGACCTCCTGCTACTCCTCACCATATGGATCAATCCTCTCTACTTTAGAATGAAAGACCATTGGAGCGTTAGGAAAACCCCCAAGACTGAGCTACCATGCAAATCATTCCAAACACACTGAAAGGGCACCACCATGTATCCCCCCTTGAGGATCATGGAATTACATCCAATACTAATACTTTCCACTTTAACACAAACATGATAATGCACACATAAGCCCTTAAAGCAACTGGAACAATTAAGTAAAAGAGTTTATTAGATTAAATAGGAATATAGGCCGAACAGAAAACATCAACACATAATGAGCAAGACCGAACACCCTGTGAATGGTGGAGACCGAACGATATCTCTCTTCCCAAAGACAGAACCGAATGGTCCATAAAAGGTAAGACTGAAGAAGTGACCGAACACTATTCAGGATCGCTCACTAAGAGAGACCGAATGCTACCTGAGACCGAACGCTACTTAAGAGACCGAACGCTACCTGAGAGACCGAACGCTACTTAAGAGACCGAACGCTACTTGAGAGACCGAACGCTACTTAAGAGACCGAACGCTACTTGAGACCGAACGCTACTTAAGAGACCGAACGCTACCTGAGAGACCGAACGCTACTTAAGAGACCGAACGCTACCTGAGAGACCGAACGCTACTTAAGAGACTGAACGCTACCTAAGAGACCGAACGCTACTTAAGAGATCGAACGCTACTTGAGAGACCGAATGCTACTTAAGAGACTGAACGCTACCTGAGAGACCGAACGCTACTTAAGAGACTGAACGCTACCTGAGACCGAACGCTACTTAAGAGAACGAACGGTCATGAACTGGTAAGACTCAAAAGAGACCAACCTAGTTATGACCGAGAGCAGCACAAGACCGAACGGTCAACGTTCTGCATAATTCTGCAGAATTTTGCATAATTCTGCAGAATTATGCATAATTGCGAACAGAACCCAACCTGACCATTTCTAACCATTTTTACTAACTTCTAACACCTTTAATTCTTGTTTTATACTTAATTAAACTTATCTAAATGATTCTAAACATTCCTACTACCATTCTAAAGTGATTAAAGGTCAATTTTAACTCGAAAACACCAATTTTCCCAACTTAGGGATCCAAAACCCAATCCTACTACTTTGCATCTATTTTGATCAATTTAGTGGCTCAAGCAAGTCAGAATACACTAGCTAAGACTACCCCAATAGCCCAATTGCGCTTTAGACCTCAAATGCCGAAAATCACTACCTCACTTCCTCTCAAAGTGACCTAAAAACCACAAAACTCCAAATTTCTATCCAACCAAAAATATACCAGATTGCACACTTAAATCACTTCCAATTGGTTAATTATAGCAATTCAAACCCATCCAAATCAATTCCAAACAGCTCAACACAGTTTCATGGATTTTTCATATCAACACATACATTACAACATACTCAAAACTCAAAATACAACTCCAAACAGTGCACCAATTCAAAATCCAATATACATAAACTTCATGCAAGCAATTTAAAGAAGTATTCTAGCTCCCCTTACCTTGGAGTTGAGCAGTACAACCCACTAGAATGCTCTAACAGTGCCTCACACAACAAGGACCCGACCAAACCCTGCTGAAGAAGGAAAATCTAATCAGATGGTTGCGAAGCTCACTGCATTGCGGTGACTTGAGCACCACCTAATCCAATATGCAATGGCTGAATGTGAGGGAATGGTAAAAAGAAGGCAGAGCAAGGTTAGGAAAAATAAGAGTTCTAGAGAGAGAAGGGAAAATTGGCTAATGAACTCAGATTTTGAAAGGTCCCTTCCAAGGTCATGATATCCTTAGTTTTACGGGCCTGACTGCCTCATCATAAGGCCCAACTACTCTTGGTCCATTTTTCAAGTCCTTACATTCTCCCACACATAAAAAGTTTTTGACCTCGAAAATTAGACTTACTAGAGAATAGGTGAGGATAAGACTCCCTCATGACTCCCTCTAACTCCCTCTAACTCCCAAGTAGAGTCACCGATCCTACTATCTCAGACGACTTTGACTAGACTGATGGTTTTGCCTCTAAGTTGCTTATTCTGGCTCTCCTCAAGTTTGATAGGTTGCACCTCCACAGACAAATCTTCCCTGACTTAAACATTCTCAGCTTCTAATACATGAGACGGATTTGGCACATATTTCCTAAGCTAGGAGACATGGAACACTGGATGAAGGTTTGCAAGTCAGGGTGGCATGGCTATCTCATAGGCAACTGATCCTATACGTCTCAGGATCTGATAAGGACCAAGGTACCTAGGAGACAACTTCCTAGCGCGAATAGCTCTTCCCACGCCAGTAGTAGGAGTTACTCGGAGGAAGACATGATCTCCAACTTCAAACTCCAAGGTTCTACGTCTCTAGTCAACACAGGACTTCTGTCTACTCTGAGAAGCACACATCCGCTCTTGAATCAGCTTCACTTTCTCTGTAGTCTGTTGTACTAACTCGGGCCTTATTAAAACATATTCTCCCTCTTGAAACCAACAGAAAGGTGTTCTGCAGCGTCTTCCATACAGGGCTTCAAATGGAGCCATACCAATATTGGCCTGATAGCTATTGTTGAAGGTGAACTCCACCAACGACAACACCTCATCCTAGACTCCCAAGTGATCCAAAATACATGTCCTCAACAAGTCCTCAAGTGATTGGATCATCCTTTCTGATTGCCCATTGGTCTGGGGATGATACGCTGAACTCATTTGCACCTACTGCCCATCTCACTCTGAAGTGTTTGCCAAAAGTGAGATGTGAACCGCGGATCTCTATCTGATACGATGCTAGAAGGTATTCCATGCAGTCTCACAATCTCCTTGATGTACAACTGCGCCAACTTCGACATCGACATCCTTAAATTAATCGCTAAGAAATGGGCACTCTTGGTCAACCGATCCACAATCACCCAAATCGCATCATGACCTCTAACCGTGCGTGGTAAATGGGTAACAAAATCCATGGCTATGCTATCCCATTTCCACTCAGGCATCTCAAGCTGCTGTAACAAACCTCCAGGTCTCTGATGCTCTATCTTAGCCTTCTGGCAGGTTAAACAAGAGGCAACAAACTAAGCTACATCTTTCTTCATACCAGACCACCAAAAAGACTCCTTGAGATCTTGATACATTTTAGTCATGGCAGGATGCATGCTAAAACGACTTTTATGACCTTCCTCAAGGATTAACCTCTTCATTTCCGAATTGCTGGGTACACAGACCCTACTTTTGAATCTTAGAATGCCATCAACCCCCAAGGTAAAATCTTTACCTTGCTCAGTCCCAATCAAATCTGCTGACTTTTGAAGCTCAACATCTTTGGATTGCTCTTCTTTGACAAGCTTCAACAAGTCATTGGACACCACGAAATTACTGCATCGGATACAATCAGCCTCAAATTCCACCTGCAATCTCAAATCTCTGAAGCTTTCGACCAGCTCTAATTCTCTTACCATCAATATCGAAACATTCACTGACTTCTTGCTCAATGCATCTGCCACCACATTAGCTTTCCTAGGGTGATAGAGGAGATCAAAATCAAAATTTTTAAGAAACTCCATCCATCTGCTTTGCCTTATATTAAGTTCCTTCTGATCAAAGAGATACTTTAGGCACTTATGATCACTGAACACCTGAAACTGCGCGTCATATAGGCAGTGTCTCCAAATCTTGAAAGCAAAGACCACAGCCGCCAACTCCAAGTCATGAGTGGGGTAATTCTTCTCATGAGCTTTGAGTTGTCTTGATGCATAGGCAACCACTTTCTTTTCCTGCATCAGCACAAACCCTAATCCCTGATGAGAAGCATCATAGAAAACCTCAAAAGGTTTACCTGTGTCAGGGATCACCAAAACTGGTGCACTAGTCAACCTTTTTTTTTAGCTCTAGGAAGCTAGTCTCACAACGATCTGTCCAAACAAAAAGGTTGATCCTTCCTAGTCAGTTACGTCAACGGCGCCACAATCCGAGCAAAACTCTCAATAAAACGACGATAATAGCCCGCCAAACCCACAAAACTCCTGACTTCAGTCACAGTCTTAGGTTTCTCCCACTGAAGTACAACTTGCACCTTAGCGGGATCCACAGAAATTCCTCCAGCTGAAATCACATGCCCAAGAAAAGGAACTTCTTCCATCCAAAACTCACACTTAGACAGCTTGTCATACAATTTTCTCTCTCTCAGTACTCCAAGCACTACCCTAAGGTGATCTTCATGCTCTTCCTGAGTCTTAGAATAGACAAGTATGTCATCGATAAAGACAACCACACACTTGTCCAAGAAGAGTCTGAAAATTCGATTCATATAGTCCATGAAAATGGCTGGAGCATTAGTCACACCAAAAGGCATGACTACATACTCATAGTGGCCATATCTAGACCTGAACGCAGTCTTCTACACATCATCTACTTTCACCAAGATTTGATGATAGCCCGACCTCATATTAATCTTCGAGAACACCGTAGCTCCGTACAATTGATCCATCAAATCATCTATTCTCGGCAACGGATACTTATTCTTAATCGTCAACTTATTCAACTACCGATAGTCAACGCACAACCTTGAGCTACCATCCTTCTTCTTTACTAGCAACACTAGTGCACCCCACGGCGAAGCACTGGGCCGAATAAACTGTTTCTCTAAGAGCTCTTCAATCTGCTTCTTCAACTCAGCTAACTCAACTAGAGCCATCCGATAAGGGGCTATAGATACTGGCCCTACTCCTGAGACCAGATCAATGGAGAACTCCACTTCTCGCGGAGGAGGTAAACCAGGAACTTCTTTAGGGAAAACATCCATGAAGTCATTCACGACTAAAAGGTCTACACTCTGATTCTCGTGAGACAAATGATCTGACTCCCGAGTTGCTTCCATATGCGACATCACCAAGAAACAACTCGCGCCTTCCATTATGTCTTGCCTCAACACGCCTATTGGCAAGGACATATCTTCATCTTCGCTAGGAAATATCAACTCCTTGTTACCACAGTCTATGAGGATGCGATTGGCAGACAGCCAATCCATTCCCAAGATTACCTATAGCCCTTGTAAAGGCAAGCAGATAAGGTTCACTCTGAACCTATGCCCCTCAACCTCAATAGGACATCTAGAACATACTGTAGACGTCTTGACCAACCCTGATGCTGGTGTAGAAACCACCAGATCACACTGAAGCTTCCCGACTACCAAACCCAATCTCTCCACGCAAGCCTCAGACACAAAGGAATGCGTCGCCCCCGAATCAAACAACACCACACAAGACATACCAAATAACAAACAATAGCCGACGATGAGGGTACTTGAGTTAACTGCCTCTACTCCAGTCAAAGCATAAACTCGGCCGGTAGCCTATGGTCCAGCACCACCCCTTTGAACAGATCTCCCAGCACGGTGTATCTGTGGTCCAGTGCTCCTGACTGTAGGAAAATCTCTAGCAAAGTGGCCCTCACCACGATAGATGTTACACTTCCGGTAACCGCTCATCTGAGGACACACAGACTATAGATGTGGCCCTCCACACTTATAGCACCGCAACCCTCCTGGGTGGCTAGACTGCCTTGAATGCACCAAGGGTTGGGAAGATGAACCCTTAGACCCAGAAGATGGGGACGGTCTAGGGTAAGGAGCCCTCTTGGAACTAAATCCACCACGGGACCTAGATGGTCCTCCACTTCTAACAGGCTGACTCTGCTGCCCTTCAGCTTCCATCTTGGTCTTCTCCATCACACGGGCCATCTCCACCAAGGTAGGGAACTCCTTGATATGTAGCCCTTCCATCAACAACTTGATGTCTCCTCTTAGACCATTCTCAAATTTCCTGCACTACCACTCTTCATCCATAGTCATGGTGTAGAATCAGAGCAAGTGCTTGAACCTGTCTGCATACTCCGCCACAACCATATTCCCCTGTACTAACTAGAGAAATTCAATCTCCTTATCATACCTCACGCTATTAGGGAAATACTTAGTGTATAACTTCTCCTTGAACAACTCCCAAGTAATAGGAGCTCCACTCCATCTAGGATGATTCTTATGCTGCTCCACTAGTGACCAACTTCTCCACTCAACAAATACTGAGTGTAAGCCAATTTGTTCTCATCAGGACATCTCTTGGCTTCGTAGATTCTCTCCATGTCCCGGAACCAATGATCAGCTTCATCCGGACTACACTTCCCATCAAACCTAGCTGGATGGTGTTGAAGAAAGCTTTCCAAGCTCCATTCTGGGACCAGACCTGCAGATGAAGACGCGCCTGTAGCGGTCCTACCACTAGCCATCATATCCATGAACTGCCTGTAAGTGGTATCAGCCGATGCTCTGGCGTTCTCAGTAGACACTCTTGCAGCTTCCAGATTCTGCAAGGCTATTGTGTTTTGCTGAATCAGTGCAACATTCTGCTGTTGCAGCGCCTGAAGCACAGTCTCTAACATTTGGTTAGATTCAGACGGATCGACCTGTGGGGGAGGAGAAGGAAGCCTAAGTGCCATCTTCTTTTCACATAGAGAGTAAAGACCATCAGTCCAACTCAAATAACAAAGACAACCAACTTAATCATGACTAAGAGTACACAAGCATAATCAAGGCACACACATACCCTACAGGATTTTCTAAGGACAAAAACTGCTCTGATACCATAAATATAACATCCCATATTATATAGAAACATATAATATAGTGAGTCCACATTTAAATAAAAAAGGACAGTTAGAGTAGACTGTAAATAAGGTAGTTAAGCTTACAGTCATCCCAGAATGAGTCATAATTTAAAACTTAAACGCAAATAGAGTATTTCAAAAGGATAGGAATCACAGGGAAATCCTCAACAACTAAACAATAATTCAAAATACAAGAAATACTAAGAGAATCCTAAGGAGACTAAGTAGCGACATCATCTTTCTCCAAAGCCTGCTCCAGAGGCAGCTCATCCATCTTTGCTCACATCCAAGTGGATGATCATTGCAAAAGAAAGCATACCCAAGCAAACACAAACACACAAGCAAGGGTGAGCTAGATATAAAAATCATGTTATAACAGTCATAGACAATATGCAGGTAAAGACAGAGATATACTATACTAGACAAACATGATTTGTGGCACTTAAACTTGACTCGTCCAGACTTAGAATGATTGCCGAGCTATGGCGGGTTATGCACTCATGGTGGCTTCTACTACTTTACAAAGCCATTGCCAATGGGTTTCGCCCTACCACACTCACGAGGTTAGTTCGTTATCACTCACCTTGGGCCGTACTAGAAGCACCAAAGACTAAGACCTCCTGCTACTGCTTACCACATGGATCAATCCTCTCTACTTGAGAATGAAAGACCATTGGAGCGTTAGGAAAACCCCCAAGACTGAGCTACCATGCAAATCATTCTAAAAACACTGAAAGGGAACCACCATGTATCCCTCCTCGAGGATCATGGAATTACATCCAATACTAATACTTTCCACTTTAACACAAACATGATAATGCACACATAAGCCCTTAAAGCAACTGGAACAATTAAGTAAAATAGCATATTGGATTAAATAGGAATATAGGCCGAACAGAAAACATCAACACATAATGAGCAACACCGCACACCCTGTGAATGGTGGAGACCGAACGATATCTCTCTTCCCAAAGACAGGACCGAAGAATCCATAAAAGGTAAGACTGAAGAACTGATCGAACACTACTAAGGACCGCTCACTAAGAGAGACCGAACGCTACCTAAGACCGAGCAATAGCAAGACCGAACGCTACCTAAGACTGAACGCTACCTGAGAGACGAACGCTACTTAAGAGACCGAACACTACCTACGAATGCACGCTACTTAAGAAACCGAACGCTACCTAAGAAACCGAACGCTACCTAAGAGACTGAACGCTACTGAGAGACCGAACGCTACTTTAGAGACCGAACGCTACCTGAGACCGAACGCTACTTTAGAGACCAAACGCCACCTGGGAGATCGAACGCTAGTTAAGAGACCGAACGCTACCTGAGAGACCGAACGCTACTTAAGATACTGAACACTACCTGAGAGACCGAACGCTAGTTAAGAGACCGAACGCTACCTGAGAGACCAAACGCTACTTAAGAGACTGAACGCTACCTGAGAGACTGAACGCTACTTAAGAGACTGAAAGCAACCTAAGACCGAATGCTACTTAAGAGAACGAACGGTCATGAACTGGTAAGACTCAAAAGAGACCAACCCAGTTATGATCGAGAGCAGCACAAGACCGAACGGTCAACTGCAGCGTTCTGCATAATTCTACAGTATTCTGCATAATTGCGAAAAGAACCCAACTTGACCATTTCTAACCCTTTTTACTAACTTCTAACACCCTTAATTCTTGTTTTATACTTAAGTAAACTTATCTAAATGATTCTAAACATTCCTACTACCATTCTAAAGTGATTAAAAGTCAATTTTAACTCTAAAACACCAATTTTCGTAACTTAGGGATCCAAAGCCCAATCCTACTGCTTTGCACCTATTTTGATCAATTTAGTGACTAAAACAAGTCACAATACACTAGCTAAGACTACCCCAACAACCCAGTTGCGCTTTAGACCTCAAATGCCGAAAATCACTACCTCACTTCCTCTCAAAGTGACCTAAAAACCACAAAACTCCAAATTTCTATCCAACCAAAAATATACCAGATTGCACACTTAAATCACTTAATTGCTTAATTATAGCAATTAAAACCCATCCAAATCAATTCCAAACAGCTCAACACAACATGCAATGGCTGAATGTGAGGGAATGGTAGAGAGAAGGCATAGCAAGGTTAGGGAAAATAAGAGTTCTAGAGAGAAAATGGAAAGTTGGCTAATGAACTCAGATTTTGAAAGGTCCCATCTAAGTCATGATGTCCTTAGTTTTACGGGCCTGACTGCCTCATCATAAGGCCAACTACTCTTGGCCCATTTTTCAGGTCCTTACAATGAACATGATACATATATGTACACTTAATTGAATGCATTTTATTATTATTATTATAAATTTAAATTTTAAAAAATGTTATTAAAATTGAATATAAGTATTTTAAATTATCAAATTAAATAATAATATTTTCTTATTTAAGTTTAATCATTTAAGAAGTTCCCATTTTTTTTTTCAATTACAGTTTTAATTTTTAAAAATAGGCGCAATCAGGTCCTTATTCTTAGTGTATTAACACCGTTAAAGTCTTTTGATTCTTTTTAATTTTTAAAATATCTTTTTAATTATTTTGACTTTTAAATTTTTTAAATAAAAAAAGTTGTGACGTGTCATACTTACATTGTGCCATGTGGTAATGTTAGTGTGACATGATAGTGGCAGTTTCACGTGTGTCATTCCATTAGTCTCAATTTTGACTCTGTATTTTTATGGTCTTAGTTTAGTCCTAATTTTTTTTAAAAAATTAAACAATTTTTTTCCTTCCTAAATTCAAACGAATTTTAATTTGTATATAAATGTATAAAAATAATTTTATTAAAATTGATATTTTTGTTAAATATATTAAAAAATTAGAGTAAATTATGTGAAGAAAATAATAAATAAACTTAATCTTGTTAAAAATATTTAATTAACTTCATTTTTAAAATATTAAACTATTCAATATATTTTATCTTTTAAAAAATTTAAAAGAGGTTAAAAATTACAAATTTTAATAAAAATATTCAAAAGACGTGACTGGATTTACTAATGCAATCCAATTTTATTAATAATCAATTAATATGAATCACAAAACTACATAAACTTTACCCAACTTAAGTTTTTTATTGAATTGAACAATGATTTTATTCAAATCCTATCAACCAATCCTTTACATGCCTACATGAAACCCCACTAGAAAAACTAAAGCTTAAATAATTTTCTCCACGAATTTTTTTCTAATTTGTTGAAAATATAAAATAAAAATATCAATTTTAATAAAAATATTTGTATAATATTTATATACAAGTTAAATTTTCTTTGAATTTAGAGAGTGACAAAATTCTTTAATATTTAAAAAAATAGGACTAACTTGAAAAAAAATAAGAATACAGGGTCAAATTGAGACTAATACAATGACATGTGGCATGACAATGACACGTAATATTGTCATGTCACGTCACGCTGTCGTTTCCACATGGCACAATGTTAGTTTCACATGTAACAAAAATTTTAATTTTAAAAAAAAATATATAAAAAAGTAAAAATAAAAATATTTAAAAATTTATTTAAAAAAATATTTAAAAAATTAAAAAAAAAACAGAAATTGACATGTGACACCCACTTTAACAATGTTAGTACAAAACTAACGATAAGGACCTGATTGTGTCAATTTTTCAAAAATAAACACCCAATTGAAACAAAAAAAAAATTAAGGGACCGATCTGCGATTTCCAACACAAACGAGGATCGCTAGAATGATAAAACCTATTATTTATATACTATCTAATGAAAATTAATTTATTTTAAAATTGTTTTAAATATTTCGTGGACTTGTTTGGTGGATTCATCTCTCGAATTCATCTGGTGGATTTATTTGTTGAACTTGTCCGCTAGACTTTTGTCTATTGGATTTGTCAGTTGGACTCGTGTGTCAAACTCATATTGGACATTGATAGAATTGTCTATCGAACTCGTCTCATATACTTATTTGTTAAACTCGTTTCTTAACTAGTTTGTTGGATTCGTTTGTCAAATTTATTTGTTAGATTTGTTTACTGAACTCGTTTGCCAGACTCATTTGTCAAACTTTGTTTACTAGACTCATATGTTGGACTCATTTTCTAGACTCATATAAGTTTTATATTATCAAAGTGCTTACATTCAATTACAATATAAACTTTTACTGGTAAAAAAAAATCATGTAACATTTCCAGTGACAAGTTACTTAAATTTGCAACCTCACACATGGTTGCTTGGTGATAGGGACAAAAAACATGCAGAGAATAGAAGACAAAATGTGTGCTTGAACATGATAGAGCAACATGTAAAAGTCAGGTAATATTTTTAAAAATAGGGATGGACATTATTATTTAATGATCTAACCATATGTTTTGTTATTTATTTTTGTTTTTTATTTTTTCAACAATAATATGTGTCAAAAACATTTGTTGTGCTTTGTTTCTATTATTTATTTAATTATCACTAGTGAAAAAATAGCGTATTACGTTAGTTATTTTTGGTTTTTAACGACAAATTTGCAACCGACGTCATAGCGAGTGACATAAATTTTACGTCGAATATCACGAGCGACGTTAATAGGACAATTTGACGTCGAGTAGATCGAGATTTGACGTAAACCTAACATCGATATTGTGCAACGACGTGAGGTTACGTCAGTTAGTAAAGAGAATGACGTTCAATATTTGAATAAATATTTATATTTATAGTAATATTTGTCGTCTTATGGACGAGCGAAGTGACGTAAAGTTAACGTCGATACGGAAGATAATGGACGTAATGTTCACGTCGAAGTTCTAAGAGGACGTCAATTTTTGAGTAATATTTGAATAAATATTTATATTTAAAGGAATATTTGACATCAAGTATAAGGGGATGGATGTAAGGTTAATGTCGAATTTGTCGGTATGGGATGTTACTGTCGATTTTTGAACTTCAAATGGTGTATACTTCGACGTTACCTTCAGTGTTTTTTTTTAGATTTGATTCGGTTTAGCTCATTCAACCAAACCTGAAATACAGAAACCAGTTTTCACTAGTAAAAAAATGGCTTTTTAACGGGCTATATACGTCTCGATTTTATTGAAACCGAAGCGTATAAAAGCGCGGTTACATTATTGTAGTTTTGAGGAAGGAGATATGCCTCGGTTCAGACGGAACTGAAGCCTAAAGCATTCCCACGTTGCCCCTGCTCTAATGCGAATCAGCTGAAAACTTTTTGAAAATCACTTATACCTCGGTTACAGTCAGAACCGAGGCGTAAACGTTGCCACGTAGCGTACTTCTCTGCTACTCCTCTGCGTCCTCCGCTACTCCTCTACACAGCACCTGATTGACAGCAATACTGCTTCGGTTATCAGTAGAATCGATGCAGAAAGCTTAAGCTATCGCATCGTTTGGATCCAACCGAAGCATATAGCCATTATATTTTTTATTTTTGGTTTAATACCCAATTTTTTCCCTAGTTTCGTTGGCAAATTTCAATTTAGTCCCTCGTTACAAAAGTGTTTGAAATAAGTTCTTACTTTTAAATTTTTGAGTCAAATTAGTCCCTTCCGTTAAATATAACCAAACGGAGTTAAGAGAGTGATTATCTGGCATAATGCAGTGGTAACGTGTCATTTTTATATTATTTTTATATTGTATGTGTTGACATGTTAAGTTGTCAAAGGTTGAGCTGGATATTGTCATTTTTAAATTGTGAAAAATTATATTGTTTGTTACTCACCCTTCCAAATACGACATCGTTCGCCCCACTTTCATCACACTACAGCCACCACCCACTACCTTTTCGCCTCTGCCTCTGTTCGCCCCCGCTTACATGACGTTCACTGAATTTGTCTTGGGAAGATGGGGCAGCCAAATTTTGTCTTTGATTCACTTCCCAATTTGGGAACCTTCTCTTTCAGCTTCCCCTTCCAAATCCAAACCTAGAAAAATTCTGAACCTTCTCTTTCAACTTTCCCTTTCAACTTTTAACCTAGACAGATCTTCTTCCCACCGAAAGTGTAGTAGCCGTGGGTGAAGTGGCCGCCAGAGGGGAGATCCAAACCCATGATGCGGTCGTGGGGCTGGAGCACAACAGTTTAGGCGGCGAAGTTGGCCAGAGAACCAGAGTAGGGTTGGACGTTGACGCCCCACCAGGAGGGATCAAGATGGAAGGCCTCGAGGGCGCGGGAACAACATAGGTTCTCAATCTGATCGATGAACTCGTTGCCACCGTAGTAGCAGTTGCTGGGCATACCCTCGGAGTACTTGTTGGTGAG
Organism: Vigna reflexopilosa; assembly: GCA_027742785.1. Taxonomy (NCBI): domain Eukaryota; kingdom Viridiplantae; phylum Streptophyta; class Magnoliopsida; order Fabales; family Fabaceae; genus Vigna; species Vigna reflexopilosa. Next base: position 16,551,195 of record CM050924.1, read on the forward strand.
GGCACTCCCCAGCGCCTCTATGACAACGAAGGACGTGAAGTTCTCCGATGCTATGAGCTCTATTCCCCGACAGTATGGGCAGTCTACAGCTTTGATTGGTGGCTATGGAGGTGCTCTGTGAGTTTGGGGTTTGGGTGAACGGAGGTGATGAAGTATTTGTATGTGGAGTGATGAATGAGTTTGGAATTTGTGGAGGTGGGGGAGACATATGTGATTAGCGGAAAAGAAAATGCCCTAAATCGATTTTTCTCCAATTTCAAATACTTAATCTTTAATATCCAGTTTAACTTCTAATACGTCACTGTGCATATAATATAAGAATAACACGTTATCATTGCATTCTTCCACATCATCATCCCATTAACTCCATTTGGTTATATTTAACGGAAAAGACTAATTTGAATAAAAAATTTAAAAGTATGAACCTATTTCAAACACTTTTGTAACGAGGGACTAAATTGAGATTTGCCAACCAAACTGGGGACAAAATTGGGTATTAAACCTTTATTATTTTTATTTTCTGCTAGTATTGGCACCGGTTAACGTTAAGAACCGAAGCAGTATACTTATGCTATTGCATGGTTTGGGTCCAACCGAGGCATATAGTTGATGACAAATTTATGAACACCGAAAAACGGTGCCAAAAACTTGTTTAACCCTCGGCAAGTGTGACCGAATCGTATCAAGTAATAAAACTCGATAAGACCAAGTATCGTTCTCCCAAAGGACTCACGGCCTAGTTAGCTATATGATTTGTTGATTATTTAAGACTTGTGAACAATTGATTGTAGGTTTTAAATGCAAAAGACAATAATTAAACATGTATGCATGAATTTGATCAATGGAAAAGAGGAATACAAACACTTTAATGAATTAGATGGATGAGTATGTTTTTGGGGTTATCAATTTCATCTTATCCACTCTCATATACTTTTAGGAATTCATCATTCTTTTCATCAATGTTAATGCCACTCTCTAAATCATCTTGCAAGAAGGCCTATCCTTAATTACGAGTTCATACAATTCCTAGCATTCGTAATAATTAATTCTGAAGCGCAGAAGCTTAACGACAACCAAGCCTCATATTCCTATGTCTAGGTAATATGCTATTGGGAGATTTTCCCCGGATCTAGATTTCCCCGTACGTTCCCATATCGACAAAATAAATAATCATGGCATTGAATGAGTTAAACAATGCATGCTTTAAGCAAAGAGGAAAAACCCTAACTAATGATGAAAGAAAGCATGTATCTTAAAATAAGATGTTGAAACACAAATTACATATATGAGAGTTTCACAAGATTACATTGATTCCCCAACAACAATACAAGGTTTAGTTCACCATATTCATGGTGAAACTAAATGAACAATAATGAAAGAATGAAAGATGGAACCCTAGAAAGATGAGTAGGTAGCCTGAGCATCCAAGATCTTCCTCCAAGGGGTGGAAAAGTGAGTGTTTGCTGATGAGTGCATATTTATGCCCATTTTTATGCTTTAAAAGTCAAATTTTTGATGGGATAATTGTGCTTAAATGGTTGATTTTAAGTGAATTTGGGAAATAAAGAGACGTAAAAAGTGAGTTTTAGTGCATAAATTATTCTTGGATGTTCTAATGTTTATTTGTGCAGCTGAAAATATAAGTTTTATTGGTCCAAATGGCAATTCAAGGCCCAAAATCAGATTTTATTTGGAAAATTTAAAAGGGGCTAAAGTGTAGATAGAGGAAATTTCAGGGTATTTGTGCAATTTTGGAAAGTCAGAAAATCTTAAAGATAAAATTCAGTTGTTGAATTTAATTTGGGAATATCAACAGAAAATATCTTCCAAATAATTTTATCATTATCTAAATCTTTTAGTTATTTGGAAGATATAGGATATAAGATAATTAAGTTAATATCTATCAAATATTCTTTAAAACTGATTTAATCTAATGAATATTTGAAAGATATAATATATCAACAGAAAATATCTTATCAACAAACTATTAAGAGTCCAAGCCCAATCAAGCCTATATAAAGAGACCCAAGGGAGGCAGAAGGGGGGACTTCACTTCATATTTTCATTCTCTCATACTCCTCTCATTTTTCTTTCATCTTGTATTCAACTTCATTCATGGAGAGCTAAGCATCTATGGCTATTCTGTTGTAATTCCATTATGGATTCTGAGGTTAGATTGATGTAATACGATTGTTTCTTTTGATTATTGATTTAAGTTGTTCTTTCTCTATGTCTTTCATCTCTCTATCTTGTTAAAAGTAAAGATTTTTGCATCATAATGTGTTTGAATCTACATGCATATTGATTATATGAGTTCTAGGGTTTCTAGGTTTAATTGAGAATTTACTTTGATTTAATTTAGGAACTTTCATATGATTAAATGGTTTTTACTATCAATTGAGAATGTACTTTGGTTGATTAGTAATAATTTCAACTATAATCAATTGAGAATTTACTTTGATTGATTAGCTTTTAATTTGGTTAGGAGATTTAAGAATAAACATGATTAAACATAATAAAAGTTGATTAAGAATGTACTTTGGTTGAATTTATTGTGCATAATCTAGAAAAGTTTTGCATTTGATTGAGAATTTACTTTGGTTAAATGCATGATTGCCCTCAAATTAATTAAGAATGTACTTTAATTAATTTGAAACTTGAATAATAATCAATTGAACAATTATCTGTGAATAACATATGATGAATCTATCTTGGAAAAGCAGTGGAATTAGCCTATTTCATCATAACTGTTTTTAAGTTTCTAATTTATTCTTTAAACATTCTTAAACCATTACTTTTCTATCATCTCCTTTTCTTTGTAGCCTTTCACAACCCACAACTTGTTTTTGAATCTCACAGGTGTACCAAGTTGGAGTCGTTCTTTCATCCAGTCATCAGGAACTTTTCTTCCTCTTCCAATATTTTCTTTTTCCTGTACCTGAAACAACAAACAATGTTTACCTTTAACCTTGGGCTTTTCATCTTCAGGGCTAGTCATGAGTACATCTTGATATGCAGCTTTATGACTAGATTCTTCCTCCTGCATCTGCCTCTCTTCTTTGAAGACATCTACAACAACTCTTTCTTCTCGGTCTTGGAGCACCACTATACCTTCGTTCACATCAATGATGGCTTTGGCTGTTTTCATAAACGGTCTTCCGAGAATAATAGGTATCTTTTCAGTCTCCATCTCTATCACCACAAAGTCTACCCAGAACTGGAGTTTGCCTACACAAACTATAATATCCTCTGCTATTCCATAGGGTTCCTTTGAGGATCCATCTACCATTACTAAGTTAACCTTTATAGGCTTCACCTCAACATCACCAATCTACTCCAGTAAAGAATAAGGTATCAAGTTAACACTTGATCCTAAATCAAGTAAAGCTTTTTTTATCCTTTTCTTCCCTATTTTGCATGGAATGGAAAAGCCTCCTGGATCTTTTGCTTTTGGAGGGAATGGCTCCTTTTTAACAGCTTTATACTTCTTTGTATCATCATCTCTACGTCTTTTCTTTGTAGAGACTTCTTCCTCAAGTTTAGTATAAATTGCAATTTGTTGTAATATCTCCTTCCAAGGTACATCATTGTCCACCATCTTGAATAATTCTGTAAAATCAAATTGTTTCTCTTAATTTATTGGAAAAGGAAAAATATCTTTACTCTTTATCTCTCTTCTCTCTCCTTTCTCTTTTCTCTTGTTTTTCTTTTTCTCTCTCTTCTTTTTCTGTCTCTCATTTTCTAACTCAATTGTCTCATCATTTGTACTCTCCAACACTTTACATTCTTCCCTAGGGTTAACCTCAGTATTAGCCCCAAAATTTTTGTCTGGCCTCTCTTCCAACTGCTTGGTAATCTGACCCATTTGAATCTCCAAATTCTTAATAGCAGCTTCAGTGCTCTTTTGAGTAGACTTAATTTTCTGTATGAATTGATGAAGAGTTTCTTCCATCCTTATTGATCTTTCATTAAGTATAGAAATCTGTTGCCATAAGGTTGGTTGTTGCTTTTGCTTGTTAAATTGCCCAGTTTGTCCAGCTTGCCCACTTTGTCCTTGACCAATGCTTGGGTGTGGTTTCCACCCTTGATTAAAATTCCCCTGACGGTATTGATTGGCCATGAAGTTAACATCCTCTAAGGCTTCTGCTGGAAAGGCGCATTGACCATTGATATGGTCACCCCCACATAATTCACACAACTGTGATTGAACCTGTGCAACAGTCTTTAACTCTTTTGGCAGTTGTGCAAGTGTTTTTGTAAGAGTCTCCAATTGTTGAGTTAGTATCTTGTTCTGTGCTAGCAAGGCATCATTGGTTTGTAACTGTAGAACTCCTTTTTGTTGTATAGGATCTCCTCTTTCACTGTTGAGCTCATTATCACTAGTAGCCATATTGTCAATGATTTCTATAGCTTCCTTTGGAGTTTTCCATTTGATATTTCCTCCTGCTGAGGCGTCAAGCATCATCTTGGTTTGGGAACCAAGACCTCCAAGGAAGATTAGGACTACTTCCACTTCGTCAAATCCATGCGTGAGAGCCTTTCTTAATAAGCTTTTATACCTGTCCCATGCATGACCCAGTGATTCCTCCATGCCTTGCCTGAATGATGATATCTCTTGGTTTCCTTTATTTACCTTTGATTGTGGAAAGTATTTGTTTAGGAACTTTGTCACCACTGCTTCCCACTCTGTAAAGCTTCCTTCTGGAAAAGAATTCAACCAAAGCTTAGCGTTGCCTCCTAATGAGAATGGAAACAAGCTAAGTTTGATTGCTTCGTTCGGCACCCTATTTATTTTCACCGTGTTGCAGATCTCATTAAAAGTTGTGAGGTGCTCATATGGGCTTTCGTAAGACAACCCATTAAATTGATTACTCTTCACCAGTTGGATTAATGCCGGTTTCACCTCCATATTAGCTGCATTGACTCTTGGTCTTGCTATGCTATTGAAATGCTGAGGTCCAGCTATATTAGTGTAATCTGCAAGAGTTCTTCTGGCAGTATTATTCTCCATCTCCTCAGTGCTATGGTCAGAACTTTGTGGTGATGGTTGTAACAGAGTTTCCGGAGAAGGAAAAAGTTCTCTAGATGTACGGATTCTTCTCCTCCGTCTACTCTCGTCTAAACCTTCAAGAAGAGGTTCTGCAGTTTTCTTGCTCCTGGTTCGGATTGCTTCCTACATACACAAGAAAACAAATCCCTAGAAGAATTAGTTAGCACAAAAAGATATAAAAGCAGATATAAGATTCAGAGATAAGAAGATAAAATAAAAATAGAAAAAAATAAAAACAGAAAAAATAAAAACAGAAAACAGAAAATAAAATAAAATAAAAATACAAAAATAAAAACAGAAAATAAAAACAAAAATTCAAATTTCAAAATTCAAGTCAAAGATAATCAATAATCACACAAATGAACTAGTTAAACCACGAGTCCCTCGCAACAACGCCAAAAACTTGATGACAAATTTATGAACACCGAAAAACGGCGCCACAAACTTGTTTTTTCCTCGGCAAGTGTGACCGAATCGTATCAAGTAATAAAACTCGGTAAGACCAAGTATCGTTCTCCCAAAGGAGTCACGACCTAGTTAGCCATATGATTTGTTGATTATTTAAGACTTGTGAATAAATTCTTGAGGTTTCAAATGCAAAAGACAATAATTAAACATGTATGCATGAATTTGATCAATGGAAAAGAGGAATACAAACACTTTAATGAATTAGATGGATGAGTATGTTGTTGGGGTTATCAATTTCATCTTATCCACTCTCATATACTTTAGGAATTCATCATTCTTTTCATCAATTGCTAATGCCACTCTCTAAATCACCTTGCAAGAAGGCCTATCCTTAATTACGAGTTCATACAATTCCTAGGATCCCTAATAATTAATTCTGAAGTGCAGAAGTTTAACGGCAACCAACCCTCATATTCCTAGGTCTAGGCAATATGCTATTGGGAGAATTTCCCCGGATCTAGATTTCCCCGTACCTTCCCATATCGACAAAATCAATAATCATTGCATTTAATGAGTTAAACAAAGCAAGCTTTAAGCAAAGAGGAAAAACCCTAACTAATGATGAAAGAAAGCATATATCTTAAAATAAGATGTTAACACAAATTCCATATATGAGAGTTTCACAAGACTACATTGATTCCCCAACAACAATACAAAGTTTAGTTCACCATATTCATGGTGAAACTAGATGAACAATAATGAAAGAATGAAAGATAGAACCCTAGAAAGATGAAGAGGTAGCCTGAGCATCCAAGATCTTCCTTCAAGGGGTGGAAAAAGTGAGTGTTTGCTTCGTCTCAGCCAAAGATACAAACCCTAGGACGTCCTAAAGCTTATATACTATTCTAAAATATACAGAAAATTAGGCCCAAGCCCAAAATAGTGCTGCTCAGCGGTAAACTACTGCTCATCGGTAAGTGCGTGAGTTGATTCTTCCCCTCAGCGTCATGTGCACCCCTCAGCGGAGCCAACGTGAGTTCCTGAGTGCCGCTGAGCGGTAAACTGCCGTTGAGCGGTAATTGCGACTTCTCCTTTTGCACTTTTTTATGTCTTTTCTGATTCCATCTCTATCCTTCTTCACTTTTTTCACCAAATTCACCTTAAAACCTGCATAAAACACTGAAATCAAGCATAAACCTGTCCATCTCTCTTATTTCTAAAAATATGACCAAAAGCATGATTTCAAGCTAGTTTCTAAGTGTTAAAGGTTGCTTTTAGTATCAATTTTAAACATGAAAATACCAGTTTTTCAACTGTTATCAGCCCTTTACATGTGGTTCCCAAGAAATATGGAATCACAATGGTCAAGAACGAGAAGGACAAGTTGACTCCTATTCAAGACATAATGTAGTAGTTGACCATCTTAGTAGGATTGAAAAGGGAAAAGATAACATTCCTATCCAGGATGACTTTTCCAATGAAGTGCTACTAGCATTCCTTCCACCATGAAGGAGGTAAGTTCCCTCATACTTTTTCTTTGCATTTTATATATAAGGCATACATTGAGGACAATGCATAGTTTAAGTGTGGGGGTGTGGGGAAACAATTAATTTTGTTCCCTATTTTGTTTGTCTATTTTGTTTGTTTTTAATAAATATTTGCATTGGATTTGAGAGTTTGAATCAGTGACTGGAATGATCATGAATTCAAAAAAAAAAAAATGAGTCATGTTGATATGAGTGGATTGCTTTTATGATTTGCTGATTGAGTTGACTTGAGAATTTCCTGATTAAATCTTTGGTGAAAGAAATTTGAACCATGTGAGTTTTGAACTTAATGTTAAGGATGGACCACCATGTGCCATACCTATGTTTTTTTTGTGTGATTTGCCCATGTTTTGTTGATACTCTAATAGTTAGCTTGATTATATGTTGTGCAACTGAGGTGAATATGCATGATTTGATATGATTGAGGCATTTCTTGTTTTAGCTACTTGGCCAAATAAACTTGTCCTAACATTTATCCATTGGAACCCTCTTTGAGCCTTAAGCCTATTTTTCTTGTTTCCAGTCATTGTCAAATAAAAAAAAAAAGAAAAATAATATGTTCCTTACCTTAGGAAAGAAGAAGGAGTAATGGATTCAATTAGAAGTAAAGTGAGGAATAAGTGTGTGGGTGAGTACCTCACCCACAAAATAACAATTAAAAAAGCAAAAAGGAAGATGAAAAGTTGGAGTTTTCAAAAGAAAAAAAAAGAAAAAGAAAAAAAAAATCTTCCTTAAAAGAGCAAGAAATAGAGTTGTTTTTGAAATCAAGTGTCATTACTCTTTCTATATCAATTTCAAAAGCTCAGAAATTCCAAGAAAATTTCCTACCTTTGCCTTGGCATCAATACAACCATTAAAAAGCCCTCATGATCAATAATTGCATGTTTTCTGAAGTATGTGAATGATAGAGTCTTGTTAATATCAAGGGTGTCTACTTACATGGGTATTTTGAGTGTAAACACAAGCCAAAAACACTTGAGAGAGGTTGAGAGGAACATATACATATTGACTTGAGTGTTATCTTTCATATTTTATTTTCTTGGGAATTCAAAAAAGGTCAACTTATGTGTGAAGAATAGAGTGATTTCATTTGCAGGTCCATGACAAAGTAATGTCTAGATGATTGATCTATGTCCAGTGCTACTCATTCTTTTGATCCAAATGCAAATATGGAATAAAATGACTCAGAACAAAGTCTTGGAATTAATAAATTTTTCCCAGGAGTGCAAAAGGATAAGTGTGAGGGTGTGATGAGTGCATATTTATGCCCACATTTATGCTTTAAAATTAAAATTTTTGATGGGATAATTGTGCTTAAATGGTTGATTTTAAGTGAATTTGTGATGATTGGAATTGTTGGGTTTTGGGAAATAAAGAGACGTAAAAAGTGAGTTTTAGTGCATAAATTATTCTTGGATGTTCTAATGTTTATTTGTGCAGTGAAAATATAAGTTTTATTGGTCCAAATGGCAATTCAAGGCCCAAAATCAGATTTTATTTGGAAAATTCAGAAGGGGCTAAAGTACAGATAGAGGAAATTTCAGGGTATTTGTGCAATTTTGAAAAGTCAGAAAATCTTAAAGATAAAATTCAGTTGTTGAATTTAATTTGGGAATATCACAAGAAAATATCTTCCAAATAATTTTATCATTATCTAAATCTTTTAGTTATTTGGAAGATATAGGATATAAGATAATTAAGTTAATATCTATCAAATATTCTTTAAAACTGATTTAATCTAATGAATATTTGAAAGATATAATATATCAACAGAAAATATCTTATCAACAAACTATTCAGAGTTCAAGCCCAATCAAGCCTATATAAAGAGACCCAAGGGAGGCAGAAAGGGGGACTTTACTTCATATTTTCATTCTCTCATACTCCTCTCATTTTTCTTTCATCTTGTATTCAACTCCATTCATGGAGAGCTAAGCATCTAGGGTTATTCTGCTATAATTCCATTATGGATTCTGAGGTTAGATTGATGTAATACGATTGTTTCTTTTGATTATTGATTTAAGTTGTTCTTTCTCTATGTCTTTCATCTCTCTATCTTGTTAAAAGTAAAGATTTTTGCATCATAATGTGTTTGAAACTTAGATAATAATCAATTGAACAATTATCTGTGAATAACCGATGATGAATCTATCTTGGAAAAGCAGTGGAATTAGCCTATTTCATCATAATTGTTTTTAAGTTTCTTATTTATTCTTTAAACATTCTTAAACCATTACTTTTATTCATAAGCATTGCATAACATTCATAAGAGTCAGATATTCGAAAGCAATTCCGTGTTCATTGGGAGACGACTCAGGATTACGTTAACCCTATCTACTTTCTTAAATACTACTTGGCAATACTGAAGTTGCCTTGAAAAGTAGTATTAATTTGATAGCTTCAACGACAGCGTATCTTCGTCTCAGACAAAGATACAAACCCTAGGAAGACCTAGAGCTTATATACTATTCGTAGTATTACAGAAAAGCGGTACCAGTGCCAAGTCAATTTTCCCCTCAGCTGCATTTTCACCCCTCAGCGGAGCCAATGGGTGTTCCTGAGTGCCGTTGAGCGGTAAACTGCCGCTGAGCGGTACTTGCGGCTTCTCCTTTTGCACTTTTTGAGTTCTTTTCTGATTCCATCTCTATCCTTCTTCACTTCTTTCACCAAATTCACCTTAAAACCTTAAAACACTGAAATCAAGCATAAACCTGTCCAGCTCTTCTTATTTCCAAAAATATGAAGAAAAGCATGATTCCAAGCTAGTTTCTAAGTGTTAAAGGTTGCTTTTAGTATCAATTTTAAGCATGAAAATAACAGTTTTTCAACTGTTATCACAACCCCAAACTTAGAACTTTGCTTGTCCTCAAGCAAACAAAATGCAACTCAATCTTCTACCAATCAATATAATGGTTTGCTCCATTCAAAAATGCTCTTTTCAAGATAAGTAAAAACTTCAATTAAGCTCATAACAAAGACTTCAATGAAGACATACACATGCTTTAGTGTTCACAAAGTCACTTAATATCCAACAAATGCTATTTTTTATGAATGATCAATCAACTAAGCATGGATGTTCATATGCTCATGGAATATTTCCTCACTAAGTAAAGTGTTTCACTCAAACACACAAGTGTATCAGAAGGATTCACTCATTCACTCTAATATCACAATGTCACATGAATTGACTTTGCCTTTCATTTAACCACAATCAAATAAATTCACAAGCATGCATCATCACAAGGACTTTTCAATGGCTATTAATGTGGCTGGGCTAACAAGAAAATTGGTTTTTCTAGATCACAAAACCCTTGAGTTAAGAGAATCATATAAACACAATCATTCTTACTTTTCCCCAACTTTCTTTTGCATTGAGCTTTGCTTTTTCTTTTCTTTTCTTTCTCTTTTCTTTTCTTTCTCTTTTTCTTTCTCTTTTACCATACTTAATTATTAGCTCTTAGCTCAATGCTTTCAATTTCCCTTTCTATTTTCCAACAACTCCAAACTTGAACATTTGTCAATACCACAAAATATTTTCTACTTAACTCAAGGTACAGCTTTTCAACAAGGGTTTTCAAATCATGTTCAAGGCTAAGGGTTCAAAGGATAGAACACACAGTGTTCTCTTTTAGTGGCAAATTTTGTGAAGTTGAAAGCATTGAGCTAAGAGCTAAGAATTAAGTATGTGAAAAGAGAAAGAAAAGAAAAGAAAAGGCAAAGCTTAATGCAAAAGAAAGTTGGGGAAAAGTAAAAATGATTGTGTTTATATGATTCTCTTAACTCAAGGGTGTTGTGATGTAGAAAAACCAATTTTCTTGTTAGCCCAGTGATGGACAAATTTATGATCACCAAAATATGATGTCACAAACTTGTTTAACAATCGGCAAGTATGACCGAATCGTTTCAAGTAATAAACTCGGTAAGACCAAGTATCGTTCTCCCAAAGGACTCACGGCCTAGTTTAGTTATGTGATTTGTTGATTAGCTAAGACTTAAGAACAAAATAATTGGAGTTTAATATGCAAAAGACGAAAATAAACATGTATGCATGAGTTTGATCAATGGCTAAAACAAAAGACAAGCACTTTCAATGAAATATATTGATGAATATGTTGTTGGGGGTCAATTTCATCTTATCCACTCTCATATATTTTAGGAATTCAACATTCAAGTCATCATTGTTAATGCCACTCTCTAAATTACCTTTCAAGAAGGCTTCTCCCTAATTACGAGTTCATACAATTCCTAGCATTCCTAATAATTAGTTTTTTTAGCACAGGAGCTTAAGGCAACCAATATACTATTGGGAGAAATTTCCCGGATCTAGACTTCCCCGTACGTTCCCGTATCGACAAAATCAATAATCATGCATTGAATGAGTTAAACAAAGCAAGCATTGAGCAAAGAGGAAAAACCCTAACTAATGATGAAAGAAAGCATAAGTCTTAGATTAAGATGCAAGCACAAATTCCATATATGAGAGCTTCAAAAGATTACATTGATTCCCCAACAAACATACAAGGTTTAGTTCACCATATTCATGGTGAAACTAGATGAATAATAATGATAGAATGGAAGAGATAGAAAAACCCGAGAAAGAGAAGAGGAGAGCTGTCACCATCTCCCAATCTACCCCAAGGGGTGGAAGAGAGAGTGTTTGCTTCGTTTCTGCCAAAGATACCAAACCCTAAGACATCTAGGTCTTTAAATAGGACATAAAAATAATAGAAAACGGGTCCAAGCCCAAACAGATCATAAAAATCGCAGAAAACTGGCCCAAAACTCATATGGTTGACTTTTTCCGTGTTCTAGTTGACTGGTTGACTTTTTGGTTGACTGGTTGACTGGTTGAATTTTCTGGTTTCTGGTTGACTTTTCTGATTCCATCTCTCTTCTTCTTCACTTCTTTCACTAAATTCACCTTAAAACCTGCACAAAAACACTGAAATCAAGGTAAAGATTTTCAATCAAGGGTTTCAGTGTATGTTCAAGGCTAAGGGTTCAAAGGATAGAACACAAAGTGTTCTCTTTTAGTGGGCTAACTTTATGAATCTGGCCAATAAAAAGGGTTCCAACAAATGGCCTTGATCATATGATGCAATACAAGCAATTGATTCAATCGTAGAAAACCTGGGCAAAATCATTCATGCTTTCAAAGTAATAGCATTCAAACATAACAACTCTGGAGCTCAAAACCTCACATATAAGCTCATTCACATTTTACATACACATCCTGCTTAATTTCACAATCACAATCATAATATCCTGCATTTGTTCACAAAGCTTGTGAATCACCTGTATAAGCATTTTAATGTGCACATCTATCTCAACATCAATCAATCACTAATCATCATCAAGCATTACTTATCACATAATCACAGTTAATAGCAAACCATCATAACAAACCATGTTTCCAATAGAGTACATCAAACCCTAATCTAAAACAAAAAATAAATAAGTTTAGAAAACTTAAACCAACAAAAGCATAAGCATATGATAGCATTCATCCGTAAATGCTATCTTAGCTCCTCATCAATCTGAGCTGTCCTCTGTATCTTCCTCTTCTTGGATCTTATAGTCTTGATTCTTTTTGCCCAATGAGGAGGCCATCCCTACATCAAACATAATTCACAAAACCAAAAGATACATTGTTAAGCATTAGTAAACCACAATGAAGAAATCAGCCCCTTCAATGATGCTCTCTCCCAACCCCAAACTTAGATGGAAAACTAGTGAGCAAGTGAGTGGAAGAGAGATTTTCTAAAGAGGGATGAGGGAAAAGTTGTAGAGTGTTACCAATAAGGAGTATTGGTAAATCTTGAAGAAATTTGTTTTGATGATGCTACAAGAAGTTTTAGTTGCAGAAGATATTAGAATTAGTTAAAAGCAATTTGTAGAAATTAAATGTAGTAGGAAATTCTTGTAAACCTTGTAAACTTGCATTTTTAACTACAATAATCGATTATGATTAAGCAATAATCGATTATCACAAGTCATACTTGAATAATCGATTATCACTTCATATAATCGATTATCACATTTTTGAAAACCTATAACGGACTTGAATAATCGATTATCACTTACAATAATCGATTATTCATGGCAGTTGGGAGCTGACCTTTGGCACTCAGTGTACTTGGCTATATATTTTGTTTTGGAGAAATTAGAAAGTAACGTTTTTTGAACTGAGAAAGCTTAGAACACTGTGTGTCAGAGGAACGTTCTCAGAAAGCTTTTTGTTCATTGTTCCCTTGCTTGGTCTTGTGAAAGGAGAGGCTCGCGTATCGTGTGTCAATAGTCGGAGCAGACTCTCTTCAAGTTAGCAAGGTGCTCTGCCCGGTCTTGTGAAAGGAGAAGCTTGTGAATCGTTGGTCGATTGCTGAAGCGGTTCTCTTCAAGTTGGTAGAGTGGTTCTATTCATTTTATTCTTGTTCATTATCTTGTAATCTGTTAAACAATTTTTTAGTGAAAAAGGTTAATCACTATTTATAGTGATTAACGACTGGACGTAGAATCTTTTGATTCGAACCAGGATAAAAATTTTGTGTTGATCTTCTTATTCCCTACACTCATTTTATTGTACGTATATCAACTGTTTGATTAATTTTCTGAAAGAAAATTATTTTTACTAAAAGGACCAAATTAAGTTTAATTGTGATCGAATACGCTTTCCACTCTCTGAGTATTAATTCCGCTGCGCTATACTCTTCGAAAATTACCCCCTCCGATACCATCAATTGGTATCAGAGCTTGCTTTGATAGTTTTTCAAAATTTGCGAAAATGGCTAGTCACAATCAAAACCATGTATATGCTGAGGGTGCTTCCATTAACAGACCTCCATTGTTTACTGGTGATAACTATGCTTTTTGGAAAGTTAGAATGGAGATTTTTATGGGGTCTGTTGATAGAGGTATTTGGGAAGCTGTACAAAATGGCCCTTATATTCCTATGAATACTGTTGATGGTGTAGAGACTGAAAAACCTTATTTTAATTGGACTGCTGAAGAAAATAGACGAGCTCAGTTTGATATTAAAGCTCGCAATATAATTTCATCTGCTGTTGTACTTGATGAATTTTATAGAATTTCAGTGTGTAAGACAGCATAGGAAATGTGGGAAGTCCTCAAAGTCACTCATGAAGGAACAGAGGACGTAAAGCGTGCTAGGAAGAACACTCTCATTCAGGAATATGAGATGTTCAGAATGCAACCTGGAGAAACGATCTCTGATGTTCAAAAACGATTCACTCTTATTGTGAATCATTTAACAGGGTTGGGTAAGACTTTTGATACTGATGAACTTAATGTAAAAATTCTGAAATCTTTGGACAGGTCTTGGCAACCAAAGGTGACTGCCATCTCGGAATCTCAAAATCTTACTCAGATGTCAATGCCAATCTTGTTTGGAAAGCTCCGTGAGCATGAACTTGAGCTGAGGAGATTGACTGCTGAAGAGGATCAAGGCAAAAGGAAAACTCTAGCTTTCAAGTCTGAAATTTCTAAAGGAAAAAGCTCTAAGAGGATCGAAGAAGATGATTCTGATGATGAAGAAAATATGAGCTTGATGATAAAGAAATTTGCAAAGTTCATGAAAGCAAAGGGAAAGGACAAGTTTCACAAAGATAGGAAAGAAAGTCAAGAATCTCCATCAAACGTAAAGTGCTTTGGTTGTGGAGAAAGAGGGCACGTAAAATCTGAGTGTCCAAAAAGCAGAAAAAGTGAAGACAAGAAGGAGAGAAAATTTCAAAAGAAAAAGAAAGCATACATAGCTTGGGAGGATAATGCCTCTAGTTCAACAAGTTCAAGTGACACAGAAGAAGAAGCCAATATTTGTCTAATGGCTGAATCAGAAGATACTGGAAGCCAAGTAAGTGATTCCAGCTTTGAATCTAGTGAATTAGACTTGCAAAAGGCTTTCTATGAATTGTTGATTGAATCTGAAAAGCTTGATGCTGCACATAAAAAACTTAAGAAAGAGCACAATGAATTAAAATTGAATTATGAAAAGTTGCTTGATGATGAAGTTGTCTTAAGAAATAAAGTTAGTTCTTTAGAAACAAAATTATCTGATGCAAATGCTACTGTTGAACCTGTTGAATGTTTGTCTTGTAAGAATCATATGTTTGATATTGACATACTTGAAAACTTACTTGCAAAGGAAACCAAGACTAATTCACATGCTAAGACAAACTTTAAGAGAAGAAATGTTAAAAATAGAAATATGCATCAAATAAATAAGTCCAAAGTAAGAAGAACTCGTAGAGTTTGGGTTGAAAAAGGGACTTTTATTAAAAACAAAGTAATCAATGCTTGTTGTTTTTACTGTATGAAGCATGGACACACATCAAACAAATGCAACATTAAACATTTTGGTGTTCCAAATGGTAAATATGCATGGGTTAAAGTTGTAAAATGATTTATACTTGCATGAACTAACCTCAAGGACCCATAATTAGATTGGGGACCTAAAACTCTTGCTAATTTGTTTTGTAGGAATCTACTAAGTCAAAGAAGTCATTGTGGTATCTTGACAGTGGATGTTCAAGACACATGACCGGTGACAAGAAAAGATTCATTTCTTTTGAGAAGAAAAAGCAAGGATTTGTGACTTATGGGGATAACAACAAAGGTAGAATCAAGGGTACCGGAGACATTGGAGGAGGAAATACATTAACAATAAGAGATGTGCTATATGTTGAAGGACTCAAGCATAACCTCTTAAGCATAAGTCAATTATGCGACAAAGGTCTTAAGGTAACTTTTGAAAGTGATAAATGCACTGTTTACTTTAAAGATTCTGCTGATATTGCTTTGCAAGGTGTTAGGCATAACAATATTTATTTGATTGATATTGAAAGTGCATCTAATCAAAGTATAACATGCTTAGTTGCTAAAGAAGAAAATCCTTGGCTATGGCATAAAAGAGCTGCACATATTCATATGCAACATTTAAATAAATTGATTTCAAAAGACCTTGTGATTGGTTTGCCTAAACTGAAATTTGAGAAAGACAAATTATGCACTGCATGTCAAAAAGGTAAACAAACCAAATCTTCATTTTCATCCAAAAGCATGATTTCAACATCAAAACCTTTAGAACTTTTGCATATGGACTTATTTGGTCCATCTAGAATTAAAAGTTTTGGTGGAAATTACTATGCTCTTGTAATTGTTGATGATTACACAAGATTCACTTGGACTTTCTTTTTAACTCTGAAAAGTGAAGCTTCCAAAGCATTTAAAATTTTTGCTAAACGTATTCAAAATGAAAAAGATTTGAAAATCAAAACTTTGAGAAGTGATCATGGTGGAGAATTTGAAAATGAGTCATTTGATAAATTTTGTGAAGAATATGGCATAGCACATAACTTTTCTGCACCTAGAACTCCCCAACAAAATGGTGTTGTTGAAAGGAAAAATAGATCATTAGAAGAATTAGCTAGAACACTTATGAATGAATCTAATGTGCCAAAATACTTTTGGGCTGATGCAGTAAGTACTGCCTGTTATGTGTTAAATAGGATGCTTATTAGGCCAATTCTAAAATTAACTCCATATGAACTGTTGAATGGTAGAAAACCAAATATATCCCATTTGAAAATTTTTGGATGCAAATGCTTTGTATTAAATAATGGAAAAGATAATCTTGGAAAATTTGATGCAAAATCTGATGAAGCAATTTTTCTAGGATATTCTTTGACTAGCAAAGCTTATAGAATGTTCAATAGAAGAACACTAAAAATTGAAGAATCAGTACATGTTGTCTTTGATGAGATTGTAGACCTTGAGGTAAATCCTCTTGAGTCAAATAGACCCATTGCAGGTGATGAGGATTACTTAAAAGAAGCCCTTGAGGAGATGTATCTAAATGAAAATTATCCTCCGGAGCTTCAAGAAACACCACAAGTCGTTGATTCCAAAAGCTATCAACAACCAAGAGGACTATCTTTGGACAACATCATAGGAGATATATCAAAAGGGGTAACTACTAGAAATAATTTAAATAATTTTTGTCTAACTGTTGCTTTTGTGTCTCAGGTAGAACCTAAAAATATAAAGGAAGCTCTTCAAGATGACAAGTGGTGCATTGCTATGCAAGAAGAGCTAAATCAATTTGAAAGGAATGAAGTTTGGGAACTTATTCCAAAACAAGAAGAATTCCAAGTCATAGGAACAAAATGGGTATTCAGGAACAAGTTGGATGAGGATGGAAACATTACAAAGAATAAAGCAAGGCTAGTTGCTAAGGGATACTGTCAAGAGGAAGGTATAGATTATGATGAAACGTATGCACCGGTAGCCAGGTTAGAAGCAATTAGATTATTACTTGCATATGCATCTTTGATGAAATTTAAACTGTATCAAATGGATGTAAAAAGTGCTTTCTTGAATGGTTTTATAAAAGAAGAAGTGTATGTTAGTCAACCTCCTGGCTTTGAAGATTTTAATTTTCCTGATCATGTTTACAAATTGAAAAAGGCCCTTTATGGTCTTAAACAAGCACCTAGGTCTTGGTATGAAAGACTTAGTACTTTTTTAATTGAAAATGAATTTTCTAGAGGAAAGGTTGATTCAACCTTATTCATTAAGAAAGTAGGAAAACACATTTTAATCGTGCAAGTTTATGTAGATGATATCATTTTTGGGTCAACTGATGATTCTTTGTGTGAAGAGTTTGCAAAAATAATGCAAGGTGAATTTGAGATGTCTATGATGGGTGAGTTAAACTTTTTCTTAGGACTACAGATAAAACAAATGAATGGTGGAACATTCATCTCCCAAACTAAATACTGTAGAGAAATTCTTAAGAAATTTGGTATGGATAGCTGCAAAGAAGCTAGTACACCCATGGGTACTTCATGTTATTTAGATAAGGATGAAATTGGAAAAGGAGTGAATGAAACCATGTTTAGAGGCATGATAGGATCCTTGCTATACTTAACTGCTAGTAGACCAGATATTATGCAGAGTGTTTGTGTATGTGCTAGATACCAAGCCAATCCTAAAGAATCTCATTTGACTGCAGTTAAGAGAATTCTAAAATATCTTAAGGGAACTACTTCATTTGGACTTTGGTATCCCTCTGATGCCTCACCTAGTTTAATAGGATACTCTGATGCAGATTATGGTGGCTATAAAATTGATAGAAAAAGTACTAGTGGAACCTGTCATTTCTTAGGATGTTCTTTAGTGTCATGGCACTCAAAGAAACAAGCATGTGTAGCTTTGTCTACCACCGAAGCTGAATATATTGCAGCTGGAAACTGTTGTGCCCAAATTTTGTGGATGAAACAACAATTGGAAGACTTTGATATCTTCCTTAACAAAATTCCTCTAAAATGTGATAATACCAGTGCGATAAATTTGACCAAGAACCCCATAATGCATTCAAGAACTAAGCATATAGAAATTAGGCATCATTTCTTAAGAGATCATATTCAAAAAGGGGATTGTCAAATTGAATATGTTGATACTTTACATCAATTAGCTGATATCTTTACCAAGGCTCTACCTAAAGATAGATATTTTGAGCTTAGAAGAGAGTTAGGAGTGTTAGACATATCTTAGAATCAAAATCTATGCGAATTTTTGCATTTTTCGTAAACTTAACGCTTCATAATCGATTATCATTAAGTTATAATCGATTATTCATGCATCAAATTCAATTCTGGAAAATCTTGAGCAGATAATCGATTATCATTATGCATAATCGATTATCATGCAATTCTGGGCAGTAATTATTGAACTGATAATCGATTATCACGAGCCATAATCGATTATCACGCTGACAGTTTCAAAAATAGAGCCGTTGGAGCATCCCATAACGGCTATAAACGACCATAAACGGCTAGTTTGTCCATTTTTCTTATAAATAGGCCCCCATAATCGATTATTAGACACTCCTTTGCACCCAAATACTGCTGAAATCAAATCTAGAGCTCAAATCTTCTTTATTTCCCTTTATCTTCTCAAAATCTCATTTTCCCATTCTTCCTCCATGGCTGACTCAAGAAGGCACCGTCGCAGAACAGCTGGAGCCTCCTCTTCTTCTCAACCACGTCTTGCAAACATAGATGGATGGATTTCAGATCAAGGGAAACACGCAGACTTTGTTAATTCTTGGCAAGAAAGGAAAATCATGGCGGTAAAGTTTATTCGTCTTGACTTTTTCCGCTTCTATGGCTTTCAATTTCCAAACACTTTTGCTGAGCAGGGGTTAACGCATCTGTTAGAACAAAAAGGCTGCATTTATCCTGATCTGATAAGAGTCTTCTACTTCAACATGCGCTATCGAGATGGGATAATATCTACTAAGGTCAAGGGAGTACGCATCATTTTAGATGATGACATATGGACCAATGTTGCTCAACTTCCCATCTGGGATAATGCTGTCAAAGTCCACTTAGGACTTGAAGATTTCAACAGGATGATGACTTTTCAATCCTTCCTACGTCATCCTGAACGTCAAACAAATAGAAGGCAATTACTGGTTGGAGGTTTTAAAGTTGAAGAAAGGATGATCCACTACTTGATTGTCTGGATTTTATGTCCTAGAGCAACCAACCATGCTCAATGCTCTGAGCAGGATTTACTTCTATTGTACGAGATTCTAAATCACATACACATCGACTGGCCTGCTCTCATTGCTGACACAATGGTAAAAGCCAAGAAATCCCATTCATATCAACTTCCCTATGCTCTTCTTATCTCTAGGATTTTAGAATTCAAAGGTGTACCTGTTGAAGGAGAACTAGTTCAAAATATTGAAGCTGTGGGATCAGAAATTGGAGATACAACCTTTCGTCAAATGGGATTCATTACTAGAGGAAGAGTCCTTATTCACAAAGATGATGATCATCCTGATGTAGATGAAGATGATGACATGGACACTCATATGGCTGACCCAGTAAGTGCTGCTGCTCCGTCTGATGCTGGACCATCCAACATACCCTCCTC
This sequence comes from Vigna reflexopilosa, assembly GCA_027742785.1. NCBI lineage: Eukaryota > Viridiplantae > Streptophyta > Magnoliopsida > Fabales > Fabaceae > Vigna > Vigna reflexopilosa. The sequence continues at coordinate 16,571,157 of CM050924.1, forward strand.
TTCCTCAACTTCTATGGAAGAACATTTTGCAAGGTTATCTAAACAATTGGAGGATATGAGTCTTGCACAAAAGACTCACTTTGAGGAGATTTATGAGTGGCAACGATCTGTTGATGAGTACATGGTTGATCAATTTCTTGATCTTGATGTTCGTCTATCTAACATCGAGAATCATCTCAACATTCCACCTCCCGAGAGATCTCCTAGTCCTGAGTTTTAGATATAGGTTCTATGTTAGACTGTTTTGTTATTTACTTGCCATTTCATCTATGTTATAATTCTGTCTGTTATGTGTCTTCTTATAATGTAATCTTTATTTTCAATAAATAAAATGATCTCTTGAGTATATGCATACTTTGTTTATTTGAGGGGGAGATCATATTTAGGAGGAGCCTTTAACATCCGATCTTTTTGCTTCTGATCAAAAAGGGGGAGAAGAATAATACAAGGGGAGAAGTATAAATTATTACAGGTATTACTAATCTTGTTGTGGTTTGTTAGCTTGTATGTTTTGTAGGTAAGCCAAACTTGCTTTTAAAATTGAATTTTTGATCATCATCAAAAAGGGGGAGATTGTTACCAATAAGGAGTATTGGTAAATCTTGAAGAAATTTGTTTTGATGATGCTACAAGAAGTTTTAGTTGCAGAAGATATTAGAATTAGTTAAAAGCAATTTGTAGAAATTAAATGTAGTAGGAAATTCTTGTAAACCTTGTAAACTTGCATTTTTAACTACAATAATCGATTATGATTAAGCAATAATCGATTATCACAAGTCATACTTGAATAATCGATTATCACTTCATATAATCGATTATCACATTTTTGAAAACCTATAACGGACTTGAATAATCGATTATCACTTACAATAATCGATTATTCATGGCAGTTGGGAGCTGACCTTTGGCACTCAGTGTACTTGGCTATATATTTTGTTTTGGAGAAATTAGAAAGTAACGTTTTTTGAACTGAGAAAGCTTAGAACACTGTGTGTCAGAGGAACGTTCTCAGAAAGCTTTTTGTTCATTGTTCCCTTGCTTGGTCTTGTGAAAGGAGAGGCTCGCGTATCGTGTGTCAATAGTCGGAGCAGACTCTCTTCAAGTTAGCAAGGTGCTCTGCCCGGTCTTGTGAAAGGAGAAGCTTGTGAATCGTTGGTCGATTGCTGAAGCGGTTCTCTTCAAGTTGGTAGAGTGGTTCTATTCATTTTATTCTTGTTCATTATCTTGTAATCTGTTAAACAATTTTTTAGTGAAAAAGGTTAATCACTATTTATAGTGATTAACGACTGGACGTAGAATCTTTTGATTCGAACCAGGATAAAAATTTTGTGTTGATCTTCTTATTCCCTACACTCATTTTATTGTACGTATATCAACTGTTTGATTAATTTTCTGAAAGAAAATTATTTTTACTAAAAGGACCAAATTAAGTTTAATTGTGATCGAATACGCTTTCCACTCTCTGAGTATTAATTCCGCTGCGCTATACTCTTCGAAAATTAACCCCTCCGATACCATCATAGAGAACCTTTGAAAAGGTATGTAGGAGTGTGTGTGCAGAGAAGAGCTTGAAAATAAAAGCATTTGCGCAGCTTAGGGTATAAAAATACCCTAATGGGCTCGGGTTCCGCTAAAGGGTAACCAAAGCCCATCTGCGAGAGTACCGCTCAGCGGTAAGTTGCCGCTCAGCGGCACTTTCGTGATGTGTTCTTCTCCTTCTTTTCTTATCCTACGTGCCTCCTAGACATGCCCCTCACTGGTTCCCTGCAATTCAATGCTTAAAATACTTATGCAAACCCTAACTAAAATAAAACAAACAAAAACAATCAATCAACTGGGTTGCCTCCCAGGTAGCGCTTGTTTAACGTCATGAGCCTGACCCAAAATCCACCAACACCCATCAGTAGGTGTTTAAAATCTCACCAACACCCATCAGTAGGTGTTAAAAACTTACCAACACCCATCAGTAGGTGCAAAATTTTCTCACCAACACCCATCAGTAGGTGTTACACACTTAGCATCCTTCAGTAGATGCTATATCCAACTAACATCCTTCAGTAGATGCTATGTTCAGCAATATAATGTTCAACAGATTTAAAGATTACAAACCAAAGTAAAATTTAAAAGTTCTAAAATCACTGGGTTGCCTCCCAGCAAGCGCTCTTTTAACGTCATTAGCTTGACCCAATAAAGCTCAAGTTCCTTCTTTATAGTTGATGTTGTCATTCCACCAACTCCTCAGCTGTTTCCTGTGAACTGTTTTGGTCCTTCTAGAATGTGGAGACTCTATCTCTATCATCTCCTTCTCTTTAAAGCCCTTCACAACCCACAACTTGTTCTTGATTCTTACAGGTGTGCCAAGTTGGAGTCTTCTTTTCTCCCAGTCACTAGGAATTTCTCCTCCTCTTCCAATCTTTTCTTCCTTGTGTACCTGAAACAACAAACAATGGTTACCTGCAACCTTGAGATTTTCATCTTTACGGCTAGTCATGGGTGCATCTTGAAATGCAGCTTTATAACTAGCTTCTTCCTCCTGTGTTTGCGTCTCATCTTTAAAGACGTCTATAACCACTCTCTCCTCCCTGTCCTGGAGCACTACTATACCTTCATTTACATCAATGATAGCTCTGGCCGTTTTCATAAACGGCCTTCCAAGTATGATAGGTATCTTCTCTGTCTCTATCTTCATCACCACAAAGTCTGCCAAGAACTGAAGTTTGCCAACACAAACTATAATGTCCTCTGCAATCCCACATGGCTCCTTTGAAGATCCATCGACCATTACTATATTAACCTTTACAGGTTTCATATTAACCTAATAAAGAGTAAGGTATCAAGTTAACACTTGAACCTAAATCAAGAAGAGCTTTCTTCACCCTTTTCTTCCCTATGGTACAAGGGATAGAAAATTTGCCTGGGTCTGTTGCTTTAGGAGGGAATGACTTTTTTTTAACAGTTATACACTCCTTTGCTTCATCATCTTTACGTCTTTTCTTTGTAGAGATGTTTTCATCAGATTTTGGGTAAACTGTGATTTGCTGTAGAATCTGCTCCCAAGGTGCATCATTATCCACCATTCTGAATAATTCTGTGAAGTCCAGTTGTTTCCCTTGATGGAGTGGAAAAGGAAAAGTGCTTTTGCTCTCTATTTCTCTTCTCTCTTCTGTATCTAACTCAACTTTCTCATCATCAACACTCTCTACCACCTTGCACTCTTCTCTGGGGTTAACCTCAGTATTAGCCCCAAAATTTCTATTTGGCCTTTCTTCCACCTGTTTGGTGATCTGCCCCATCTGAATCTCCAAATTTTTGATAGCAGCTTCAGTGCTCTTTTGGGTAGACTCAGTTTTCTGTATGAAATTGTTGAGAGTTTCCTCCATCCTCATGGACCTTTCATTAAGCATAGATAACTGTTGCCATAAGGTGGGTTGCTGCTGCTGCTTATTATATTGGCCAGCTTGCCCAGTTTGCCCTTGACCAATACTTGGGTGTGGTTTCCACCCCTGAATGTAGCTCCCTTGACGATACTGATTGGTCATTGATAACAGTTGAAAAACTGTTATTTTCATGCTTAAAATTGATACTAAAAGCAACCTTTAGACTTAGAAACTAGCTTGAAATCATGCCTTTTATCCATATTTTCAGAAATAAGAGAGCTGGACAGGTTTATGCTTGATTTAAGTGTTTTTGTGCAGGTTTTGAGGTGAATTTGGTGAAAGAAGTGAAGAAGGAGAGAGATGACATTAGAAAAGACAAGAAAGAGTGCAAAAGTAGAAGCCGAAGGCACCGCTCAACGGCAATTTACCGCTGAGCGGCACTCAGGAGGTTGCGGGAGTCACGCTGAGGGGCAAACTAGCCGCTGAGGGGAAGAAACGTGAAGCGCAATCACCGCTGAGCGGTATTTACCGCTGAGCGGCACTTTTATGGACTTGGGCTTTTGTAATCTTTTGTAATTCTAAATTAGTATATAAGGACTTGCACGTCCTAGAATTAGTATCTTTGGCAGAAACGAGGCAAACACTCTCTCTTCCACCCCTTTGAAGGAAGATCTTGGATGCTCAGGCTACCTCTTCACCTTTATTGGGTTTATTCTTTCATACTTTCATTGTAATTCATCTAGGTTCACCATGAATATGGTGAACTAAACCTTGTATGTTTGTTGGGGAATCAATGTAATCTCTTGAAGCTCTCATATATGGAATTTATGCTTGCATCTTTGAATTAAGATATATGCTTTCTTTCATCATTAGTTAGGGTTTTTCCTCTTTGCTTAATGCTTGCATTGTTTAACTCATTCTAATGCATGATTATTGGTTTTGTCGATACGGGCACGTACGGGGAAGTCTAGATCCGGGGAATTTCTCCCAATATTATATTGGTTGTCGTTAAGCTCCTGCGCTTATGAACTAATCATTAGGAATGCTAGGAATTGTATGAACTCGTGATTAGGGAGAAGCCATCTAGAATGGTACTTTAGAGAGTGGCATTAACAATGATGATTTGAATGTTGAATTCCTAAAATGTATGAGAGTGGATGAGATGAAATTGACCCCCAACAACATATTCATATATTCCATTGAAAGTGTTTATCTTTTGTCTTTGCCATTGATCAAACTTCATGCATACATGTTTATTTTTCGTCTTGCATATTAAAATCCAATTATTTTTGTTTGTAAGTCTTAGCTAATCAACAAATCACATAACTAAACTAGGCCGTGAGTCCTTTGGGAAGAACGATACTTGGTCTTACCAAGTTTATTACTTGAACGATTCGGTCATACTTGCCGATTGTGAAACAAGTTTGTGACATCATATTTTGGTGCTTACAAATTTGTCCATCAGTCATGTAGTTTACATCCTCTACGGCTTCAACTGGAAAGGCACATTGACCATTGATATGGTCGCCTCCACACAATTCGCACAACTGGGTTTGTACCTGTGCAGCAGTTTTCAACTCTTTGGGTAATTGTGCAAGAGTTTTGGTCAGAGTCTCCAGCTGTTGAGTTAGAATTTTGTTTTGAGCTAGCAGGGCATCATGTGTCTGTAATTGGAGGACTCCTTTTTGCATAGGAGCTCCTCTCTCATTGTGTAGCTCATTATCACTAGTAGCCATGTTTTCTATAATCTCTGTTGCTTCCTCTGGAGTTTTCCATTTAATATTGCCTCCTACTGAGGCGTCCAACATCATCTTGGTTTGTGAACCAAGCCCTCCAAGGAAAGTTAAGACTACTTCCTGATCTTCAAAGCCATGCGTGGGTGTTTTTCTTAGCAAGCTTTTGTATCTGTCCCATGCATGCCCCAGTGATTCTTCCATACCCTGCTTAAATGAAGAAATCTCTTGCATGCCTTTTGTCACCTTAGATTGTGGGAAGTACTTGTTTAAAAATTTTGTGACCACTGCTTCCCACTCTGTGAAACTTTCTTCTGGGAAAGAATTCAACCAAAGCTTAGCATTGCCTCCCAATGAGAAAGGAAACAAGCTAAGTTTGATAGCTTCGTCTGGCACCCCATTAATTTTGACTGTGTTGCAAATCTCATTGAAGGTAGTGAGGTGCTCATATGGGCTTTCATGAGATAACCCATTAAATTGGTTGCTTTTCACCAGTTGAATCAGTGCTGGTTTGACCTCTATATTAGCTGCATTGACTCTAGTTCTAGCTATACTATTAAAGTGCTGAGGTCCAGCTATATTGGTGTAGTCAGCAAGAGTTCTTCTAACATTGTTGTTCTCCATATTTTCTGTGCTATGAATAGAACCTTGTGGTGATGATATTAAGAGAGTTTCTGGAGAAGGGAAAAGTTCTCTAGATGTTCGGATTCTTCTCCTCCGTCTACTCTCGTCTAGACCTTCAAGCAGAGGTTCTGTTGTTTTCTTGCTCCTTGTTCTAATTGCTTCCTGCATGCACAAGAAAACAAAACCCTAGAAAAGATTTGTTAGCACAAAAAGATATAGGAGAAGATATAGATTCAGAAGATAAAAGATTCAGAGGATAAGATAAAATAATATAAAATAAAATAAAATAAAATAAAATAAAATAAAATCTAATCTAATCAAATCAAATCAAATAAAATAAAATCTAATCTAATCAAATCAAATAAAATCTAATCTAATAAAATAAAATAAAATAAAATAAAATCAAATAAGATAAAATAAAATAAAATAAAATAAAATCAAAATAAAATAAAACCAAATCAAATAAAAACCGAAAAAATAAAAACAGAAAATAAAAACAAAAAATAAAAACAGAAATTCAAAATTAAAGTCAAAGATAATCAATAATTACACAAATTAACCATTTAAATCAGAGTCCCCGGCAACGGCGCCAAAAACTTGATGGACAAATTTATGATCACCAAAATATGATGTCACAAACTTGTTTAACAATCGACAAGTATGACCGAATCGTTTCAAGTAATAAACTCGGTAAGACCAAGTATCGTTCTCCCAAAGGACTCACGGCCTAGTTTAGTTATGTGATTTGTTGATTAGCTAAGACTTAAGAACAAAATAATTGGAGTTTAATATGCAAAAGACGAAAATAAACATGTATGCATGAGGTTGATCAATGGCTAAAACAAAAGACAAGCACTTTCAATGAAATATATTGATGAATATGTTGTTGGGGGTCAATTTCATCTTATCCACTCTCATATATTTTAGGAATTCAACATTCAAGTCATCATTGTTAATGCCACTCTCTAAATTACCTTTCAAGAAGGCTTCTCCCTAATTATGAGTTCATTCCTAGCATTCCTAATAATTAGTTTTTTTAGCACAGGAGCTTAAGGCAACCAATATACTATTGGGAGAAATTCCCCGGATCTAGACTTCCCCGTACGTTCCCGTATCGACAAAATCAATAATCATGCATTGAATGAGTTAAACAAAGCAAGCATTGAGCAAAGAGGAAAAACCCTAACTAATAATCGCAGAAAACTGGCCCAAAACTCATATGGTTGACTTTTTCCGTATTCTGGTTGACTTTTTGGTTGACTGGTTGACTTTTCTGGTTGACTGGTTGACTTTTCTGGTTTCTGGTTGACTTTTCTGATTCCATCTCTCTTCTTCTTCTTCACTTCTTTCACTAAATTCACCTTAAAACCTGCACAAAAACACTGAAATCAAGCATAAACCTGTCCAGCTCTCTTATTTCTGAAAATATGGATAAAAGCATGATTTCAAACTAGTTTCTAAGTGTAAAGGTTGCTTTTTGTGTCAATTTTAAGCATGAAAATAACAATTTTTCAACTGTTATCACCTAGCCACATTAATAGCCATTGAAAAGTCCTTGTGATGATGCATGCTTGTGAATTTATTTGATTGTGGTTAAATGAAAGGCAAAGTCAATTCATGTGACATTGTGATTGTAGAGTGAATGAGTGAATCCTTCTGATACACTTGTGTGTTTGAGTGAAACACTTTACTTAGTGAGGAAATATTCCATGAGCACATGAACATCCATGCTTAGTTGATTGATCATTGACGAAAAATAGCATTTGTTGGATATTAAGTGACTTTGTGAACACTAAAGCATGTGTATGTTTTGATTGAAGTCTTTGTTATGAGCTTAATTGAAGTGTTTACTTATCTTGAAAAGAGTATTTTTGAATGGAGTAAACCATTGTATTGATTGGTAGAAGATTGAGTTACATTTTGTGTGCTTGAGAACAAGCAAAGTTCTAAGTTTGGGGTTGTGATAACAGTTGAAAAACTGTTATTTTCATGCTTAAAATTGATACTAAAAGCAACCTTTAACACTTACAAACTAGCTTGGAATCATGCTTTTGTTCATATTTTTGGAAATAAGAGAGCAGGACAGGTTTATGCCTGATTTCAGTGTTTTATGCAGGTTTTAAGGTGAATTTGGTGAAAGAAGTGAAGAAGGATAGAGATGGAATCAGAAAAGAACTCAAAAAGTGCAAAAGGAGAAGCCGCAAGTACCGCTGAGCGGCAGTTTACCGCTGAGCGGCACTTAGGAACACCCGTTGGCTCCACTGAGGGGTGAAAATGTAGCTGAGGGGAAAAATTGACTATGCGCTGGTACCGCTGAGCGGTGGTCTTTTGGGCTTAGGCCCACTTTTTTGTAATATTACGAACAGTATATAAGCTTTAGGTCTTCCAAGGGTTTGTATCTTTGGCTGAGACGAAGCAAACACTCACTTTTCCACCCCTTGGAGGAAGATCTTGGATGCTCAGGCTACCTAGTCATCTTTCTAGGGTTCTATCTTTCATTCTTTCATTATTGTTCATCTAGTTTCACCATGAATATGGTGAACTAAACTTTGTATTGTTGTTGGAGAATCAATGTAATCTTGTGAAGCTCTCATATATGGAATTTGTGTTTAACCATCTTATTTTAAGATACATGCTTTCTTTTATCCTTAGTTAGGGTTTTTCCTCTTTGCTTAAAGCATGCATTGTTTAACTCATTCAATCCCATGATTATTGATTTGGTCGATATGGGAACGTAAGAGGAAATCTAGATCCGGGGAAAATCTCCCAATAGCATATTGCCTAGACATAGGGATATGAGGGTTGGTTGCCTTTAAGCTTCTGTGCTTCAGAATTAATTATTAGGGATGCTAGGAATTGTATGAACTCGTAATTAAGGATAGGCTTTCTTGCAAGGTGATTTAGAGAGTGGCATTAACATTGATGAAAAGAAGGTGACTTCCTAAAAGTATATGAGAGTGGAAAAGAGGAAATTGATTACCCCAACAACATACTCATCCATCTAATTCGTTCAAGTGTTTGTATTCCTCTTTTCCATTGATCAAAACTCATGCATACATGTTTACTTATTGTCTTTTGCATTTGAAACCTCAAGAATTTGTTCACAAGACTTAAACAATCAACAAATCATATAACTAACTAGGCCGTGAGTCCTTTGGGGGAACGATACTTGGTCTTACCGACTTTATTACTTGATAGGATTCGGTCACACTTGCCAAGGGTAAACAAGTTTTTGGCGCCGTTTTTCGGTGTTCATAAATTTGTCATCAAGTTTTTGGCTTGATGACAAATTTATGAACACCGAAAAACGGCGCCAAAAAACTTGTTTAACCCTCGGCAAGTGTGACTGAATCGTATCAAGTAATAAACTCGGAAAGACCAAGTATCGTTCTCCCAAAGGACTCACGGCCTAGTTAGTTATATGATTTGTTGATTATTTAAGACTTGTGAAGAGTTGATTATAGGTTTCAAATGCAAAAGACATTAAGTAAACATGTATGCATGAGTTTTGATCAATGGAAAAGATGAATACAAACACTTGAACGAATTAGATGGATGAGTATGTTGTTGGGGTAATCAAGTAATAAAAACTGTTTACAAGTGTTTAATTATTGTCTTTTGCATTTAAACCTTACAATCAACTATTTACAAGTCTTAAATAATCAACAAATCATATAGCTAACTAGGCCGTGAGTCCTTTGGGAAAACGATATTTGGTCTTACCTAGTTTTATTACTTGATACGATTCGGTCACACTTGCCGATTGTTAAACAAGTTTGTGGCGCCGTTTTTCGGTGTTCATAAATTTGTCATCACCAAGTTACATCTTATTTGCTTGAGGACAAGCAAAGTTCTAAGTTTGGGGTTGTGATAACGGTTGCAAAACCGTTATTTTTATACTTAATTTGGATATTAAAAACACCCTTTATGACTTAGAAACTAGCTTGAAATCACGATTTTGCTTAAGTTAAGAGAATAAGAGAGTTGGATAGGTTTTATGCTTGGTTTTCCTTGTTTTGGCAGGAATTTAGAGGAATTGGATGAAAGAAGTTGAAGTAGCAAGGAGTTGGACTCAAGAAAGGAAGAAAAATTGCATAAAAGAAGAATCTCAGCCACCGCTCAGCGCCATTTTCACCGTTGAGCGCCAAGCTTGATGTTGAATACACTGTCACATGCTTAAGCGCCACCATTGAACGTCATTCTGAATGTCGCACTTACCGCTGAGCGCAATTCTACCACTGAGCAAAATTCTACAGCTGAGCGTTGTCTTCTTGGGCTTGAGCCAAGTTTCTGTATTTTTAATAAACTATGTATGGGTTTAGTCGAACTAGGGTTGATATCTTTGGACAGAAAGAGGCGAGATCACACTCCTTTCACTCCTCGGAGGTCGATTTTGGATGCAGAAGCTCCAATCTTCAACTTTTAGGGTTCTATCTTTCATTCTTTTCATTATTTGCATCTAGTTTCACCAGGTCTATGGTGAACTAGACCTCCATTGTTGTTAGCGAAACGATGTAATCCTTTGAAACCCTCATGTATTGAATTGATTCTTGATTTTATATGCTTTACTTCATTAATTGTTAAGGTTTTTCCTCTATACTCTATGCATGATTTGTTTAATTCATTCAATTGCATGATCATTGATGTTATCAATATGGACACATATAGGTAAATCTAGAATTCGGGAAATTCTCCCAGAAGCAATATTACCTAGATATAGGAATAGGAGGATCGGTTGACTTTAAGCTTCTGTGCGAAGGTAATGCATGATTAATTGCTAGGGAGACAAGACATTTTGAACTAGTAATTAGGATTAGGCTTTCTTTAGTGAGACATCGGGTTTAAGGTAAATTAGAAAGTGACATTAACATTAATGAAGAAGATGAATTAATAAATACATGAGAGTGGATAGGATAAGTCATAAACCCCAATAATGCGGCTGTCGCGGCCCATCAAATTTGATGTGCATTAAAGAATGCAGTATAGTGCTAGGAAGTGACTCCTAGGTCGTCTCTCAAGGACCAAATGTGGTTCAGGTAATAGGTCGAACACTTTGTGGGGGGATGGTGAAGAGTTTGCGAATGCAAATGAACTAAATTAAAACACGAATATAAACACAAATGTAAATATAGAATTAAAACGGTTGGTCACTAAAGTTAACATTACAACTAAATTAAATGAAAACACTGAAATAAAACATTCAATGTCAAAGTGCGTGAACTAAGTGCAATGCAATAAATAAATAAGAAAACTCATTCAATGCTCTTAAATTAAATTGCAATATTGAGCTAACACATTAAATGCACATTAGAATAAAGCGTGGAAATTGTAAAACAAAATCACCACCGGTTCAAGCATCAACACAATGTAAAGAAAAAACCTTTGGAACTTTCTTTCCCTCCCTAGACATAACCGAATGCCTATTCCAATTGAATAAAAATTTCAACCGTGTGCTCGAATAAAATCAATCACTATCTCCCCTTAGCAGCGTTCCAGAATTACTTCACGTGTGCCCTCTCAAAAGCCGTGGCAGCGCGTTCTTCCCAGCAAAAACAAATATGCGCCACCAATAATAAAGCACCGTCCACAGCGTGCACATCTTTTCTCCATCCTAAATGATCTCTCCGCTTCCTAAACATAACAACCCTTTCTTATATGCTTGGATGTGAATTCCCCTTTGCTAAATGAATTTAGCCATGGGCACACACATTATGAATCGACATGCAGCGTTCCAACACGTCACCGTGCACACCATTCTTCTAATTTCCGTGCACTTTCGCTTTCTAAAGTGACGGCTACATTCTCCACACAAATAAATCAATGCCTCTACTTTTTTTCTTTAAAAGCAAGCCAAAAGATGAAATTAAATCCCCTCTCCGTGGAACGTGTCAGCTGCTCACAAAATGGAATGTACTTTCCATATTTAAGCAATCACCGTGATGGGACAATGCTGCTCTTTAATTGATAGAATGAAAACTCGAATAAAAAAAATGCCAAAGAATCGTGAGGGTAGCGACTCCTCTTCTCCACTCCAGTACCGCCCCCCTCCGTGCGCTACATCCCCTTAAGCCAAAATAAATTTGCCATGGGTAGCAGCTGCTCATTGCTCTACCGTGACAACCTCCCAGCTCCACGACTCTCTACCCCTTTCTTTGCTGGCAGCTGGACCATGCTGAAGTTGGGTTGTCTGTGAGCTCCTCAAGCTTCTGCAGGAACACCCCTACTGGACCAGCTTCTTCTCTTTGACACCACCTGTTGTTGCTGCTTTTGCTAGACCCTCCCAACGGGCCTGACGTGTTGTTGCTGCCTGTAGCTTGCTGGACGGAGGACTCCCACCTTAGTGGACACCGTCTGAAGGCCTCCTCCTTCCGTAGGCTCTTCTCGGCTTTTGCTTACTGGATTTTCTTTTTGAAGCAAGGTGACTCCTCTCCTACGTGCTGATGGCAGGCCGTAACACCTCCCAAGCTGGACGTGAAGGAGCCCACTTTGTGCTATTGCTTTTGCTTGAAGGCTTCATCTTTGGACACCACCCGCTGCTGTGCTAATTGCCATGGGCCGTGTCATCTCCTAGACGTCCTTCCAAGTGTGGGCTGTGTTGCTGCTACCTCTGTTGCACCATCATGATTAAAAACAAATGAAATCAGCACTCCCTCATATGCTTCCAACCGTGACACCAGTTCAGCGCTTGTGCATCTACTTTCTTCTAAAATGAATCTGCCCTCCTCATTCCAGCACCACTCCAATTAATTTCCATGGACCGGGTGTGTTGCTGCCTTTTTCTTTGTGCACACTGATGACAAATTTATGAACACCGAAAAACGGCGCCACAAACTTGTTTAACAATCGGCAAGTGTGACCGAATCGTTTCAAGTAATAAACTCGGTAAGACCAAGTATCGTTCTCCCAAAGGACTCACGGCCTAGTTTAGTTATGTGATTTGTTGATTATTTAAGACTTAAGAACGAAATAAGTGAAGTTTAATATGCAAAACAGAAAATAAACATGTATGCATGAATGTCATCAATGGCTAAAACAAAATACAAACACTTCAATGGAATATATGGATGAGTATGTTGTTGGGGTTATCAATTTCATCTTATCCACTCTCATATACTTTAGGAATTCAACATTCTTTTCATCATTGTTAATGCCACTCTCTAAATTACCTTGCAAGAAGACCTATTCCTAATTACGAGTTCATACGATTCCTAGCATTCCTAATAATTAGTTCTTTTAGTGCAGGAGCTTAACGGCAACCAATATACTATTGGGAGAAATTCCCCGGATCTAGACTTCCCCGTACGTTCCCGTATCGACAAAATCAATAATCATGCATTGAATGAGTTAAACAAAGCAAGCATTGAGCAAAGAGGAAAAACCCTAACTAATGATGAAAGAAAGCATGTATCTCAAATAAGATGTTTAAACACAAATTCCATATATGAGAGTTTCACAAGACTACATTGATTCCCCAACAACAATACAAGGTTTAGTTCACCATATTCATGGTGAAACTAGATGAATAATAATGAAAGAATGAAAGATAAAACCCTAGAATGGAAGAGAGAGTGTTTGCTTCGTTTCTGCCAAAGATACAAACCCTAGGACGTCCTAAAGCTTATATACTATTCTAAAATTACAGAAAATTTAGGCCCAAGCCCATAAGTGTGCCGCTCAGTGGTAAGTGCGTGAGTTGATTTTTTCCCCTCAACGGCCATTTTGCCCCTCAGCGGATCCCCCGTGAGCTTCTGAGTGCCGCTCAGCTGTATGATGGACAAATTTGTAAGCACCAAAATATGATGTCACAAACTTGTTTCACAATCGGCAAGTATGACCGAATCGTTCAAGTAATAAACTTGGTAAGACCAAGTATCGTTCTTCCCAAAGGACACACGGCCTAGTTTAGTTATGTGATTTGTTGATTAGCTAGGACTTACAAACGAAATATTTAGATTTTAAAATGCAAGACAGAAAATAAACATGTATGCATGAAGTTTGATCAATGGCAAAGACAAAAGATAAACACTTTCAATGAATTATATGAATGAATATGTTGTTGGGGGTCAATTTCATCTCATCCACTCTCATATATTTTAGGAATTCAACATTCAAGTCATCATTGGTAATGCCACTCTCTAATGTACCATTCTAGATGGTTTCTCCCTAATCACGAGTTCATACAATTCCTAGCATTCCTAATGATTAGTTCATGAGTGCAGGACCTTAATAACAACCAATATAATATTGTCAGTATAATATTGGGAGAAATTCCCCGGATCTAGACTTCCCCGTACGTGCCCGTATCGACAAAACCAATAATCATGCATGGAATGAGTTAAACTATGCAAGCATTGAGCAAAGAGGAAAATCCCTAACTAATGATGAAAGAAAGCATAAGTCTTAATTAAAAGATGTAAGCAACAGATTCCATATATGAGAGCTTCAAGAGATTACATTGATTCCCCAACAAACATACAAGGTTTAGTTCACCATATTCATGGTGAACCTAGATGAATTACAATGAAAGTATGAAAGAATAAACCCAATAAAGGTGAAGAGGTAGCCTGAGCATCCAAGATCCTCCTTCAAAGGGGTGGAAGAGAGAGTGTTTGCCTCGTTTCTGCCAAAGATACTAACTCTAGGACGTGCAAGTCCTTATATACTATTCTAGAATTACAAAAGATTACAAAAGCCCAAGTCCATAAAAGTGCCGCTCAGCGGTGGTTGCGTGACTCGTTTCTTCCCCTCAGCGGCCATTTTGCCCCTCAGCGTGACTCCCGCAACCTCCTGAGTGCCGCTCAGCGGTAAATTGCCGCTGAGCGGTGCCTTCGGCTTCTACTTTTGCACTCTTTCTTGTCTTTTCTAATGTCATCTCTCTCCTTCTTCACTTCTTTCACCAAATTCACCTCAAAACCTGCACAAAAACACTTAAATCAAGCATAAACATGTCCGGCTCTCTTATTTATGAAAATATGGATAAAAGGCATGATTTCAAGCTAGTTTCTAAGTCTAAAGGTTGCTTTTAGTATCAATTTTAAACATGAAAATAACAGTTTTTCAACTGTTATCACAACCCCAAACTTAGAACTTTGCTTGTCCTCAAGCAAACAAAATGTAACTCCATCTCCAACCAATTCATATGATGGTTCACTCATTCAAAATTCTCTTTTCAAGATAAGTAACAACTTCACTCAAACTTATGACCAAGAGTTCAATTAAGATGTGCACATGCTTTAGTGTTTCACAAAGTCATCTAGATTCCAACAAATGCTATTTTTCATGAATGATCAATCAATTAAGCATGGATGTTCATGTACTTATGGACTATTTCCTCACTAGGTAAAGTGTTTCACTCAACACACAAGTGTATAAGAGGTAAAGTGTTTCACTCATTCACTCTACTATCACAATGTCACATGAATCAACTTTGCCTTTCATTTTACCACAATAAAAAACATTCACAAGCATGCATCATCACAAGGACTTTTGAATGGCTTATAACGTGGCTGGGCTAACAAGAAAATTGGTTTTTCTGGATCACAAAATCCTTGAGTTAAGAGAATCATAACAACACAATCATCTTATTCATTCCCAACTTGCCTTTTTGCTTTTGCATTTGCATTTGCATTGAGCTTTACTTCTTTTTCTTTTCTTTTCTTTTTCTTATTCTTTTCATATTCTTACTTTTTAGCTCTTAGCTCAATGCTTTTCCTTTTTCATGTTTCCCCAACAACCCCAAACTTGAACATTTAACAATACCACATAAGATCTTCTACTTAACTCAAGGTAAAGATTTTCAATCAAGGGTGTTCAGTGTATATTCAAGGCTTTGGGTTCAAAGGATAGAACACAAAGTGTTCTCTTTTAGTAGGCTAACTTTATGAATTTGGCCAATAATAAGGGTTTTAAAAACACGGCCTTGATCACATGATGCAAAACAAGCAATTGATTCAATCATAGAAAACCTGGGCAAAATCATTCATGCTTTCAAAGTAATAGCATTCAACAATAACAACTCTGGAGCTCAAAACCTCACATATAAGCTCATTCACATTTGACATACACATCCTGCTTAATTTCACAATCACAATCATGATATCATGCATTTGTTCACAAAGCTTGTGAATCACCTGTATAAGCATTTTCTGTGCAATTCATCTCAACATCAATTAATCATAAGCATCATTCAAGCATTACTCATCACACAATCACAGTTAATAGCAAACCATCATAAGAAACCAAGTGTTCAATAGAGTACATCAAACCCTAATCTAAAAACAAAAACAAACATACTTACAAGATACTGGGTTGCCTCCCAGTAAGCGCTTGTTTAACGTCCCGAGCCTGACCCAACTTTCAAGGATCAACCAACAACATCATTGTGGAAAATTGTTGCACCTCTCCCCCTAGATAGGGCTTGAGACGTTGACCATTTACCACCCAACTTTTCTGTGGATCATCAGCAGATGGATTAAATATTTCAATTGCTCCATGTGGATGCACTTCTTTTATCACAAATGGTCCTGTCCATTTTGACTTCAACTTCCCAGGAAATATCTTCAATCTTGAATTGAACAATAATACCTGTTGTCCTGGATTGAAAACTCTATTCACCAACTTCCTGTCATGATAGAATTTCATTTTGTCTTTGTAAGCCTTGGATGAATCATATGCATGTAAGCGCATTTCTTCAAGCTCCAAAATCTGCCGTCTGCGTGTGCATTGAGTGTCATAAGGATCAAAATTCAAGAATTTCAAAGCCCATAATGCTCTATGCTCCAATTCAACTGGCAAATGGCATGCTTTCCCATAAACTAATTGAAATGGTGATAATCCCATAGACGTCTTCATTGCTGTTCTATAAGCCCAAAGAGCATCATCCAATTTGAGAGACCAATCCTTCCTTGATGAAGTCACAGTTTTTTCCAGGATTCTTTTTATCTCCCTGTTAGATACCTCAGCTTGTCCATTGGTTTGTGGATGATAAGGTGCAGCTACCTTATGCTTCACTCCATAGTGTTTAAGTACTTTCTCTAGCTGATAATTGCAAAAATGAGATCCTCCATCACTAATCAACACTCTTCGAGTGCCAAATCATGAGAATATCTGCCTCTTCAGGAATTTAATTACCGTGCTAGCATCATTTTTAGGACAAGCCAATGCTTCCACCCATTTACTCACATAATCCACTGCTACCAGAATATATTCATTGTTGAAAGATGGAGGGAAGGGCCCAACAAAGTCAATACCCCAACAATCAAAAACCTCAACCTCTAAAATACCTTGTAAAGGCAACTCATGACGTTTAGTGATTGTCCCTGCTCTTTGACATTTATCACAATTCCTAGCATGATTATGAGCATCTTTAAATAAAGTTGGCCAATAAAACCCTGATTGAAGGACTTTTGCTGCTGTTCTTTCTCCATTAAAATGTCCTCCATAAGGTGAATCATGACAATGCCAGAGAATTCCTTCTGCTTCTTCATTTGTAACACATCTCCTCAGAAGATTATCTGCTCCAATTTTGAACAAATACGGATCATCCCACACAAACTGCTTGGCATCATGCAGAAATTTCTTTCTCTGTTGCCAAGTTAAGTCTTCTGGCATGACTCTTGCAGCTTTGAAATTTGCCATATCAGCAAACCAGGGCCTCTGCTGAATATACATGAGTGATTCATCTGAAAAAGATTCCCAGATTTCAGACTCCTTGCTAGTGACCTCATTGTTGACTAACCGTGACAAATGATCAGCAATTAAGTTCTCACTTCCTTTCTTATCACGGATTTCTACATCAAATTCTTGCAACAATAGTACCCATCTAATAAGACGTGGCTTAGAATCTGGTTTTGTCAACAAATATTTGATAGCTGCATGATCTGTATAGACAATCACCTTAGACCCAATAAGATAAGGTCTAAATTTCTCTAGAGCATATACAATGGCCAGAAACTCTTTCTCTGTGGTAGCATAATTCAATTGAGCATCATTCAGCACCTTGCTAGCATAATAAATTGGATGAAACTTTTGTTCTTTCCTCTGACCAAGGACAACTCCTATTGCATAATCACTTGCATCACACATTAATTCAAAATTTTGATTCCAATCTGGTGCTACAATTACTGGAGCTGACACTAGCTTCTGCTTCAATATATCAAAAGCTTTCAGGCAGTCTTCATTCATCACAAAAGGAGCATCCTTCATCAAAAGATTACTCAAAGGTTTAGCAATTTTTGAGAAATCTTTGATGAATCTTCTATAGAACCCAGCATGACCAAGAAAACTCCTAATCCCCCTTACATTTGTTGGTGGAGGCAGTTTCTCAATGACTTCTACTTTGGCTTTATCCACCTCAATTCCTTTAGCAGAGATTTTATGCCCCAGTACAATCCCTTCAGTTACCATAAAATGACATTTCTCCCAATTCAAAACCAGATTTGTCTGAACACATCTTTTGAGGACAGTGTTCAAATTAGCTAAACATCTTTGGAAAGAGTTTCCAAAAACTGAGAAATCATCCATGAATACTTCAATGCATTTTTCTAAAAGATCAGAAAAGATTGCCTGCATACACCTCTGAAACGTAGCTGGAGCATTACATAATCCAAAAGGCATCTTTCTATATGCAAAGATACCAAAAGGACAAGTAAAAGCCGTCTTCTCCTGGTCTTTTGGATCTACCACAATTTGATTATATCCAGAATATCCATCTAGAAAACAATAGAAAGCCTGCCCTGATAACCTTTCTAGCATCTGATCCATGAAGGGAAGAGGAAAATGATCTTTCCTAGTAGCTTTATTCAGCTTCCTGTAATCAATGCACATACGCCAGCCAGTAACTGTCCGAGTAGGAATAAGTTCATTCTTCTCATTATAAATTACTGTCATCCCACCTTTCTTTGGAACCACCTGTACTGGACTCACCCATTCACTGTCAGAGATTGGATAGATGATACCAGCTTCTAGCAGTTTTAACACTTCTTTTCTGACCACCTCCTTCATAACAGGATTTAACCTTCTCTGCGATTGAGCACTTGGTTTATAGTCTTCTTCCATAAAAATCTTGTGCAAGCAATAAGTTGGGCTAATACCTTTGAGATCTGATATTGACCACCCAATTGCTTCTTTGTTGGCTTTCAAAATTTCTATCAACTGCTCTTCTTCCTGTAAAGATAAAGAGTTACTGATGATGACTGGCTTTGTTCCACCCTCTTCTAAAAACACATATTTCAAATGAGATGGCAATCTTTTCAATTCTGGCAACTGTGCTTTGATTGCTTCTTCCTTATCAATTGTTTCAAATATTGGATCTTCCTCTGGACCCTTTTTCAATGTTTCCAAGTCCATCAGACATTCATCAATCAATTTCTCTTCTTCTTCATCCAAATCCTCACATGCATCAATGAGCGTTTTTTCCAATGGAGAAATATTACGCACCATTCTTTCTTGAACCATACAAACTTCATCAAGTTCATCAAATTGAAAACATGCTTTGTCATCATTTGGATACGTCATGGCTTTGGACACATCAAAAGTAACTTCCTCATCATCAACTCTCAATTTAAGCTTACCATTCTCTACATCAATCAAAACTCTAGCAGTCTTCATAAAAGGTCTCCCAAGAATAAGAGGAACATCACTAGTTCCTTCCATCTCCATCACAATGAAATCTACTGGGAATACAAATTTGTCGACCTTCACTAGAACATCTTCAACCACTCCATATGGATATTTAAGAGACCTGTCTGCCAACTGAAGAGCCATCCTGGTTGGTTTAATTTCTAGCCCCTGAATTGTTCTGCACATGGATAGCGGCATTAGATTAATGCTAGCTCCCAAATCAATCAATGCTCTTCCAACTTTCACATCTCCTATGGTGCATGGGATAGTGAAGCTTCTTGGATCTTTAAGTTTAGGAGGTAGTTTCTGTATGATTGCACTGCAATTACCCTGTATATTGATAGTTTCCTTCTCAATGTATTTGTGTTTCTTTGTGAGAAGTTCCTTCAAGAATTTTGCATATGCAGGCATCTGTTGCAATGCTTCAGAGAATGGTATAGTGATCTCCAACTTCTTAAACAGTTCCATGAATCTTTCCAACTGCTTTTCTTTCTCCTTCCTTGAATAACCCTTTGGATAAGGAAGTGGCTTTTCATACTCTCTTTCTTTCTGTCTCTCTTCTCTCTCATTTTTTTCTCTCCTCTCCTCTTCTTCTTTTCTCTTTTTCTCTCTCTCAACTCTTTCTTCACATGTTTCTTTTTCACTCTCACTCTCATTTTCTTTATCCTTTCTCTCTTTTTGTCTCTCCTCTAACACTCTACCACTTCTAGTCACAACAGTTTTACACTCCTTTCCAGGATTATCATGTTTAATCTCGTCCACTATTCTCTCAACATAGACCTCCATTTTTTTAAATGCAGTATCCACATTATGACAGTAGGACGCATTTGTCTTCAAAAATCTCTGGAAAGTCTCTTCAAGCTTTGTTGCTTTCTTAACTGGATTAAATTGCATCTGCCATTTTTGTTGCTCTTGAACCATTGAGACCTGTTGTATTTCCTGTGGTATTTGAGAAAGTTTCATGGTTACTTCTTCAAGCTGTTGAGAAAGAGTTCTATTTTGAGCTAGCAGAGCATCATGTAATTGTAACAACTCCTTCTGATTAAAATCTCCTTTTTCAATACTGAGTTCGTTGTCACTAGTAGCCATATTTTCAATAATTTCAGTTGCTTCCTCTGGAGTTTTCCATTTAATATTGCCTCCTGCTGAGGCGTTCAGCATCATCTTGGTTTGTGAACCAAGCCCTCCAAGGAAAATTAAGACTACTTCTTCTTTTCTGAAACCATGCATTGGAGTTTTGCGTAACAAGCCTTTGTACCTGTCCCATGCATGTCCAAGTGATTCTTCCATGCCCTGCTTGAATGAAGAAATCTCTTGCTTACCCTTAGTCACTTTAGATTGTGGGAAGTATTTGTTTAAAAACTTTGTAACCACTGCTTCCCACTCTGTGAAACTTTCTTCTGGAAAAGAGTTCAACCAAAGCTTAGCATTGCCCCCCAATGAGAAAGGGAACAAGCTAAGTTTGATAGCTTCGTCTGGCACCCCATTAATCTTGACCGTGTTGCAGATCTCATTAAAGGTAGTAAGGTGCTCATATGGGCTTTCGTGAGATAACCCATTAAATTGATTACTCTTCACCAGTTGAATTAATGCTGGCTTGACCTCCATATTGGCTGCATTGACTCTAGGTCTAGCTATGCTGTTGAAGTGCTGAGGTCCAGCAAGATTAGTGTAATCTGCAAGAGTTCTTCTAGCATTATTATTGTTCTCCATACTCCCTGTGCTATAAACAGAACCTTGTGGTGATGATTGTAGGAGAGTTTCTAGAGAAGGGAAAAGTTCTCTAGACGTTCTGATTCTTCTCCTCCTTCTACTCTCGTCTAGACCTTCAAGAAGTGGTTCGGTTGTTTTCTTACTTCTAGTTCGAATTGCTTCCTGCATACACAAGAAAACAAAACCCTAGAAAAAATTTGTTAGCACAAAAAGATATAGAAGAAAAGATATATTGAGAAGACAAAAAGATTTAGAAGATAGAATCAAATAAGACCTAATCTAAAAAAAATAAAATCTTACCTAATCTAAAAGATAAAATAAAATAAAATCTAATCTAATCTAAAAAAAAATAAAATAAAATAAAATCTAACCTAACCTAAAAGATAAAATAAAATCAAATAAAATCAAATCTAATCTAATAAAATAAAATCTAATCTAATCTAAAAAGATAAAAAGATAGAATAAAATAAAAACAAAAAAATAAAAACAGAAATTCAAAATTAAAGTCAAAGATAATCAATAATCACACAAATTAACCAGTTAAACCACGAGTCCCCGGCAGCGATGCCAAAAACTTGATGGACAAATTTGTAAGCACCAAAATATGATGTCACAAACTTGTTTCACAATCGGCAAGTATGACCGAATCGTTCAAGTAATAAACTTGGTAAGACCAAGTATCGTTCTTCCCAAAGGACTCACGGCCTAGTTTAGTTATGTGATTTGTTGATTAGCTAGGACTTACAAACGAAATATTTAGATTTTAAAATGCAAGACAGAAAATAAACATGTATGCATGAAGTTTGATCAATGGCAAAGACAAAAGATAAACACTTTCAATGAATTATATGAATGAATATGTTGTTGGGGGTCAATTTCATCTCATCCACTCTCATATATTTTAGGAATTCAACATTCAAGTCATCATTGTTAATGCCACTCTCTAATGTACCATTCTAGATGGCTTCTCCCTAATCACGAGTTCATACAATTCCTAGCATTCCTAATGATTAGTTCATGAGTGCAGGAGCTTAATAACAACCAATATAATATTGTCAGTATAATATTGGGAGAAATTCCCCGGATCTAGACTTCCCCGTACGTGCCCGTATCGACAAAACCAATAATCATGCATGGAATGAGTTAAACTATGCAAGCATTGAGCAAAGAGGAAAATCCCTAACTAATGATGAAAGAAAGCATAAGTCTTAATTAAAAGATGTAAGCAACAGATTCCATATATGAGAGCTTCAAGAGATTACATTGATTCCCCAACAAACATACAAGGTTTAGTTCACCATATTCATGGTGAACCTAGATGAATTACAATGAAAGTATGAAAGAATAAACCCAATAAAGGTGAAGAGGTAGCCTGAGCATCCAAGATCCTCCTTCAAAGGGGTGGAAGAGAGAGTGTTTGCCTCGTTTCTGCCAAAGATACTAACTCTAGGACGTGCAAGTCCTTATATACTATTCTAGAATTACAAAAGATTACAAAAGCCCAAGTCCATAAAAGTGCCGCTCAGCGGTGGTTGCGTGACTCGTTTCTTCCCCTCAGCGGCCATTTTGCCCCTCAGTGTGACTCCCGCAACCTCCTGAGTGCCGCTCAGCGGTAAATTGCCGCTGAGCGGTGCCTTCGGCTTCTACTTTTGCACTCTTTCTTGTCTTTTCTAATGTCATCTCTCTCCTTCTTCACTTCTTTCACCAAATTCACCTCAAAACCTGCACAAAAACACTTAA